>CM060958.1:84720623-84765623 GCA_030765055.1 Mantis religiosa
CGGTTAGTGCTGCCGGAAGGCAGGGCCAAATGTTGACTGCATGTTTCACAGAGCTAAATATGTTTCCATATTTCGTTATGGAACATGACAGACATAAACATAATTGCTACTAAATTCAAATTGTTTGTTCACCAAATGTTTAAACATATAAATGCACTAACTGAAATACTAAAGTACTGATGTATTTTATATATGTTTGGAGGAATTTATTAACAGTGACGTCAAAATTAATCTCAGAAACTATTTGTAGTTGGTTTAATTAATACTCGTCACTTGTTTATATATTTCAGTTCATTCACATATCACCCAAGAACATTTAATAAATTTAAAAAGATCTTCAAGGAGCAAAATATCACCTTGGCACCTATTAATAGACACTCAGTTTTAAATTGCTAAATTCAAAAACAAAAGATGAAGTCCCATCTGTTAACAGATCCGAAATATACCAGTTAAGTTGTAAGAATTGTGAAAAATGCTACATAGGTCAAACTAAAAGAAATCTAAAAACCAGAGTCAAAGAGCACTTTAGAAACATCAGATTGAAACAAGAAAATAAGTCAGCAGTAGCATTTCATTTTTGGAATGAAAGCCATGACATTGATCCAAATCCAAAATTATTAAAAGGAGTGATAAACCAAAATAAATTGACAACATGGGAGAACATATTCATTTGGAAAAATAAGGATCGCATAATGAACTTTGAAATCCCACCAGTAGATAATTTGACAAAGAAGTTCATAGTTTCACCACCAGAGAGAGCAGACAACAGATGCCAGTTGGAAAGAGATTGAAAATGAAGGCAAATGCCTTTGAAACTAGTCTCTCATTAATATAAACAAGTAAGTGACGAGTATTAATAAACCAACTACAAATAGTTTCTGAGACTGATGTGTTTTACTTAAAAACTGTTAGAATCACAAACAACGTGTAAATTAAATAAGCAGAAATGCAAACAAGGCATGTTTTGCACACATGTATCTATTATAATATAATTTTGTATATCGAGATTTAACTGTATTGGAACACCACAGTGAAGCGAAATAATTATTAATTTATAGATGAGTCGTATTTATTACACTTCTGCTTCGCTTACGTAAGTGAAGCAGATATGTAATAAATACGACTCATCTATAAATTAATAATAATTTTGTATATTGAATAACTTACACAGTAGTATACTCAAATCACAATGGTATAAGCTATTTCCAACTTGATGTTGTACATGCACGATTTCACAGCGGGAGCACCACATTCTATATGCAGGGCAACCCTCTCATCTTGATTGTGTCACTGCCATACCACAACAAACTACTTGATCAGCTACACATTTGGGAACAAAAGTTCTCACCCTAGTGATGACACTACCAGAAGAAAGAGATTCAAAGGAGCTTAATTAGTTATTAGTCTATTGCTAGTATCTATCCATTCTTTCCATAATCAAACGGGCGTGAGGAATGATAAACTGAGTGTAAAATATAGACTACTTTAAAGCCTGCACGTAGGCTCTTATAAGTCTATCTTTTGTTCACTATACTTGGAGTCAGTAGTAAAAAGTACTGCTTTTTTTTTGTCAGTTATTACTATTTTGTTATAAGACAAATTACACAATGGTCATATTGACCTTTCACTCTTGAAAAACAAAGGTTATGAACAAAATTATTATAGTGGTGGCAGTGTTAATCAAAGTAGTTTTAAGAGCGTACTACTCCAATGCTTAAGAGCACTCTAACAGATTAATAACAGCATGTTATACTTCCTAAGCTTGCATCAATGGAAATAATATGCAGGATATGATGTATGTGGAGGCATTGTTTTGCATAAATTTGTTTATAATCAGCTATTCAATTACAAATGTGTGTATATATATAATTTTGTGCTTCAATGTTGTTGTTTTCAAATGCTAGGCTTTGGCATTGCAGCCATTAGCTCTCTTGCTCTCCAATATTTCTGTGTAGTGGGTCCGGCAGGTAGGGCTTCACAGGTTAAAAGATGTTCTTCAGTCATTTCCTCTTTGTTGCACAGAGGACAATTTGGACTTGTATAAATTCCTATTCTGTGTAAGTGTTTGGCCAAATAATAATGTTCCGTAAGTAATCTAAAATTTGCTACTGCAGCTTTACATGAGATTTCTGGAGTAATTTCTGGAATTTTAATTAAAATATTCCATTTTTTATCTTTGGCTTTGTTAGATATTGATTGGTTTTGTTTGTTTTTATATTTGTTTGTGATTATTTTTTTTTATGCTTCAATGTATCATGGTCCTTACTCATAGGAATACAAATATACTCCAATATGTAAGGACTATGATACAATGAAGCACAAAATTAATATAATTTTGAGTCAAACTAATACTCAATGCTCCATTTATTGCTAGTATTTACCTAGAACGCATTTCGTTAGGATCTTCCTAACATCAACTATTGTCGACTGAAAATGGAAGTGATGGCTTCCGAAATTAGTCCCTCGACAATATAAAAATGTGACGAGTGTCAATAAACCGATTACAAATAGTTTTTCCAATTAATTTGGATGTCATTGTTACTAAATTCGTCCAATCACAGATAGCTCTCTAAAGTATGCTTTCTGAATGTCGTGAAATATTGAAGTTCTGGAGCAAGTTCCTTCATTTTGGATAAAATACAGAAGAAAAGAAAGGAAAAAAAAAAAGAAATATTATTACTTATTGAGTCTTACTTTATGGAAACTTAAAATTTCACCAAGTTCTAATAAAGTATGACTCAATAAGTCTTTTAATATTAAATTAGCTTCACTTTTAACAGTTCTTTTATTCATGACTATTTTACATCTATTAGTATTTGAACTCCTGTGCTTCAGGTTTAGAAGCCGGCATAAGATGGTGCTCTACAAAAAATATACTGCAACATTGAGCTGCAGATTTTAATGCATTTTGCTTCCTAGCTACTCATTACTTTCATCAGCTAGTTTCTTCTTGAGAAATAACACTTAATTGGTATCTCTCTATATTACAGCTCTTCTTGGATGATGGAAAAATAAAAATAGAACTGGAGACTGCAGGAAATCCAAAAGCATTGTTGGACAACTATGAGGAGACATTTAATGATGGTAAATGGCATCAAGTGGTGTTGACGGTGAGCACTAACAACTTGGTACTCAATATAGATGGTCGACCGATGAAGACAGTTCGTGTTTTATCCATTACAACCAGTGGTGAATACTTTATAGCAGGTAAATACAAAGTACTTTCATTCATTTATAAGCAAACATTGCTTTTCCAAAAAAAAAAAAAAAAAAAAAAAAAAAAAAAAAAAAAAAAAAAAAAAAAAAAAAATTACTTTTTCATTCAGTTCTTATATCATTCATACAATAGGTATAGAATTCATTCCAATTTTCTGTAGGGGAGTACAAAACAATATATTCTGGACAGGTTGAGTCAGATTGAAAAATCCAATACCATAGCCCGGATTTGGCCTACACATGGCTGGTGTGAAAGAACAATTTAATTTCTATTAAAACAATATATGTTTGAAAAATGGCCTTGAAAGCCATGACACTGCTTTATTTCTCTGAACAGCTGAAAATAGACAAGAATTGTATCATCGGTACAAAATCACAAGGCCATCATATAACATTTTAGGTTTGGGTTAAGGTGCCAACTAGTTTTATTCAGGTTTTTCTTTGCTTCATAGGAAAAATATTGGGTGGTAACTTTGGAGCTTTAAGGAGAGATTAATAATCCCATCCTGTCAAGGTTAGATTTGCTAACTTCATGACTCATTGGATGGTATAAATAAAAATGAGCATTAATTTCCTGTAGTTAAAGATTTTCTTCTCAACCTTGTGAAGTAAAGCTTGCAGATGTAGACCACTGATGTATTGCTTGCAAAATGGTATAAATAAAAGCAAATCCTGTTCACTTATTATTTTTTGAGGTACTTGAATAGGTACCTCAGCTTGCTCAGTTGCAAATAGTACCATGGTGGAGTTCATAAAGGTCTTTCTTAAGTTTATAAAAGACCTAAGGACTTGGATTTGAGTAAATACTGTCACGAGACACTTGGTATTTGCCAAGAGATAGAAGCGGGGGTGAAAGAGACAGATAGCGTCCAAGCCAAGCCCGCGGACCGATGAGTGCTGGGCACTTGCTGAGAGAGAGTGAGAGAACAACAGAGGGAGAAAGAGATGGAGATAGTCTGGATGTTCTCGCTCCAACACGAAAGTCCGTGAAACTTCAGGAGCTTTCGAGAAACTATGGTTCAGTTATAAAAGCGACTGGAGTGGACAGTTAGTGTACAGTGAGAGCTGCTAGAGAGTGGTCAATGGTCATTTTTTGTGTGGATATTTAAACTGTATCGTGTTGCGAGTTGAGAACTGATAAATGTCTAGTGATTTGAAATTGAATTATTTTGTTTGTTTACGTGTGGTTACGTGTGTTTGTTTACATGTGGATTTGAACCAGGAGATCCGTGGTTCAAATCCCGGCCATGGCATTGAATTTTTCATGTTGACTCTTAACTATAAAAAGTCTTAGCCTATATACGGCTAGTGTTAAGAAATGATTAATTTCCATCAATTAACTTAAATAATAAGAGTTAAATGATGAAGCCTGGGACTCAAGTACTTACGGTAGTAAGTTGCCACAAACGGTGTATCTCGAATGTGAGAGCCCCTAGTGGTCTGCCGGGAAAATATGAGTCAAATGGAGAGTTTAATGTCAGGACGGCATGTTGGCCATGGTAGCTCAATGGGTTAGAGCGACTGGATGGAAACCAGGAGATCCGTGGTTCAAATCCCGGCCATGGCATTGAATTTTTCATGTTGACTCTAACATATATGCATGTTTACAGTCTCTGCTATCTCAAACAACTTTGATCTGTGGTCTTCTAGTACTAAGCAATGAACTTTTTTCAATAAATTCTGGAGTTGACTTGCACAGGGCATCCAGAGTGAGGCTTATCACTGAGGCTCGTTCATTCCATTTTAAACTCTGCAACCCACCTTTTAATCATTGTATATGAAGGGACAAAGCCTTTCAATTTACTGTCATTCCTCCTTAATTCCTTTAGGCCTTAAGCCTTTCAAATGGAAGTATTTAATCACTGCTCATTTTTCCAAGTCCTCCATTTTCGTGAAACCTCTACACTTGTCTTGTTTAAAATGCTTTCATTCAAAAACTAAACAAGCTATTGTCCTGTAACTATGGATACAAGCTAGTCTAGAGTTAAACTATAGATGCTACCCATCAAACTGGCCCAATGGCACCAATATCTGTGTGAGGTTTGAATTATCAGCCGACCCTTGTATGAGACAGATTAAATGTATAAAATTTCAGAAGATCAGGCCGCACCTAACTTAAGATTTAAGAAATATTTTTTTTCATTTTTTAAAATAGTTGTCTTTTATATCAATGAGGGTAGCTCAACTTTTTAATTTTATAATATCCCCATTAAAGAATATTAATTCATCTGGAAAGG
Organism: Mantis religiosa; assembly: GCA_030765055.1. Lineage (NCBI taxonomy): Eukaryota > Metazoa > Arthropoda > Insecta > Mantodea > Mantidae > Mantis > Mantis religiosa. The sequence goes on from CM060958.1 coordinate 84,726,077, forward strand.
TTCAACCTCATTATTTGTTATTTATCTTCTTCCACCAAGCCTTTTGTCAGGTTTAGAAACAACAAATAAATGCTGAGAGTTAATTCCACAAGATGTAGAAGGATTTGGTGGTGAAAATGTTGCAGGTTTTCAGTAACAATCCCAGATGTTTGTGAAAGCTCATTATTGTGATAAAAGAGAACTTTTTTTTTTAGAAAAAAAAAAACAACAAAGTGACCCTTCCCACCCCCACCCCCCCATTTAGTGCAGTGGTGAAGTATAATATTCCCTGAGATAAATTTGCCCTTCTGGAAGTATCAATGAGCACCGTACCATGGACATCCCAGAAAAACATGGTCATTGCTTTTCCTAATGACATAATTGTTTTTTATTTCTTTATTGCAGTTCACAGGTTTGCACCACTCTGGGCTGCTCTTTGACTCTTGTGTGCTCTGATGAATCCAATTTTCTTCTACTGTTATAAAAGCTTAGAGAAACACACCGGGAATTTTTCACTTATGCACGTTTTTGTTACAGTCTTGTCATTCATAGTAGTTTTGAAATGCCTTGAGTGTTCACCGGTTGAAAAGAAATGTATAACCAGGTTTAGATTCAGCAATTTATAAACCATGAAAAACAGAGGAAAAATTCCATGATGTTGATTCTTAATGATTGGGTATTTTTGTTGGGGTTAAAGCCTTCAAAACAAAGTAAATCATAACTCATATTTCAGTTTTATCCATTTTGTGATAGCAATATTTGTAATATGATCATCGTAAACAAGTGACTATACTTACAATTCTAAAACTTTACAGTGCATCATCTAAAGGATGATCCTTAGCAATTATCACAGTAATTTAATTTTCTTGACATCTCTGTGTCAGGCTGAGAATGTTTTAGAATGCTCTTTGTAGAATCTGCAAGGTTATGGAACTTTGAGAGTGATATTTTGCAGTCATGTTAAAATCTGAGCTTTATAGTGTGATAAATACATATTTTAAAGAATTGTACTTGTTAAAATTCTTTTTATGTAGTGGATTTGGAACCACAGATAATGTGTGCTTGATTGTTACAAATGCATTTCATTGTAGCACATCTTTCAGTAACATTGTGAATTTGTTTTGTTTCTTTTCAAAAATAATTGCCAAAACTGAATTTAATAAACAAAGAGCTCTACATTGTGACACAGACCATAGGATTGGTAAAGAGTGAAAAGAAAAAAATAGGTTGTACACAAGAGCTGCACTACATTTTGTAGTTTTTATTCAAAGAATAAAAAATAGGAAATAATACGAAATAAATTTCACACCTCAGTATGTTGGTGGCAGAGAAATAAACTGCAGTATATTTCTCAGAAACTATTTGTAGTTGGTTTATTAATACTTGTCACTTACTTGTGACAAGTATTAATAAACCAACTACAAATAGTTTCTGAGATTAATTTTGACGTCACTGTTACTAAATTCCTCCAAACACATATGCAGTATATTTGTCTAAATGACCTTGTTGTCGACGGGCCCTAAAACACCACACACTCACTCACTCCTCAATATTAACATTTTCAACAACTACATTGTCATATCTGCAATCGTATGAAACTGACAAGCAGTTCCTATCCAGTACAAGGCAATACACAGTTGTTGCACTTTTGCATATTGTATGTTGAATGTAATGTTCAGTATCCAGAAAAGCACGCTTTTTCTTTTTAAGTAAGAAGAAATGCATATGAAGTTAAATGGGAGTAGATTATATAAACGGTTTGAGAATTATAATGTATAATTTAGGTGGTAGAGATAATGAATGGGTTATTAATTGCTGTAAATAATAGTGTACTTATTATATGGATGTAATGTATATTTTGTATTGTTAAGAAACTGTTATAATTGCATGTAATTGGATATAAACAGCAAAGAGCCTGGCTGAATTCCTAGTTATATCCAAAATTGTAATTACTTAGCATTAATAAATGAAGTAGCTGACTTGCTCGCTTGCTCACTCACTCAAATCCGCTGCTAAGAGAATTATACATTTCTCAAATATTGTATATTTGTTATATTTAATATTTTTCTTCTTTGAGTAAATAAGAATTTTCATTATTTATTTTGCTCTTATTATGTATATTTTGTTTCCTTCACAGGTACACCAGCAGGAATGATAACCAATAAGGGTTTTGTGGGTTGCATGAGAATGATCAGTGTTGATGGCAACTATAAATTGCCAACAGACTGGAAAGAAAATGTGAGTTTAATGTCTGATATTATTTTCTTTGTTTTAAGAAATAAAATTCAACATTAAAAAATGTAAGAGAAAAAAAGAAAGAGTAATTTGGTGCCTTACATTGACATGACTACTTCTCTTCTATAAATCATTTCCACTGAAGTTTACTCTTCTATCATGTTAATCCAGATAATTGTTTGCAAAAATGCTTTTGCTACACATTTCATTGCAAGAAATATAGCAGGCTTAATGATAGTAATTTCAAAAGCTGGTTGCCATCTGTTGGGTTTAAATTCTGCTCTTTGGTTGCCCATTTGAGGAAAAAAAGTGAACATAATTTCTAGGCCATCTCATAGCGACTAGCTTTTAAAAGTTTTTACTATCATGTAAAACATTCTGTACTCCCATATTTCCTTTGCACTAAATGAAAATTAAGCAATATGATAATTTCTGCAAATGTTTATCCCATTTAATATGAAATATAAGAATAAACATGTTTAAGAATATTTTATACAAGAGTTAGTATAGAAAGTCATACAAGTGCATTCATCAAATGTTTTGTTTTTGAGTTTCACTGTTCTTTCTAATCAAAATATATATCGAGATTTAACTGTATTGGAACACCACAGTTAAGCGAAATAATTATTAATTTTTAGATGAGTCGTATTTATTACACATCTAAAAATTAATAATAAAAATATATACTTTTTGACCAATGAACCATTAAAAAATGTATTAATTGCTTGATATCTATTAATAGGAATATTGCTGCAAGAATGAAGTGGTATTTGACACTTGTCAGATGATAGATAGATGCAACCCAAATCCGTGCAAGCATTCAGGAATATGTGAGCAGAATTCAATGGAGTTTTTCTGTAATTGCTCTAACACTGGATATGCTGGTGCAGTTTGTCACAGTTGTAAGTATATTCAAGTCTTTTAAGAAATGCAACAATCACTTTTATAACCATTCTTCCTTAAGGAGATTTAAAATGAAAACTGAACATTACAATAACAAAGTAAAATTACAATTCCTTTCTTGGAAGTATTGAAAACAGTGTTATAATAAATTAAATTTAAAGGGAGTTGATTAATGACGCTAAGCAACACTTTTAAATTTTTCTGGAACATATTTCAGAGACTTTGCCTACATCCTCAACCAGCCATCGACTGGTTCTCATTGGTGTAGTTGATATTTTGTCATAGGTGTCCTTTGGTGGCAGTTCAAGAAACTTGCTGAACAAATCTTTCTGGAGGATGTCGAATTTGAATACTTTGTTCCTATTTTTTGAAATGAAGATTTGTTCCCATGTGGATAGTTCTTGTTTTCCTAATGTATGTTTTAGTAATTTTGGTTCTGGATTTATGTTGTGTTTTTTTTTTTCTTTCTTTTTTTTTTCTTTTTTTTTTTTCCCAAAAATGCGTGGCAACTGCTGATTTTTCTAATTGTTTATATTTTATGTTCCCAAAGTGTTCCTATGCTCTTGTTTATAAATTTCTTTTGGTTTTTCCAATATAAATTTGACTACAGTCACTGCATTCAATTTGATATATACCAGATTTTTTGTTAGATGGGATGGCATCTTTGATGTTTGAGCAAATTAGGTTTTTTAAGGAGAAATGGTTGATTGGTGCTAGTTAAATGTTTTGTTTTTTGAAGACTTTTTTGAATTTGTCAAAGGCCCATGGATGGTAAGTGAATTGTTTGAAAATCATATTAGTTTCTGTAGCTGAGAGGGTTGTGGTTTCCTTTAATAGCTTCTTTTTTGCTAAGTTCACTTATTTGTCTACTAATGATTTGGGAAAGTCATTTTTTTGTGCTATTTCAATAATTTTGTTGTATTCTGTTTTGTATTCTTCTGCTGTGAGAGGGATGTTGACCAGTCTGTGTGCTAAGCTATTGAAGATTGCCTGTTTGTGGGATCTTGGGTTGTAGCCATTAGCTTTTATGTAGTTGTCTGTCTGTGTTGGTTTTCTGTAAATGCCAAAGTTTAGTCTGTTTTTATTTCCCATTATTTTTAAATCCAAAAATGGTAAATACTCATCTTTTTCTATTTCTACAGTGAACTTGATGCTTTTTTCTTGGATATTTAGAAGTTTTAGTGCATCACTGATGTGTTTTTTTGGTACTATTGCAAAGATGTCATCCACATATTGTTGCCAGAGTGTGAATATCCAAGGGAAACCGTTGGTGATCCTTATTTCTAATGCACTCATGTACAGATCGGCCAGGAAGGGTGATAGGGGGTTGCCCATTGCTAAACCTGAAGTTTGGTGGAAATATTTTGTTTGAAACTGGAAGAAATTTTGTTCTATGCATAATTTGGTTAGATCAATGTAATCTGAAATTTCAGGTGATGACATTCCAAGTGATTTGAGCCATTTTTCTATCAATGGTGGGAGTTGTTTTACTGGTATGCTGGGAAACAGTGATATAACATCAAACGAGACTAGTGTATCCTCTTCTTTTAGTTCAGTATCCTTAATGTGTTTTATAAGTTCATAGGTGTTTTTTATGCTTAGGCTGTAAAATTTTGGAAATAGTTGAATTTGTTTATTAGCCACTTTGCAAGTTTGTATGTTGGTGAATTTATACTGCTAACTATAGGTCTCATTGTTATGAATGGTTTGTGTATTTTGGGTAAGCTATAAAGTCTAGGTAAGGTTGGGTTATCTGGTTTAACTGTATATTTGTTTGGTATTGTGCTTGATTTTTCTATTGATTTTTCAAATGATTGTATGTAAGTTGTTAAAGGATTTTTGTTAATGATTTCATATTCATTGTCAGTTAGCATTTCTTCCATTTTTCAATATAATCTGATATATCCATTATGACTATCTTGTTACCTTTGTCTGCCTTTGTGTATATAACGTTTTTCTGCTTCAAAGAACGGATAATTTATCCATTCTTTGTTTTTCGAATATATATTTCATGGCAATCCTCACATTTTACACTATAAAGTCCTGATAATTTGTTGGCTGGACTCGTGCTTTTGAGCAGGTGATTTAGTATGTTTCTCATGCTGTATTTGTTATGTGGCACTAATTGTATATGAAAATGGTGGAAAATGCTTTTAAATTTATTAAAAGCCTTAGAATGATAGGTAAATTTGCAATATATTTTCTTTAAGTCATCAGCTTTTAACGTACTGATGCCTTGATGGTTTTCCATCTTTTATGTTTGTTTATCATTTTAGTTATAAATTTTGAATCAAAGCCATTCACATTTGCAACATTTTATGCGATCTACTTCCTTGTTATATTCTTCCATAGTCAATGGAATGTTCACTAACCTGTGGATTAAACTGTGAAATACTGCATATTAGTGTTGTTTTGGGTTGGAGTTATTGTTTTTAATGTCGTTATCCACATGTGTTGATTTTCTATATATGCCAAATTCTAATTTGTCTTCATTTCTCATAATTTTTAGATCCAAGAATTGTAACCATCTGTCTTTTTCTGTTTCAGTAGTAAACTTCATAGATTGGTCTTGTAGATTCAATAGTTTTAACGCATCCTTGCTAACCTTTCTGGTACTATGGCGAAGATATCATCAACATAATGAAACCATACTTTAAAAATATGCGGAAATGCTTTTGTCACCCATATTTCTAAATAACTCATACAAATCAGGCAATATCAGTGAGATGGGGTTGCCTATAGCTAACCCAGAGGTTTGTTTGTAATACCTTTGAACATGAAGTTGTTTTGGTTGATGCATAAGTTGATAAGTTTATTATGTTCTTCAATTTGGGTTTCAGTAAAACCTTGATCTGAAAGCCATAGCTTAATCAAACTTGGTAGCTTTTCTGTAGGTACGCTCGTAAATAATGAACTGACATCAAAGGAGACTAACATTTCATTAGTATTAATATTTGCTTTATTTAATTTGTCAACCATTTCCAAGCTGTTTTTATACCGAGAGAATCATATCTTTGTATGTGGTCTATTTCATGTACTAACCACTTTGCTAAATAATATGTAGGTGCATTTATAGTTTGACAAGTGGTTTAAAAAAGGTTTTTTATACATAAATGTATACTTTTATCATTCTTTTGCTGTGATACCAATAAGCAGCTCATTTCATTTTGGCTACCTCAAGTAACTTACGGTTATCATAACACATGCTTTGTCTCATTGCTACAGTATAGGATAGTAAATTCACTCCATGCCATGTTTCTTATGTATCAAATTAACTAATTCAAGAAATTGAATTAAAAATTTGTTTAAAAATGAGTTGCGTAACTGTCCTCAACTATATTAATTTCAGATTGGTTGATAGATACCTATATAAATTATTTAATCCTTCAGATTTCATGCTCTTACTATTCCAAAATCATTCATTACAGCACTGAATCCTCTGTCCTGCACTGCCTACAAGAATGTAAACTCTGTGGGTAGCAGAGCTGAAATGAAAATAGATGTGGATGGTAGTGGTCCTTTACCACCGTTTCCTGCTACATGTGAATTTTACGGTAAGTAAAATTAGATGTGCTAAAATGAAAATGATGTAATGGTGTGCTAATTATTAATAAGGTTATGTTCTTAACTGATGCATTAGTAAGATAAACTTGTGTATTAAAACTTTGTTTCATACCTTCCTAAATTTAAATTTAATCATTTTAGGCAGTTGAATTATTGTGTTTTAAGTGAAAGATTTGTTAATATCAAGTAATGAATGTTTATGTAAAATGGGAATAAGCTAATTTTTGCAACTAAGAACTTTCAGATCATAAAATTTCAACATAATGTGGTGTTCAATGGTGGTAGCAATATCAAAAGATCCGACTATCATCAGTTGTTGTCGTTGTGCTCTCTCTGGTGGTGGAACTGAGAATTTATTTATCAAATTGACTGGTGCAATTTCAAAGTTTATTACTCTCTCTTTATTTTTCCATATTAAGATGTTCTCCCACTAAATTTTTTATGGTTTATCACACCTTTTAATAATTTTGGATTTGGGTTTAGGCGATAGTTTGCATTCTAAAAGTGAAATGCTACTGCTGACTTATCTTCCTGTTTCAATTTAATGTTTCGTTGATGTCAATTCCAAACACACCAACAGAAAAATTACAGATGTTAAAAATGGCTAACTGCAATAGAAGTGGAAACAGTAGAAGCAGAATACATTTCATGAACAAATTATGCGTTGAACTTCTTTATCTTCAACAGTAAATACTATAGAAATCAGGATTATATATGGGCAATCCACTTTCATCTTTTCTGACAAATTTGTGTATAATTTTATTTAAAGCACTTAAAAATGGCCTTCCCATAGATCTTTAAGGTTTGGTAGTGATATGTTGATGACATCTTTGCATTAGTTCTAAATAGACATTTAGGCTATGCATTAAAACTACTCAGTCTGCAGAAAAAAAAGATGAAATTTGCAATAGAAAAGGAAGTTAATGAACAACTCTCTTGGCCCTAAATATCATCAGGAATGACACAAAAATAACACTTGGAATTTATAGAAAGACAGCACAGTCAGAAAATTACATTAAAAAAATCATAGCTATAACCCAATTATACATAAACATGCAATAATAGACAATCTTACACACAGACTAGTCAACTTAAAGCAGAATATTACATAGCATACTTCACATAGCTGAACAAAATGCATACAGCAGAAGTCTGGTATTTAAGAACATTAAAAAAGCTAAACAAAGGGAAAGCTAATAAAAGAAAGCAACAGCATATTCAGTGGATTCACATACCACACAGAAACATTTAATAAATTAAACAAGATCTTTAAAGAACAAATGTCATATTAGAGAGTTTTCGAGCCCCTCTTCCCTGTTAATGCTAAACGTTATACAGCCTGCTGTGGTGATGTGTCAAATGACGATAGAATTAACGTGGGTGAATCAAGTTTTCACGCAACAGAGTCCTTGTTTTATTCTTTAGATCCGTTCGGAAATGTTCGCTCTCAATGACCTTCAGTTATTCGCGTGCCTTGTCTCCAGTTTGGTGTTACAGAGCAATCAGCTGTTGTTATTAGCTCTTCTATAAAATCAGTTATTATGAAAGAATTGTTAACGATTTCTTTATTTGATGATATAAACAATTATGAAGACACATTATTAGCCCTTGCAAAGAAGGGAGCTGCTCCAGTATTAAGATCAGTGCAGTTTCCACAGATAGTTTCTGAAATGAAGCTGCAACATTTCTGATTTCATAAGAAAGACTTGCACCAACTAGCAATTTTTTTAAAAGTATCAGGTACTTTAAGACTTGCAGATTGCAGCATTCCATATATATATATTTCACTTTTTATCTTCCATGACTGGAAGGTCTCTGCATTTTCTTCGAGTTCTGCATACCCTAATAGAATGACCAATCTAGAGCAAATTTTTGAATTGTCTGCTTCTTATGTTTCAATGGTATGCAAGCACATTATGCACATTATTCACAAGAAGGCAGTTCTCTTACTAACTAATTTAAGGAATGTAAGGTTCCTTACCAGGGAAAAATTAAGATTATATTCCGATGCTGTTAGTTAAATAAATGTGCCGGTAGAAAATTGTTAAGGGTTTATTGATGGCACAGCAAGACCAATATGCAGATCATCCATACACCAAGAAGATCTCAGATCATAAGCGAGTGCATTGTCAAATATCAGTGTATAATACAATTTTGAGTCGAACTAATACTCAATGCTCCATTTATTGCTAGTATTTACCTAGAACGTGTTTCGTTAGGATCTTCCTAACATCATCAGCTGTTGTCGACTAATGGATGCCGGTTCAGTGAACTCCTCGGAGGTGATAGGTGCGTCTCTGTCGGTATCTTGATGAACTTGAAATTGGGGTTGTCTTCAAAGGTACAAAACAAAGAGTACAATAACATCATTAATGTACAATGGATACAGTGCTGAATTGGTCAACAAGAAAATAGATAAATTCAAAAGACAACTAAGATGCAAACAAGTAACTACTCTCTCCCCAATTAGCAATGAAACCTCATACAGAAAATTTACGTATCATCCCAGAGCTACACACCTTTTCCAAAAAGTTTTCAAAGAACACAATATTACTTTGGCCCCACAGAACAAATTTAGTGTACAACACCTTTTGAAATCACATAATACAAAGGAGATACCCACAGGCAGAAAATCAGGAGTGTACCGGATAAATTGCAAGGACTGTGACAAATTCTACATTGGAAAAACAAAAAGGAATGTGAACATTAGGCTTAAAGAGCACTTTAGGAACATAAGGAATAAAGAAATAGATAAATCGGCGGTAGCTTACCATTTTTGGAAGGAAAATCATGACATAGAACGAGAAATTCACTTACTAAAAAGTGTCCACGTGGGAAAAAATCTTTATAAAGAAATATGAAAGTAAATTAACTTTAAAGAGAGTCGATTAAAGACACTAGACAACACTTTTAAATTTTTCCGGAACATGTTTCAGAGGCTTTGCCTCTATCATCGGCCGGCTCTCGACTGGTTCTCGTTGGTGCAGCTACACCAACGAGAACCAGTCGAGAGCCGGCCGATGATAGAGGCAAAGCCTCTGAAACATGTTCCGGAAAAATTTAAAAGTGTTGTCTAGTGTCTTTAATCGACTCTCTTTAAAGTTAATTTATCATAACAACACTGTTTTCAACACTTCCAAGAAAGGAAATGAAAGTAAATTGTTTAATTTCGGTACTACCTTTGAAGACAACCCCAATTTCAAGTTCATCAAGATACCGACAGAGACGCACCTATCACCTCCGAGGAGTTCACTGAAACGGCATCCATTAGTCGACATCAGCTGATGATGTTAGGAAGATCCTAACGAAACACGTTCTAGGTAAATACTAGCAATAAATGGAGCATTGAGTATTAGTTCGACTCAAAATTGTATTAATTTTGTGCTTCATTGTATCATAGTCCTTAAACAACAGAATATCAGTGTATAGTTTATCCAGATGGTATGATAGTAAGAAAGATAGAAAGGTGGTTTCCTGGAAGGATGCAGATGCAGGGAAACTTCATCTCTCAAACTTTAATAGTGAACTTGTAGAATGTGTTATCTTCCCTGATGGTGAAAAGTTTGTTTTATGTGGGGATTCTACATAGTAAGACAAACAGTAGAATGGGGATTTGGTAATCAGGGAATCTTCATTTTTTGATTTTAAGAAAAAGGAAAATTTTAATCTTCAAGAACTGGAGAAAATGTATTTCATAGCTGTTCTTATAATCAACTGTCACCCTTTTAGGTGTAATCTCCTCAGAATTTTGAGTTGACTCCTGGAGAAGCAGACCATTATCAGATGAAGCCTTTGATAAATCGACTTAAGTGGAAGTGGAGGGCATTATATCTATATGTTTAGAGAAAGCGAGTCCCTTTCATCCACACCCTTCTGTTTAGAACCTATTTGGGCAGCCTTTGACATTAAAATCTCTCGCCATATCTGTTACATATGATAGTAACTGTTCTTTCTCCCTGTACTGTTCTTTGGTACCAGACCTAAGAGAGAGGTTTTAAAATAGTTGTTTATGCTTAGTTGTCATATAACCAGATAAAGATATACACACACGCACATATATATAGTTATTTTTAAATCACAGAACACAGTATGATTTTATTTAAATTCCCAAAAATGGTAATGTAGGCCTAAAATATTTGCCCAACTGCTACGTGGTCGTGTCAGCAGAAAACAATGCATCACTTCTGCATGATTTTTTGCCAGTATATTGTGCAAATGTATGGAGCAAATTAAAGACATCAAGCCTGATTCAAAATGTAGTTTATGTTGAATAAAGATTCTTATACACAAACTGAAGTTTCCTGTTCTGAACTAATTTGTCACCACAAATTATCTCAATAAACATTTCAATAATCTTGTTTCACATCTTTTTCTATTCACATTTCATTAACTTGTAAATAAAATATCATAAACTTCCTTCTTTAGATTAGCTTTATCTTCTTTAATGTTGTAAGGGATGTTGCACGTGGTCTTTTACAGTGCAAAGACAGAAATACTTTTCTGTTCCAGCGCAAATTTTCTTTTGAATTTCACACCATCTGCTGCCATTTTCATACAGATTAACTGCCAATACTACACGAAGAAGACATATATCGTCAGTAATTGAAAATCTTAATCTTGAAGCCATTTGTTACAAATTTTAAGAATAACAGCATCGCGTTATTTACCACGTTATTTGCACACAAATAATGGCACCTGTCGCTCGTATAAGTGCTACGTTATACAGTCTCTGAAACGTGTTTACATTTGATTGGTTGTGACATTAATGACGTCATGATCATTTAACGCTGACTTACCAGTTGGGCACGAAAGCTCTCAATTGGCACCTACAAATAGATACTCAGTATTAAAATTATTAAATTAAAAAACAATCAATAAATAAATCAATAAATCCTGAATATACCAAATAAATTATAAGGATTGTACAATATGCTACATAGGACAAACTAAAAGAAACCTAAAAGCTGGAGTCAAAGAGCATTTTAGAAACATCAAATTGAAACAGGAAGATAAGTCAGCAGTAGCATTTCGCTTTTGGAATGAAAATCATGACCATGACCCAAATAAAAAATTATTAAATGGTGTAATAAACCAAAACAAACTGACAATATGGGAGACCACCTTAATATGGAAAAATAAAGGCAGAGTAATAAACTTTGAAATCGATAATTGGATAAAGAAGTTAATAGTTGTATCACCAGAGAGAAGACAGCAGATGACAACAGAGGTAGAAAATGGAAGCAACACTCCCGAAACTAGACCTCAAAAAATTGAAATGTAAGTTGCAGATTGTGAAAAACTGACTACATGTAATTTTTTCAATAAAACTTGCTGTTTAAGTTCATTATCCTCCAAACCTGCGACACAAAGACTTTCAAGAAAATCTCATTCCAAATTACCATTTATATGAGAAATTTTGATATATTTTATTTTCTAAAAAATGTCTCCAATTTTGATTAAAATAAGATATACGAGGGCTGTTTTTTTTTCAACCTCCGATCGCTCCATGCCGACGCTACGCGGGCAGCAGAAAGCGGGTATGCGCTGTCGGCGACTGCGCAGCTCTCGCACTACACACTCCGCCATTGTTGACATTCAGTCGTCAGTCGGTGTTGTGCTACAGCCACGTAAACATGGCCGCCATTATTGATGCTCCCGCCAAGTGCGAATTGCGAAGTGTAATTCGTTTTCTACAGGCTGAAGGCCATGGTGCTGCAGAAATCCATCGGAGGATGAGTCGTGTGTATGGCGAAAACTTCATGAGTGATGGTGTTGTTCGTGAATGGTGTCGAAAGTTTAAAGATGGTCGTAATGATGTGCATGATGAAGGGGGTCAAGGACGCAAATCTGTTGTTTCAGATGACCTTGTTCAACGAGTTGACAGAATGGTTAAAGAATAACCTTTTTCCTCAACTGAAGACGTGGCTTGGTGGGAAGCGATTTCAAACCAATGAGGACCTTCAAACGAACGTCAAGGACTACTTGAATTCACTGGCGGCAACTTTCTTTGAAGAGGGAATTGAAAAGCTTGTCCACAGATATGACAAATGTCTCAATCTCTTCGGTGATTGTCGAAAAGTAATCATAAGTGTACTATTCTTTTGGTAATAAAATTATTGTTTTATATGAACTTGTGTTTTATTTATAGCCTATCGGAGGTTGAAAAAAAAATGGCCCTCGTATTTAAGACTGTTAATGTGGGAATAGCTTATGAAGTTTTCCTTATTCATAGGAAATTATGTTATTTTATAATGTATACACTGCAAGAGATAGGCAAAAACACATGACTCATAGAGCACTTATTTTGTGTCGTCAGCCATTTCTGAGATATCTATTATTTTTGAGTTGAATTTTTCAATATGTTATCATTTTTAATTGCTATCACTATTCAATTGTTTCGGATAGTGACATGGAAAGAGTATGAAATTTCAAGGTTAGAATGTTCTCTTCTTTTAAGTGTTTGACTGTTGATTCATTTTCCACTATTCCCCTTGCTTCTACAACTAAATGTGTGAAACTATTTCTGCAAAGATTTACCTTAATTAATATGAAGAACGTAGAAAAAGTTTTTTTTAAAGAATAGTTTGCAGAAACTCTATAAAAATAAACGATAGTGAATGGAAAAACAAGACATCAAATTCTTTTTTTAAATTAGTTTTAGATCAAAAGGGATCTTTTTCTCTTGCAGCAAGTAGGTGTTAAGCTAATCACTTCATCAATTCAGGCTTATGTCACAAATGGGGTACCTACTAGAAAAGTTAACTGATTAAGAATACTTCATGCACGTTCACTCTTTGTCGTCATACCTCCAGATTTCATGAAGGTTAGGGTATAATCCCAATTAAAGAAAAATTCCTCACTCCCTACAGGGAATTGAACTTAGTTTAGCAAGCTTTGGAAGTCAGAATGACTCATACATGCTTTTGTGTGTGTGTGTTAGAGAGGGGGAGAGTATAACGAGTGTGAGCTACCTTCTTAGGGAGAAATTTCAATGTTATATGAGTGAATAAGTTCACAGTCCTTGCTACCATCACATCATTTTTACATTAAGGCTTTGCATTTAAAAATGTATACCTCGGTCACAGAAACATTGCACTTGACAGCTAGCAGTGAAGTTTGTACCCTTGCAAAAAAAAAACCCTGTTGAAAAGCGTCATCCATTAGACTTTCTAAACCAATTATAAGTCAGCATTCTGGGAGGTGGATGACAAAGTGGAAGCAAAACTGGAATTGGCTCTGTTGCCAGTTGGAGCCATTTCTAACCACAAGTTTTTTTAGTTGTGAATCTGTGAATCTTTAGTGTGCATTGAGTTGTTCTTTGCAACCTATCATATTGTTGATTGTTATTTATATTTGAATTTTTGGTGTTTGTGCATATAGATAGATAGATAGATATAGATAGATAGATAGATAGATAGATATAGATAGATAGATATAGATAGATATGGATGGATGGACGGACGGTTGGACGGACGGACGTATGGATGGATCACCAGTCACATTGTTGTGTTGGAGCCACTGCAAAGCAAGAGCTGTGCGCATGGGCAGGAAAGAAAGAGGCAGATAGTGGCACACAGAGCTGGACGCTTGCCAAGGGAGAGAAAGAAACGGAGATAGAGGTTCTGGAATTGTTCCATCTTTTCTCTTGCCACTGCGATTGTTCTCGGAAAGTCTATGGCATTCTAGAACAATGACTGAAGAAATCAGTTGCAGTTGTGCAGTGGAGTTGAGTTCTGTAATGTACTGCATTGGAATCTTTTGTTTGTTTGTGTGGCAGAGTAACGAGACAACCTTGAAGACTGCTATTTAGCAGTGCATGTCTTTTTGCTGCTGCAAGGGTTGTACAAAGCTTCTGTTTACTGCAGTAAAGAGTGTTTTAAATTTCTGCACAAGACTTTTGATTGTACCTTTGAGCGAAGTCACATTTGGTGTCAGAAGTGGGATAAGACGATGGAAGCTGCATTGGCCAAGATTTTAGAAGAGCTGAAAGAAATCCATGGTAATTTATTGTACATAAGTTGATATGTACGGAGTTATTCATTGAAGCTCACTACTTATGTGTATTTTGTATGTGGATTAAATGCAAGAAAACAAAACAATCAGCTGTTGTTTACTAGCCGCTCTAGCAATGTTGCATCCACCATATAGCTAACATTATGCAAAGCCATATAAACTGTCAAGTGTAATATTTCAGTGGTCGGGGTATAGGTTTTGTTTTATGAAAGAAAATTATTGATTTTGTAGTGCTCAGTGTACTGTATATATACTTTTTTTAACAAATTGTTATGTACATTTTTGCAGCTGACGGAAGAGTGGTGACAGTGGTGAGGCACAGCAATGAAGAAACTACACCTGTAGATGGTTTCCAGGAACCAGGAAGCTTTGTGCAAGACATTATGTATGATGCAGATATGGCTCAAATAGAGGCTCTGATAAACAGGAGCTCAAGTTGCTGGCAGCGACTTGTATATGAGTGTAAAGAATCACGTCTCTTCAACTCTCCTTGTAAGTTCACTAGTTTAAATGTCTAAAATAGAGTTCTCTTTTTAAAATTGAATTTAAAGCTACTAGTATTAACTAGTGCATTTATAAGCAGGCGTCATCTCATCAGCAGCTATCATTGATTGTCATATCCTGAGACACATAGGTGCAATAATAATTAACAGTTTGACAAATAAATTAGAGAAGTAACTATTAAGTGATCAGATATGAGAAGAATTAGTGTTGAGGAAACTTTAATGGTTTAAAAGATGAAAATAAAAAAGTAAGTCACAACTTAATTAAAAAATAAGTTTTAAGAAGTATATATATATGATCCAAAAGACCTTCAGATTTGACTCCAATACATAAACATATTAATAATACTTCTTGTTTCAAGAAGAGATAAAGAACCACCAAATAAAAATTCTGGAATCTCAAAATAATCCACGTAACTTGCAACAAAACCTATGAGGATCAGTTAAACAAAAGCAGATGCCATTCCAGGTCCTGCAGGTATGTCAATATTCTGTTCAACTTCTGCTCCTCTGTCAGGCTATGGGGAACCCACTGCACCCAGATTTTCCATCACTTCAGATGTTCTCAAGGTGGTGTGAGTGGTATTGTGACTAATGCATATACATGTGCTGAATGTCATCCGCTGTTTGCTGTCAGTCATTTCTAACCGCAGCATTCACTATATCAGTGAAGAAGTGGTGATGACATGAGAAACGTAGGCTTTCACGGCTGGCGTCTTGTTCAGTAGAAGATTCCAGGCTGTAAGGCCGTGGTCCACTGGGTTTCTTCATCTCTCTCCCAGACGTTTCGCTTACACCTGCGGCAAGCATCATCGGTGGCGTAGAAAAGTCCTCCCCTCCTTGTACTCTTCATAGAAGTTAAACAAGTGGATAAATCTGCCTGCTGACACATAAGCAGAATATATGTTGGTCAATTAAAAAAAAAAACAAAAAAACAAAGCTATAACAGAAAACTAGAACAATGATCCGTTGATAATATTCTCTAAAAGTTTTTTCTTAACTTGAACATGTTTCAAAGGCACTGTTTTTGTCATCAGCAGTTATATGACCTGTGGTTGGGAGATGAACTTTCAGAGACAATTTTCTGACAGTAGATAAAAATTTGTGTGTCTCCTTTTTTTATTAGAACTTTTTTCCCCATGTTTTGAGTTTGCCTGCATATGTGGCTGGCTTTAACAGTTTGATTTATTCCTATGAGTAATGACTATGATAAAATGAAGCACAAAATTAATATAATTTTGTGTCAAACTAGTACTCAATGCTCCATATATTGCTAGTGTTTTCCTATAACACGTTTTATTAGGACATTCTTAATATCCTCAACTAATGTTGACTATTGAATTTTGAGTTCTCTGGGAGTTCACTAAATCAAAATTCAATAGTCCCATTAGCTGAGGATATTAGAAAGGTCCTAACGAAACACATTCAAGGTAAACACCACCAATATATGGAGCATTAAGTACTAGTTTGACACAAAATTATATTAATTTATGCTAAAATGCCATGGTTGATAGACCGGAAGTCATGTGGGTTTTTGTATATTTTTGTGAGTTATACATCTGTTCTTTTTAGTGTGGTTTCTGTCTCTTATGGCTTTGTTTATGTATAACTTTTTCCAATCTGAACAATAAATTTAATTTTTCATTCAGACTCAATCCACCCAAAATGGGATCCTTTTGTAAACAAGCCTATGTGCATAAAATGAAACAACTTAAACTTACGACAGCACAGCAAGTGTAACAAACTTGTAACTTATTTTATATATCCCTTGAATACAACAGTTAAAGGGCATGTCAAATTGATGTATATACACATACATATATACAGTAAAACTTGCTTAAAGAGAACTATGGGACCAAAACAGATTTCCAAATTAGACAAGTTTTTGATTACACAAAATGCAATAGGCTGTGTAAATGTTAATTGAAAAAACTATTTGTAGTCGGTTTTTAACACTTTGTCATTTACATTTTTATATTATTGAAGGTGTACTTTCAGAAGCCATTGCGTCCATTTTCAAACTAAAAGGTTCGACTCAGACCATTGACCTCCATGACCAACATGTCAGCATGACATTGATTCTCCAACTGACTCACATTTTCCTGGTAAATCCCTAGGGGTTCTCATATACAATGAGATATGTACCGTTTGTGGTGACTTACTATGCTGTAAGTACCGGACGTCATAGTTACCACTATTACTGTTATTGGTGGAAATCATTTTTTCACACTAGCTCATGTAGGCTAAGATTTGGATAGGTAGAGTCAGACTGAAAAATTCAATGCCATAGCCAGGATTTGAACCACAGATCTCCCGGTCTTCGTCTGGTTGCTCTTAACCATTGAGCTACCATGGCCAACATGCCAGCTCAACATTAAATTCTCTAACTTAGCACTAGCACTGGTTAAATCTATGTCTTAGAGTTCAGACACTGAATATTAATTTTAAGTTGTTTGAAAGCTTGTTTAAACACAAATCCTAAATAAGACATGAATGTCATGAAAAACTTAAATTATGTTTTATTTTTTATGCTAATTAAGGAACAGCAATCTTATTTTCACAGTTGTATGATATATTTCAATATATATCTGTATTACATTAAGGAGCTGTGGAGATCAACATCTAAAGCCAATCTCAAAAAAATCTTTACATTATAAAAACGAGCCATCAGATACATAGCCACTCTGCCAATGTATAGTCCTTGTAAGGAAGCATTCAAAACTCTTTCAGTACTAACTCTTTCCAGTATCTTTATATTAAAATCTATATTGTATATACGAAATAGGTCTTTGCCTCAATATTCAGCTATTCATAACTACAACACTAGAGGAAAACAGAACTTGATAACTCAATCACATAGATTAAAATTATATGAAAGAAAGATTTATTATATTGGCAGTAAATTATTCAATAAATTACCAATAAATTTTAGAAATATTACTCCATTATCTAAGTTTAAACATATATTAACTAATTTTCTTAAATCAAAAGCTTAGTATGACGTGGAAGAATTTCTGAATGATAATGATATTGCAATTGAACTACAGTAACTTTTTATCAATGTATTTGTATTACAATCATCTTTATGTATTATTTTAGCACTTTAACTGTTATTACTTGTAATTGTATTGATTGTCTTTATATATTTTTAACTGGACTATGATCTTAAACAAGTTTTCAATTGTGTATACCATTGTACTTGTTATAAAGAGCAATAAAGTCTAAAGAGCATACACAATTTAAATGATTCTGTTCATATTTGTAGCGGACAGTTTAAACTTCCGACCTTTTTCTTGGTGGGTGTCACGTTACAATCAGAAGATGGACTTCTGGAGTGGAGCTTTGACTGGATCTCGAAAGTGTCAGTGTGGCATTATGGGGAAGTGTGCAGATCCTACCAAGTGGTGCAATTGTGACTCTGGTAAGTGGAGCACAACCTGATTTTCAAGGCTTAATTTTGTTTTTCAGTTTTGGAAAGTACTTTCATGTCCTTATAATTTCGAAGTCCCAATAGTAGCCAAAAATGAAGTTTGGATTGTTTTATCTGTGCATGCTTCCTATCTTACCATCTGAAATAGCACCAACAATTATCAACTTTTTGTAGGTTTAGCTGGCTGGCTGGAAGATGGTGGAGATATCACACAAAAGGAACATCTTCCTGTTAAACAGTTGAGATTTGGTGATACAGGAAATCCTTTGGATGAAAAAGAAGGACGATACACCCTGGGTCCTCTTCTGTGTGAAGGAGATGGTAAGCTAATTAAACGTTTCATAATTTTTTAAATCCTGCTGATATAATTTCATTAATAAAATAAAAAGACAGTTTTGATAATGTGGGCTCCATTAAAGTAAGGAAAATGTAACATTAAATTTACTAAGGGTCAGGCATTCTTGCTTACATCATTTACAGCTTGTTTAGTGAACACTTACCCTTACTTGTCAGGACAATGGAACATGTTCATTTTGGAGTTATAGAACTCTGGTGGTAGTCCAGTAAACTGGAATACAATAAAATTTATTCACATTAAAAAATACAACAAATTCATTAAAATTAAGTAACTGAGTCAACCTTGTATACACTTTTCTCCACTTACAAACTTTTTTATGAATACTCGTTTCTGGGAACTTCTTCCCTATCCTCAGTTCTGTGGTTGACTGATGGTGCAACCGGTGTCTATGTCTGGTTTGGTGTTGTGCTGCCATCTGATAATCTGGAAGTTTGATGATGTCATCCACAGTGGGAATTTCAAAATTCATAAAGAGGTTCTGTTTCTTAGTAATGATAATGTTTTCCCAAATCTGCAGTTCTAGAGGTTTCTTTGCCTGTTTGATCAATTCTATTTCTTGCTTTATGTTGTGATTCTCAGACCAAAAGTGATGTACTATGGCAGACTTGTCCATGTGTTTGAATTTAATATTTTTGAAGTGTTCTTTCAGTTTTGTTCCTAGATTTCTTTTAGTTTTCCCAATGTATATCTTGTTGCAATCCTGGCAGCTCATTTGGTAAATGCCTGATAATTGAGTTTTTGGTGTGCTATTTTTCAGAGGATGGTTTAGTAAGCTGCAGATGTTTGTTCTGAGGGGCTAATTTCATGTTGAAGTTCCTAAATATCTTTTCAAATTTCTTGAAGTATTTTGGATTACAATGGCACTCCACTTTCTGAAATACTTCTTTTAATTCAATACAATAAATGCAAAAAGCTAATGAACAGACCTAATGAACATGCTGTTGAAGGGTCTGCATGTCATGGTTTAGCATACACAACACTTTTCAGATGCTCCTAGAAATAAAAATCCAGGGGGTTTAAGTCCAGTGATCTGACAGGCCATGTAATTGCCAGGAATCCCTGCCAAACATTGATGCTGATCCAATACTGATGAAATGCTTCAACCATTCCCTGAGGATTTTCTGTAGCTCACAGATGAGGGTTATAAATTTCTGCCATTTCTATTAAAGGTTCATCATTGAGGACTGAAGACAGAAATCCCATATTCAGTTTGTCTTCTTCCCTCACGGATTAGGCGTTATTCTTGAAGCTGTCTTTTCTGGGAATGTCCTATTGATCTTCATCCTTTAGGTCTATAATTAACAGTTGTTTTGTATTCTTTCTTCTGTCATTCGATGGAGGTGTTCAATCCATTTGTTTCTATATCTTTGTATTTCCTGAGTGAATGGTTCAGCACTGGCATTGCCATTACTTTATAAAATCTTTATTTGTAAAGAGTTCTTTTTCCATTAATTGCTTAGAATTTTTGTACTTCCATTTCTTATATCTTGATTTAATATGTAGGTTACATCACAGCTGAGATATTGAAAATGTGATGCCTGTTCTATTATATTATCCTGTATTACAATTTTTATTCTTATTTGATATCTTCCCGGGAATGCCATTAGTTTTGTTTTTATCTTTGATATTGCCATATATTTCTTACAAATTTGGTTTAATTGGTATGTTGCCTTCTGTAATCTATCTTTCTTGTCGAAAATTGTGATGGTCTTGTGCAAAAACCCATTGACAAAATTCTTCCTGTACAGGGAAATTAGTTGGTGATAATTATAATCCTTGTACTCACTATTGGTGATAGGGGTTGTCATGAGGTTACGCATAATTGCATTTTGACTTAAACAGGTTGGCAGGCCACTTGCCTGGAACTTATAGTAGAGTTTGTCTTAATATCCTTAGAATGTGTTTTTACAAATCGGTATATGTATGGTCTGCTGCCTCCCTTCATGTTTGTTTGTCTGAAAGGACCCATGATTACACCAACTCCCAAAGAGGGCTTGAAAAGTTGTGCGGTGTGGTGAGGATACTTGTTTTCATATAGCCATGCTGCCTCTAGACTGCTTGGCCATACACAATTACCAATCACCAGTTACTTGGCTTGTTCCCAACATGAATACCAGACCATTTTGCTTCAATCACACAATCTGCAAAACACAAGAAACATACTGTGAGGGGTCAGAAAAATGTCATTCATCAGTGCCACTGGCAACAATGCATTTTCAGATACATGATCATAGAATCCTTTTTTTCCATTTCTAGTTAGGAAATCAGTTCCTGCAGTTTGTTGATTTTATAAAAATAATTATAGATAGAGATTGATGACTTATTTACTAGAATTAATAAATAATTTACATCATGAAAGGTGGTATACAGTAATGTCATTTGTATGCCACCATCAAAATACCTTTAATATTTACATAATAATATTCCACAGTATTTAACAAACTTTAATTCAGTTTTATGCTCATATAATTTACAGTGAAGAGTAAATAACTTAAAATAATATTTTTTAAGCTGCCTTAAATATTTATGATAAAATTCTTTAACATGTGAGTTTAGAGAGTTGACAAATGAATTTTTGTCATTCCTGAAGCAGATAATCCCATTTTCAAGCTTTTTAAATCACTGGTGACTTCCCAATTTCAATATAATGTAAAGAATAAAGAGTGTGGAACGAAGCAGTCCATTAAGCAGCATGATAAGTTTCCTTCCAAACATTTTTTTCTAAGTTGTCGACCTATAGGAGAGGTAGAGTTGGGGGTTGACAAGGAGAGTTGAGGTGAGAATGAGCAGCAATGGTAATGGGCAACTCATGGTAGGAAGATGGAGGCTAAAAGGAAGACAACAATGACAGGTTTGAGAGTGTGTAAATATGATTTGAAAATGTCAAACAAATGGCTTGAGAGAATATATAAGGCAGTAGTGGAATCTAAAATGTTATATGTAGCAGAAATATGGGGTGAAACAGAATTGATTGAGAAAATAGATCAGAGACATAGGATGTTCTGCAAAGAAGTACTAGGGCTACTGCACTGTCTCCAAGGGAAGTTGCTTTAGTTGAGTTAGGCAGGCCAAAAAGGAAAGGGATAATAATGGAAAAGGTCTTGAAATTTTATTGTAGATGTTTGATAAAAAAAGAGAAAGAGATTTTAAGGTTATGTGTGGACCAGCAAAAGCATGAAAAGTAAGAGCAGTTGGTGGATGGGTGGATGAGAGTAGAAGGTAAAATGAGAGAAATAGGAATGGGAGACATTTGGGAGTAGGGAAGGGGAAATGGAGAAGGATTTTGAAAAAATGGTAAGAATTAGGATAGAGGACATGGGAAGACAAGAGATATGGGGGAACTTAGAAAGTAAAAATTCATTGGGATTCTGTAGAATAATAAAAAGGAAGTGGGGAAGAGAGAAATATGTGGATCATTGCAATAATGGAGAAAGAGAAGGCTAGCATGCATGTGGACAGGAACACTGTTTCTGAAGCGGCTAAGAGGTGAGATAAAAGAGATGTGTGAGCTATGTAGGGGAGAAGAGAGCATGGAGCATTATATGATAGAATGCACAGAAATTGCAAAGTGGAGAAATAAGGTAGGGAGGAAATAATGTACAAAAAAAATAGTAGCCATGAGAATGCTAACAGGAAAGGGAGAAAAGAATAATAAGAGCATGGAGGAGTTTTTAAAGAAGATGAAAGAAGTGGAGTAGGAAAAAAAAAGAGGGGCAGAAGAGAATAGAGAAGGAAGGAAGAGATAGGGATCAGTCGAGGGAGAAATTAAGGTACATTCATTTATACATGAAAGTTGGCTGTAAATGCAAAATATATATTTGTTTTGCTTTGCTTTATATAATGTTCTGGAGTTTTGCAATAGCCAGTTCAATGATATGGGCAACTACACAAAACATATAAAGTAATGATAAATAAAGCAGATAATTGTGTTGAAGTGGACTGCTTAATGAATTTAGTAAAAAATCTAACATTTAAGAAGTAATAGAGCAGTTGAGCAGTAGAGCCTTTGTGTTCCAATACAGTTAAATCTCGATATAATAGAGCAGTGTTTCTCAAAGTGTGGTCCATGGACCCTTGGGGGTCCGCAAGGTGATGTCAGGGGGTCTGCGAGGCGGTCCCTTAAGTCAGGTTATAATGTTGAATTAAAACTATAGAAAACATAAAATTGTATTTACTTAGTCACTTATCTGCTTGGTGCCAAACTACATACGTTTTACTTAACATTTTTATGCAGACATGTTGTAACGATGTAATGCAGCTGAGAGGTGCAATCAACGTAACAGCTGGGAGCTCGTAGTGCAGTGTTATAATAGCAGCGATGCAATCGTACTGAGCGTGAGCGGTTAGCTGCGGTGCGCGTGATGTCAGCCTAGCCTGCTCGCGGAGGTCTGAGTCAGCACTGTCACTGGCACCAGCTGCACGTATGCATGCACAACAACAAACCAGTCGTTCTCGCTGCGTTGAAACCAGTGATGATAGTGTTTAATTGTCCTGATAGTTCGTAATTGCGAATTGTGAGAATTTATTTTCATTGTTCAGCATAAATCGTTGGTTACATTAAACGTAGGCCTGCAATAAGTGGTGATCAAGAGGCAAGTTGTAGTAGTGAGCCTACTAGTTTAACTAGTTGCTGTTCTGCCGGTATGCGAAAAGTAAAATGGCGAAAATACAGCGAAGAATATTTAAGTTTGGAATTTGTTTGAGCTGGAACTGAAGATGAACAAAAACCTCAATTATTTGTGTTATGATGTACTGTCCAATGATGCAATGAAGCCTGCTAAGCTGCGAAAACATTTGAGATGTAACATCCGGATTGCATTGGCAAGACGCTTGATTATTTTAAAATAAAAAGTACAGAGATGAAAATGAGTAAATCTAGAATAGAACAAATTTCTACTGGAACCAGTAGTGAGAAAGCAACACTAGCTTCCTATGAAGTAGTGCTACTCGTTGCTAAAAGTAGCAAGCCTTATAACATTGCAGAGGAATTAATATTGCCAGCAGCTAAAAAGATGTGTAGCATAATAATTGGTGACTCAGCTGCCAAAGAGCTGAACACAGTTCCACTATCAAATGATTCAGTTAAACGTAGAATTGTTGATATGTCTCAAAATGTCCTGGACCAGCTAATTATGAGGTTAAAATCGACAACAACATATGCTTTATAGCTTGACGAAAGTACTGATTTCACTGAGAAGTCTCATTTGTTAGCTTTTGTAGGTTACGAACACGAGAAAGAGCTTGTTGAAGACCCATAGTATTGTAGGGAAGTAGGGAAGTCTTGCATAATATAGCTGAGGATGTCTTAAGACATTTGATGGATTTATTTCAGAGCAAGGTCTTGAGTGGAAAGTTTGTGTAGGTGTAAGTACCCACTGAGCCGCAGCGATGTCTGGACACAACACTGGATTGAAAGCTTGATTTCTAGCTGTCAACCCTGAGATTAAGTGGACTCATTGCTCGATACATAGAGAGGCGTTGGCTGTAAATAATTCTGCCAGATTTGAAAGAAACATTAGAAGAAAGTCAACATGAAAAATTCAATGCTATGCCTGGGATTTGAACTATGGATCTCCTGGTTTCCGTCCAGTCGCTCTAACCCATTGAGCTACCATGGCTAACATGCCGTCCTGACATTAAACTCTCCAATTGACTCGTGTATTTTCCCGGTAAACCACTAGAGACTCTCACATCCGAGATACACAGTTTGTGGCAACTTACTATCGTAAGTACTTGAGTCCCAGGCTTCATCATTTAACTCTTATTATTTTGGTTAATTGATGGAAATTAATCATTCCTTCACACTAGCCGTACATAGGCTAAGATTTTGTATAGACAGAGTCAACATGGCACGCGTTTGCATCACACACTGAAGTGTGTGGACTGAAGATGCAAACAAACTGTGAAATCGATCTCCATTAGAAAGAAGTATTAACACCAATTTCTTAAGATAAGTGAAGCCTTTGCAGCAAATATTTGTATTTGTGTAGTATTTGTTGCTTCACTGTAGCTAGCTTCATTTTCTCCATAAACAATTAGAAGAGTTGTTTAAAATTGTGAACTACATTAAAGCCTGTCCTCTTAACTTATGGATATTTAAGAAACTATGTGAAGAAATGGGAAGCGAACATGAACAACTGTTCTTGCACGCAGATGTTCGTTCGCAATTTTTTTTTTAATTACGTGATGAAGTGAGGCTATTTTTTTAAGACAGCAAGCACAAAAAGATTGCCCTCAGCGAACGACTGTGTGACTTTGAATGGTTGTGCAAAGTGGCATATGTAGCTAGCATCTTCTCACACTTAAATGAACTAAACCGAAAATTGCAAGGACCAAATCCAGATGTTTTCACGGTTCATGAGAAAATAGAAGCATTGATAGGAGAACTTCAACTGTGGAAAGATCATGTAGAAAAGAAATCCTTAGGCTCCTTTCCTATTTTGAAACAATTTCGGACTTCACCAGAAGAAAATTTGCCTATGAATATTGAAGAAGCCATAGTAGAACACCTGAATGGCCTATCAAAAACTTTGAGGAAGTACTTCCAGCACCGGCAAATGGTCAGAATGAGTGGATAAAGTATCTTTTCCTGAAAAAAAGACATAGGCAGCAGCATTGATAACCTTTCAGAAAAAGAACAGGACCAATTAATAGTTATTTAACAGCTAAGGATGGAAGGTTGTATACCAGGAAAATGAACTTGCAAAATTTTGGTTTCTGGAGCAGAGCGAATTTAATGAACTTGCTACCAAAGCACTTGAGTATATTGTGCCCTTTCCAACCATCTATCTGTGCGAGCAAACATTTTCAGTGTTGTGCAACATCAAGCCATTGTAGAGAAACAGACTTCCCAGTGTAGAAACTGACTTAAAAGTAAAAGTCACCAACATTAAGCCCAGCGTAACTGAGCTTATACAATCAAAAAACAGTTGCATTGTTCACATTAACACATTCCACTGAACAAAGTTTCAAGCAAAGTATAAAACTGATAGATGCATGGAGACAGTGAAGCAAAACTTAGCACAAAAGTGAATTGAGAAGATATTGACACACTGCTTCACTCACACTGTTTTTTTCACAGGACATGTTTCAAGAGCTTTTGCTCTTATCAGCTGGAACTCGACTGAATGATAAACTGATTCTTTTAGTAACCCAATACTAACTTTGTTGAAATGGTTAAATGGTGGATACAGAACATTATGAATAACTTTTTTATATGTATAAAAAAGTTAAATATAAACCTAGTTTGGCAAACTTGCATGTAATTTACTTCAAAGGAAAGTAAAAAAAAATAATAATTACAATTTTAAAAAATATATATTTTATTTAAAATACATATTATATACAAGTTTGTTTAGTTTAACTTATATTTTTAATTTATTATTAATTAAATTTAAAACTAAATATACAAGAAATGTCTTAAATGCATACAGTAATCATTTAAATTCCAATTATAAAATTCAACCAAAAGTCAACTCGTTCACTCAAATTGAGTTGCCAGGTTTATGGGAATCCGTGAACAAGTTATTAGATGATAAGGGGGTCCTTGAGGCAGAAGAGTTTAGAAACACTGTACTAGAGTACTAGTTTGACTCAAAATTATATTAATTTAAGAATTGTTGACAGTGAGGTTAAATTTGAATTTATTGTTGGAAAATTTTAACTCAAATTGAAAACAAGAACAGTAAGCGAAGTATTGCCTTTTTTCTCTTAAGCTCCATTAAAAAATGCTATAACCTAAAACGTTTGTCTTTTTCTCCATTGTTTTTGTAGATCTCTTCAATAATGTGGTAACATTTCGTATTGCTGATGCTACAATCAACCTACCAACATTTGACATGGGCCATAGTGGTGACATTTATTTTGAGTTCAGGACAACAACTGAGAATGCTGTCATCATCCATAGTAAAGGACCTACTGATTACATTAAAATATCCATAATAGGTTAGTAATTTTACTGATGTTTGAAATACATCAAGAAATGTTTCGCATGTTTCCAGAGTACTGTTTTATTCATAATCTATTTTTTTCTTCGTGTACAATTTACTCGGAGGCAAAATTAAATGACAGTAGTGAATAGAGCAAACATACTACATTTACTCTCTCAAAAATCACTGAAAGTGTTATGGAGAAGTTTCCAATGGATATTATAGAATTTTATAAAGGTTTGGCTTGGTTGGAAGTAAAGTACTTGAGATAAATTATTCTTTAACTTTAAAGAGAGTCGATTAAAGACACTAGACAACACTTACTGACACTTACAACAAAGTAAGTGTTGTCTAGTGTCTTTAATCGACTCTCTTTAAAGTTAATTTATCATAACAACACTGTTTTCAACACTTCCAAGAAAGGAATTAAATTATTCTTATTTAACATTTCATTCCAGTGATTAAAAATGAAATAGCAATACACAATTGTTGCTTATAAGTGGATATATCATAAATTAAAATAGTCATGACCAAGAAGTGCACTTAGCTCATAAATTAAAATGAAACTGTTTGAACAATAGCTAAATATATAACAATTTTGCTTTGTACAATTAGGTGGAAATCGACTGCAGTTTCAGTATCAGGCTGGTAGTGGACCATTGGGTGTTAGCGTGGAGACTTCATATCGTCTGGCAGACAACAACTGGCACTCTGTATCTGTTGAAAGAAACAGGTAGCTTTGAGTTATCTCAGACTAAAATCATTAATATACTTAATACCTACTTACAAATATATGCTAAACTGTGAGTCATTTTTCAGGAAAGAGGCACGTATTGTAGTAGATGGTGCACTTAAAGCTGAAGTACGAGAGCCTCCTGGTCCTGTGCGTGCCTTACATCTTACTTCAAATCTCATATTAGGTAGGTGTGATGACCTTAAAAATTTGGCTGTTAAATTCCGAAATAGAACAAAGCTGTTAAATAAACTTTAACAGTATGTGGAAGGTGAAGAGAGCTGTGAGATGCAATAGAAAGTAATCTATATATACAAATGGTGTTTTGTTTGTTCTGTTTTGTTTTATAGTTCCCATTTAAAGAAGTGCTTAGGTATATTGAGAAAGAATCAAGTTGAAAGGACCATTAAAACAGCCCTCTACTGAATATTATATTAAACATTATATGTATCATGTATCCATCACTATTAATGCCATTATATGATTAGTAACACACATGTAAGCAATTAAAATATGATAAAAATCAATAGCCACCAGTGCTATTACACACACAACTCAAATAGTGTAAATATCGGTGGCATGTTCTGAGATTTTGACTTGATCACTGGGTCTGCTATAATTTCTTGTTGCCTGCCGTCTTCTCTCTTTTGGTGGAACAATGAACTTCTTTATCAAATTGTCAGCAGGGAGACTTCAGAGTTTACTAATTGGTCGCAAAAGCTATTTGTAGTTGGTTTATTGATACTTGTCACTTTTTTATATTATTGAGAGACTAGTTTCAAAGGCCTCCATTTTCAATCTCTTTCCAACTGGCCAATATTAATTGGGGTTTGTATTTCCATATTAAAATAATCTCCCACACTATGAGTTTTTTATGGCTTACACCTTTTAATTATTTTGGAATTGTGTTAAGGTTATGGTTTTCATTCCAGAAGTGAAATGTTACTACTGACTTGTCTTCTTGTTTGAATTTGATGTTTCTAAAATGTTCTTTGAGTCTGGTTTTTAGCTTTCTTTTGATTTTCCCTATGTAGAGTGTTTCACAATCCTTAAAATTTATTTGGTATACTCCGGATCTACTGATTGCTGGGATTTTGTCTTTTGTTTTTAATTTAATAATTTTATTACTCAGCATATATTTAAGGGTGCCAAGATATTTTGTTCTGTTAAGATATTTTTGAATTTTGTTAAATGTTTTTGGGTAGTATGTGAACCACTGAATGTGCACTACAAATGGTTTTATTAATTAATGGGACCTTTTTCTAAAACCACCTCATTAGATTTAGGGAATCTCAAGAAGTGTGTATCCAAATGGAATGCTTGGACAAATGTTATATGTACTGAACCAAGCTTCCGGGAAGTAGCAGAAAAAAAGAAAAAATTACCAACTGTACTGTTAATTACATAACCATATGGTTTATGTGAAAAATTCATAATCGTTGGTACATAGCCAGCTGTATACAGTAGCTGTTTGATTAAGGCTTGTATTATTTTACATCTATTATATAATGTACAATTAAAGATTACTGTACTGATTCTTATGCATTTTAGATGTTGCTTAAAGAAGTTTTAGGTCAGTAATACCAAGTAAATGGTGCAGATTTCTGTTAGTCTCCATAAGAGCAATGTGGTTGTTTGGATTCCTCATGACAGAGGCAGGCATGTTCTTTCCATTGGCTGATTAATAAAACCACTGTAACTTTGGAGTCGTAAGGCTCTCCTGGGTTTCTGATAAAGTATGGAGTAAATTGTCTTTGGCAGGAATTTTGAAATTCATTAGTATTGACTCATATTATTTTCAAAAAGTCTCCTCCCGAGCACCAAGTTCTTTTGGTTTTTGCCTGGTTTCTATGATACTGACATATAATATGGTAAAATGAATTTGTTTAGTGTTTTAAGGTAATGTATAAAAGTGATTTAATGTTTACTTATAATTAAAGGTGCTACTGTGGACTATAGAGATGGCTATGTAGGCTGCATTAGAGCTTTGCTGCTCAACGGAATGCAGACAGACTTGCGCAGCTATGCATTACGAGGCTTGTATGGTAAGTAATACTCCTATTACCTTAAATTGCTTAGAAACATTTTGGAAGCAAACAGTTGGACATTTTTCAAAAACTACTAATTGTAGCTGTCTATGCACATATAAACTTGGCTTACAAATACATTTGTTATAATTTTTTTACAATAGTAATAGTAATTTATGTTGCCCACCATTTAATAGTAATTCAGTCCCCATACACCTAACCCTAGGTTTTTGTGTAACATTAGAGCAGCTAATCCTTTCCCACCACTACTGGACCTGAGCCCATGTATGAGAAGCTGTGGTATAAACACTACAACACTTCCCACAAAATGATCATTTGCAGCTGAACCGTTACTAAGGAGCCTTTGACCATGTTATTGAAGATATCTACCACAGTTGTGGACACAACAAATGGACAGGAAACTTGAAACTTGTAGTAGAGCACAGGTCTTTAGCTAAGAAATAAGTTTGTTACTTTCTGACTTCAGCCATGAAAACCTTGGCTTACTTACGATCTAACAAACTATTTGGAAATTGATTGAAATAAAAATTATGCTTACATGAATGAAAAATGAGCATATGTTGTGCTGCATTATAGCCACATAAAGCAAAACTTTTTGAAAATGCTACTTGTAGTTAACACTGCAAAGTCTACTGAGATACTCGGTACTTAACATATCTCAGTTTTCTTTCCATGCGTTTTGCCTCCACTTGAAGACATTATCAAAAGTTGTCAAATGGCCAGAACTTTGGTGTTCAAGCTGATGATGGTTCTCAGGCGACGAGACATCTGAGAGTGATTCGATGGGGATGAGTAAAATTTTTCTTCGGATGGAATGTCAGAATTCATTAAATGTGTTTTGAATTTCTTCAAATAAATATTCTCCTATATGTTTAATTTGTGATTATTGAGAACTGGTTTTCAGTAGTTGCATTTTCTTCTTTATGTTGTGGTGATCACAAAATTCTAGTCAGTCAACTTGTTGATAATGCCTTCAAGTGGAGGTGAAAGCATTGAAAGAAAATTGAGGTATGTGAAGTACAGAGTGTTCAGTAGACTTATTGTATAATTTTTAATTTATACAAACTTTGTTCATGAATAAAATTGACAGCATAACAGAATAGGGCGTTGACTAGAAAAAGCAATTGAACTCACATTTTTATATTGAAGTTAAGTGGATTGATGTTAATTTAATTTTTGTTATTCATGATTTACCTATTTCTATTCTCCTTCAAGCTATAGTATGATTTATGGAAATAATTGCTGTTTCTACAGGTGTCAGCTCTGGATGTATCGGCAGATGTGATAGCAGCCCCTGCTTAAACAATGGAACATGTTTGGAAGGATATGACAGCTTCAAATGTGACTGTCGTTGGACTGCTTTCAAGGGTCCTATTTGTGCTGATGGTAAGTACTGATTTGTGCCATAAATCTAATTTGAGTTGTTAGTGACAAAAAGTAGACTAGATGTTAGTAATGCACTGTTATATTTTCTGGGAATGCAATTTGGATTATTATCTTAAGGTCCAGCAATTCTTAAAAATCGAAATTTTAAAAAATATAAATTACTTTTATACAGCTTTTTTAAGACTTTTTAATTTTATTTTCTCAGCTGCTTATATATGTAAAGGAAAAACTGCATTTGATATTAACCCTTTGCAATGCATGATGTAAAGCATAGTGAAAGCATAAATGGTCTAGTGCCTACAGAACAAAGTAAATTTGTTTGTTTCATATGGGTTGTGTTTATGCTGACCTCAACTTTTAAGTTTGTTAGTGTAAACATCTCCTATTACTCTGATTAAGAGATTTCTCATGCCAGAATATGATCAATAATTGTAAATAACTGTTAAGAGCTGATGTATGTGCTTAGGCTATATATCCGGGTTTGTAGGCTGTATTCAAAAAATAGGTGAGACTGACTTTGGTTGTGTATATAAGAAGTTTCATGACATGTTTATAGCTATATTAGTACCAGGGAAGCCAATCCAAGTACATCATGGACTAAAAAATACCTGCAGCAGTTTATGAGGAATTAGATTGCAAAGAAAAAATAAAGATACCTTACCCTAATGGTAGGAATTCACCTCAGAGACCAAAGGAGGGAGTACTATGATGTTGGCTGGTTCTCATAAAGTGGGGAATACTTATTCCATTTTGTAATGAATGTTGCTGTTGTTAATAGTTTCATAATATACATTTCAAACAGACTGATTTTAACAGCTCTTTACTGCAGGCAAAATTTAGTGCACAGCTAATTGCAGGCTTTACGTTAGGCAAACATTTCAGTGTACCCTAGCACCAAGTTCCCTTCACACCCTTGTAAAAATTTGGTATCAGGCGAAAACTTATCCTCAATGCCATAGTTAAGAAAAGGGAAACACCATCAGGTTGTGTCATACAAGGTCATCACAATACAAGTGCAAACAGTGTAATATTGTCTTGCTCAGAATTGGGTGCTTCCTCAGTTATCAAGATAATTCAAACCAAGATAATCATCGAGATAATGGAAATTCAAAACTAATACAAGCGTGCAAACATAAAACCTTTAAGTGTATATAAAACACGTTCATTGTGCAATAAAATAGTGTACATAAGTGTTTATTCGATAGTCATCATCTTTGCTGAAATATCTCTGTTGCAATAATGGCTGGTATTTTAACATCATTTGTAACAATTTTGCAAAAATTGTTATTGTTATTTAAGTTATGTAAAGCATATTTTATTCTGTTTTTTAATATTGTAACAGATTTCATTGCCTTAATATTCTGGAATTACAAAAATGTGTCACAAAATGATGACACCTATAAATATGTTGAGCTATAAAGGGGTTGAAGTTTTCACTTGTAAACTGTTTAGATAAAAAGTAAATCTTATTTATTGCAAACCGATTTAATGAGATATTTAATCAAATTAGTGTAGCTATTAAAGTAATTATGCAGGTATGTAGGTCACTAGTTGAAGAATTTAATGTCATGACAGCACGTTGGCCATGGTAGCTTAATGGTTAAGAGCAACCAGACGAGGAGATCCGTGGTTGACATCCTGGCCATGGCATTGAATTTTTCAGTCTGGCTCTATCTATCCATATCTTAGTCTACACACAGCTAGTGTGGAACAATGATTAAATTTCCAACAAAGGTTATTAGTTTAAGATCTGTAATAGTAAATAAAAATTTATATAGATATAAGTTGGCTTGGAGAGCAAATGCAGTATGCACAGCAAAGGATTAAGATTTCATTACATTTATTATGTTTATATATACTCGAATTCAAAAGAAAACCTTTTTAGAAATTGAGTCAGCTGTTAATATGTACAAAGGGGAAATGTATGATAAATACCAACTTTTATATAGAGTAAGATTGGTCTAATACTCATAGATTTTTATTTAATGAGTTACCTTCCAACATATTTCTAAAACATATTTGAAGATTTAACTGTATTGGAACACCACAGTGAAGCGAAAAATTATTAATTTTTAGATGAGTCGTATTTATTACACATCTGCTTCACTTTCGTACCTATTTTGAGGACATGTTTTGCAAATCATCGTTTGCATCTTCGGCTCTTATGTGACTCAGTCTTTAATCGACTCTCTTTAAAGTTAACAACATCAATAATTGTTTCTGAACTGAAGATACAAGCAATCTGTTTGTGAAATCGATCTCCATTAGAAAGAAGTATTAACACCAATTTCTTAAGATAAGTGAAGCCTTTGTATCAAATATTTATATTTGTGCAATATTTATTGGTTTGAATATCAGATTTCCTACCAAGTTGTGATTGGATACTAACATACCATTTAAGAATCCGAGGCAAAGATTTCAAGGAATATCCCCCACTCCACAGAAGCCTTTATGTGGGAAATGTGTTTATTTCTTTTTGTTTGTTTCCTAGATACCCAAGTAGATAAAAATATCATACTCGTAGGTGACTCATTAACCTACTAGATATCGTAATATAGTGTGCAAGCTATTGAAATTCGCCAAAACCAATTGTGACTTATTTCCTAAGGTTCAGTGCTCTGTGATTACATTCGAACATTCAATAGGTTCAGTTTGCATCAATCCATCAACTGTTTATAAATGCCTCTTCATGCTAAAGATATGACAATGTTGATGTTAATTTAGGTTGGCAACATGCACATTTTTTTTCACATATATAAGCAGTTAAATTTAAAGCAAATTATCGTTGGTTGTGTAGATGCCATTGTAATCCGCATGGATATATACTTGGAATTTTGTAAGTGCTTACATAAGTATTCCATACTTAGCTGTAGTTTATACAACATAATTTCATAGTAAATATACAGCCATATTTAACACTGGGAAATTTTAGTTCAGAAGACTTGTTTCAAAACAATATTGTTGTAAACCTCTTTCCTAGTCTTGTTCAATAAAAGTCCTGGTATCTCTTGATTTCCTTGCATTTTGTAATGTTTTCCTTTAGAATTCATTGTCATAAATTGGCCCTTGATGTCTTAATTTCTCTGTCTAATTGGAAAGCATCTTTCATTTCCCACCCTTGTAATTTGGTCTTTCTGCTATAATTTATCAATTTCCACAGGTCTTTTCTTGTAATCTTCCCTTATTTCATAGAAAATTAAATTGTTCTTCTCTTCTCTCTTGCGTTCTGTGTTGTCTAAACCTTTTCTACATTCAGTGGATTGTTTATCTCTTTTTTCTGTTCTTTTATGTCTCCTCGTGTGTTGCATTATTCTCCATTTGTTTCCCTATTTACTTCAATTTTTCTCCTAGTAAACTTTTCATTATTACTCTTATATGCTCCATCTCCACTGTCCCTATTTCCATCATAATGTCACCATTCCTTTTTTCTAGTTATTCTTCATTCCAAAACTTCCAATTCTTGCTCTCTATGTTTACAGCCTGTTCCCCATTTTCACCGATCTGCTGCACTGTGCAACATCTGCTCACTCTCACTGCATGTACCAGATTACTGTAAGAACACACAATATGCTTTTATTCTTGGTGCAAAAGTTTTACCACGGGTTATAGAGTTTGTACTTGGGATACCTTGATCTATTCCTTCTCTTTAGGGTAAAGAAATTCAACAACCTAGACTAGACTTTGTAAAATCAACTAAGAGGTGGAGTCTTACATGTTAAAGTATATGTATTTGGGTTTTGATACAGTTATGCAAATTATATGTGTATATATATTTTTTCTTAATATAAGAATTTAATTTAGGTTTTAGTTTAAATAATAACTATGAAAATAGATGAGTAGAGAAAGTCATATTAATCTTTTATTTGTCCATAGTTTGCCTATAATAACAGAGGAAATGTTATAGGAGTGTTAATATTTCATTAGATATGTAAAGTTAGATATTCATTTTCAAAGAGAATAATTTGTAGCTTTATTATGCTTTTGCCTTCAATAAATACAGTTCCAACTATTGTATGTTACAGAAATTGGTGTCAACATGAAACCCAGTTCCATGATCAAATATGATTTTATGGGAAGCTGGCGCTCTACAATTTCAGAAAATATCCGTGTGGGATTCACTACAACAAATCCTAAGGGATTCCTGCTGGGATTTTCCTCAAATATATCAGGAGAATACATGACAATCATGGTTTCTAACAGTGGTAAGTAGTATAACATTTATGATAATGGAATTTGTAAATTGAGAAAGCAAATTGGGGGAGAAGATAATAAAGAGGAAATGTAATAGCAATCCTGTTAGTG
Organism: Mantis religiosa; assembly: GCA_030765055.1. Classification (NCBI taxonomy): domain Eukaryota; kingdom Metazoa; phylum Arthropoda; class Insecta; order Mantodea; family Mantidae; genus Mantis; species Mantis religiosa. The sequence continues at coordinate 84,761,459 of CM060958.1, forward strand.
ATTTGAGCAGTAATAAATTCTGACTGTAGAAATTCAAGCAATGCTGAGATGGCAGAGTATATTCTTTTATCCATGTAATGGATACATGAGAAACAGCAGTAGTCTTTGTGTCATTTCTCTCTGTAGTAGTGAACATGTTTGCAGACTTTATTTTACTCTGATGATGGATTAAATTACAGTAATAAATAATGCAAATAAAAGAAGTGAATGTATTTAAATTCGTGGAAATTAATCATTTCTTCACACTAGCCATATATAGGCTAAGATTTGGATAGAGTCAACTTGAAAAATTTAATGCCATGGCCGGTATTTAAACCATGAATCTCCTGGTTTCATGGTTAATCCCGGCCATGGCACTGCATTTTTCAGGTTGACTCTATCTATCCAAAATCTTAGCCTGTGTACAGCTAGTGTGAAGAAATTAATTTCCACCATTTAACTTAAATAATAAGAGTTTAATGGTGAAGCGTGGGATTTAAGTACTTACAGTAGTAAGTCGCCACAAGCAGTGTATCTCGAATACGAGAGCCCCTAGTGGTTTACCGGGAAAACACATGAATCAATTGGCGAATTTAACTGCTTCAACGATGGCCATTTAGACCCTGCACAAGCTGGGAATGGATACCCAATAAACAGAACAAGACATTTAAATTGTTAAATGCTGTAAAAATGTTTTTTAAATAGACATTCGTATCTTCGTATTTACTAAGTTATTTAAACAAAACAAAACTTTAAAACCCATTAAAGGAAGCATACATCTACAGTATCAAGTAGAGAGTGTATTAACAAATTGAAAATGTTACTACTTTGTTTCATGGTAGCAAAAGCCATTCTTCCCACCTCGGTAGCATAGATGGTAGCGTGTCTGCCCCATGTTCAAGAGGTCTCGAGTTTGAATCTCGGTCAGGGTGAGTTACCTGGATAAGGTTTTTCTGGGGTTTTCCCGTATCCTTAGACAAATGTTGGGTAGCTCTAAGCTCCATGGACCCTGGACACATTGGAGCATCACTTCAGCCATTTCATTCACCGTCTGATATGACAACGTTGGAGGACATAAAATAACACAAAAAAAGGCCTAATTCTTTGCGCCAAATGCACCTAAAATTTGAATCATAATCATTGTGTATGTTGTATGAAACACACACTGGAAGGAAACAAACCTCTCTGTCAGCATCTCTATGTGCCTCTTATTACAGTATTTCACAACCGAAGTTTATCATAACATTGTGCAGCTATTTTTGCTCAGTATTTATTTATCCTGACTGGGTGTTTAGAGTGATTTCTTATAGCTATCGAAATTAGATGAATAGCACATTTGAAATTTTGAAATTTCAGTGTTGATCATGGCTTATTCTAGTAATGTAGCAAATAAATTAGCTTGTGTAGAATGTGTACAGGCTTCTGAAAGAAAATGTGGAGAACTTTTTGCTGTTTGACATGATTTGGATATTGATGGCGATTATGAGGGAGGTGTTGATATAGGTAGCAGTGAGGAAGGAAATGACCCACTTCCTTCAAGTGTTCATGAGGAATCAACATTGTGCAGCAATCAAAATAACTTGAATACACATAGGCATATGTATAGACAAATAGACATATACTTTCTGGTGTACAGCTAACTTCTGATGGTCAACTGACATCTTCACAATCTTTTTTCCTGCTACTTAGCTTCTCTCATTGTTTTGGAAACAAATATATATGTATGTGAGTAGGGTGAAGGAAGTCCTGACCTCTAAATGCAATTTAGGGCCTAAGAGGAGACTTCAGAAGTGGACAGTGTTCATGATATTTGTAAACCTACTTTAGACATGTACTGGTATACAGATGGCATGATAGCTGCTCCAATTTTAGAGGAAATAATAGGTAAAATATGTAAGGGGTGGATCCGTTATTACAAGCTATCCCTATTTACGAAAAAGTTAATTATAAGTATTTTTACACCAGCTGGATGTAACCATACACAATAGTTTAGTAATTTGCAGAGCACCAAATCATGCAAGACAATGACTAATTGGATTTATGTATATCAGTACTTCATAACCTAATTGAGGCCTCTTCATAATAGGGGTAAGAAATCTACCATTACAGCACCCTCATACTTGAGAGAAAACATTATCCTAAAAGGATACCTCCCACAACCAAAATGTCACAACCATTTCGAAAGTGTCTAGTGTGTCATGAAAAAGAAGTTTGCAAGGAAACCAGTATTATTTGCCGTGAATCTGAAGATGTGTCCTTGTTTATCCAGGTTTTGAGGCTTACAATTCAGAAAGAAACCTTTAAGGGTAAGTTTTCATCCCTTATAGAATTTAAATTTACTGTAAAATAGGAAGATTAAAATAATTGGCCTTAAATAAGCATTAAATGCATGTATGTTCAGAACATCTGTACACATCCATATCGGTGAAAGGGTTAATGTAAGGATTGCACATTGACCATGGTAGCTCAATGGGTAAGAGCGACTGAACGGAAACCAGGAGATCTGTGGTTGAAATCCCAGCCATGGCATTGAATTTTTCAGGTTGATTCTATCCATTAAAAAAGTGAATATATGTTTATAATTTGACGTTCTTATAACTGGAGGGATAAACTGTTTAATGATTAGCATTATGCTATACATATGATTTTGCTTTCAAACATATGTGAAAGCAATTACATTAAAATATCAATGCTGCTGAATACATTCTTCATTTGAAAGAAGAATGACAAGGGCTTTGGGTTCTCATTTGTCACTGCTTTGACATCTGTTATGTTGCTTTTAAATATGTCTCATTGCATAACTTGAGTAACCAAATATCATAATAAAACTCTAACAATTAAGATTTTTATGAGTTTTATCATTTTAAATATATTGAGTCAATTCCTGTTCAGGTCTTTGTCTTTATCATAAATGTTGTCACATCAGTATTTGCGTGGCCTGCCGAGAGATTGTTGCCATTGCTGTCTGTTGTGGAGGGGAAGTGTCAGTTTGCCATTGCAGGTCTGCACATAGGAGGAGTGAGAGTAAAGGAATTGGTCCACCTGTTTGCTGGAGGGATGGTATAGGCACATCTTCACGGACAGCTGGCATCTAATATCAAAAGCTAACATTATGAGGCCAGAGCAAAACTGTGTTACTATGCAAAAGATCTTTCTAGATGGTGTTTCGAGAGGCTTCCTGTTCCAGAAACCTCTACCACGCATGGTAGAGCCAATGCAAGCCAGTGAGTAGGAGACACTAGTAATGAAGAGTAGTGAGGTCAGTGTGTTTGGGACTTAGAGCTTTGAATTGAATGCAACTTTGTGGAGGAGAAATCAGTGCTGTGGAACACCTTGAATCACTTTTGTTAGTGAGCAGTGCATAGAAGTGTGGAATGTTCCAAGCTCTGTAATGAGGAGTTGGCAGGCCATGTTGGCAGCACTGGGTGAGGAATAGCCGAGCTGTGGAACTGGCAGCAAAGCAGGTTACGCGTGTATATCCGAGTCATGTTCAGATGCAGCATGTAGCTTCGTGTTAGAAGTGGACCTGTGTGTAGGTCGAAAAGATATCAGTAGCACAAAGGATGTGTGCTAAAGAGGCATAGACATCGTAGAGACAGTCAAAGTGTTGTATTTATCTAAGAGGACATTACATATTAGCATTGAGCTAACGTTTTAGTGACGAGTAAAGGAGTTCGAGGTGAACTTTGTCATCTTTTGTCACAATATATAACTTCTGTTTCTTACCCATATATAAAGATTGCTTTATCGTCTATTCTTTTTAATAGCTTTTATTATTGCTTTCAAAGCTTTGAAATTATTTCAATAAAAGTTCCACAATCTTTGTTACAGGTCATTTGCGAGTTGTATTTGATTTCGGATTTGAACGTCAAGAAGTCATATTCCCCAACAAACATTTTGCCTTGGGTCAGTATCATGATGTGCGAATAACTCGCAAAGAAGCTGGCTCCATTCTTGTTCTGAAGGTAAGAAATGGACATGAAGTCAAAATTCTTTTAATTTTGGCTGCTTCTGAAGGTTGCCAAATTAATTATTATTGTTTCATACACTTATTAGGTGCTTAACATTAATTTAGAATGAATTTTGTAGATATTTGCATAGCCATAGAAACAATACTATTATATTTATTAAAAGTTTTCAGTGTAATTTATATTGTTTAGAATTGTTGAATATTTTTTCTCAGGAT
>CM060958.1:84773123-85068123 GCA_030765055.1 Mantis religiosa
GCTAAGAAAGCTGGTTCACAATAACCAGAAACAGCAGAGAGAATGAGAACACAAAATATGTGTTGTATATGTTCATGCTTTCTCAACCAATGCAGAGCTAAGTAATGAAAACAGAAGAGTTGGTCAAGTTTTAATTGTTCTTAGAATAGCTTATTAGATTCATATTGAGAGCAATTGCCTGCATAGTGGAAATTATTTAAGAAGGCTGTGAAATAAAACTGTTGTTACAGCTCTCTGTAATTGAAACCTGGAAACAAAACTACAACAAGCAACTGAAAACAGCTTAGAACAGCAGACTTTAATGTAGACCACTTATTATAAGTGTGGTAGAATGTTGTTTTCGCAAGAGAAATCAGCAGTAATAATAGCATTAGTTTTAAATAAAAATATTCATTTCCTTAGATTTCATAATGGTTAATTTTCATCACCTGGTGACTGAATCCAAGTTTTTCATCTCCATTGCAAGCAATGAAAAATTGCCAATGATCAGTCAAAACAAATTGCATCATATGTCATATCAGCCTCTCACATTGCTATCAATAGAATAGAATATTTTTCATCTCTCTTTGTACATATATTCATTAATACATTACATTTAAATTTAACCCATTATTAAATGATGAAGCCTGGGACTTGAGTACTTATGATAGTAATTCACCACAAATAGTGTATCTCAAATGCAAGAGCCCCTAGTGGTATACTGGGAAATATACAAGTCAAATGGGGAATTTAATGTCAATATGGCAAGTTGGCCATTGTAGCTAAATGGGTTAGAGCGACTGGATGGAAACCAGGAGATCCGTGGTTCAAATCCCGGCCGTGGCATTGAATTTTTCATGTTGACTATCAACAGTTAAGGAATTTGATTTATGGTCACGAAGTACCCTCTGGAAGTACATTTCACCCCACATGATGCTGCCATTATAGATGAGTTGGTTACATTCTGAAGATGGGAGCACATGTTCCCAAAACATGCTAACAGATTTAAGAGAGAGAGATATGTTAGTATTACTAGTACTGCCTCATCTTAAATACATTTTAAAACCCCTGTTTTTTTTTAGCTACTACCACACATAAACATACAGTATATCAATTTTTTTTTCACTGTGTCTTTCATATGGAATGTGTTACTGTCCTTGAATGCTACCAGGCTAGCAACCAATCAGAGTCCTGCAGGGTTGTCATATTGCATTCTCTTTAACTGGGATATGATGAGTACCAAGTGAATCCATCTCTAATAAATACTATTTGCTCTAAGAGAAAAATTCAAATTATGATAAAAGTTATCCATGAGGAAGATAGGAAGTAATGTTTCAGTATAACCACAATAACCACATATTTTTAGCTCAAATAGTTTTCACAATACAAATAAATAAAAGCCTAACATTATAGCGATACATATCAATGCAAGCACTGTAATGTGTATCTTCTGTCATTGTCATACATGTGATGGTCATGTGTGTGTGTGTGTATACATATATTTGTAATTATTCATGAATGCAATATAATCCTAATTATAATAAATATAATAATGAATAAAATATCCTAATTTTAGATGCCAGCATCATCTGTATTGTTGCAAATGAGTCAGATTTTAATAGCCAAGGTAGTGAATATGAATCACAATCTTATTGTCCATGCAAACAGACATGAGCAGTCAGATGTGGATTACAAGGAGTTGGGGAAACAGACGGTGCCTTGCACGAATGAAGTCATCCATGTTAAACACATAGCCACAGCCGCTCGCTGACCGACTGGCCGACTGCCTCATGCCACTGCACATCATATTTACACTTTTCACATCTATCTGCATGGACAGTACTTTCAAACATTGCGATTTGGATCAAAAGTGTAACTTATTTACAGTATTTTTTGTGTTTTTTTGGAGTGGTAAATCACTTAAAAAAGTAACTTATTTTCTGTTAAAGGTATCTTGGCAATCATCTTTATAGCGCTGGTTATCATGGCCATCCTGATTGGTCGATATCTTGCTCGTCACAAAGGAGAGTACCTAACACAGGAGGACAAGGGGGCAGAGTCTGCTTTGGATCCAGATTCAGCTGTTGTTCGTTCTGCGAGAGGTCATCAAGTACAGAAAAAGAAAGAATGGTTTATCTGATGTACCACCATTACAGTTGTCACCCAGGCTGTGATACAGCATCTCCTTGCCTTAGGAGAACAACTCAGGCTATCAATACTTTCTAATATCTGTCATTGACAGTTATGGGTAGAGGTTTAGAGAGTTGCAACTGTAAAACTGAAAGTTGTTACAGCAGCTTTGGTTTTTTATAAAATAATATAGTTATAACCTCTGTATTTTCTACTTATATAAGGGTTGTTCAAATGAAGTGCAGATTATTTCAATGGCAGTACACTGAGGATGGCTCCGATGATTCTATAGTAATTATTCCCACTGTTTAATTAACCTTGCAATAATTTAGTAATATTTGAGGCAATTTATCACACAATACTTCACTTACTAAAATTCAGACATGTTTTGGAAGATAAACTTCAGTGCTAGACAGATGAATGAGTTTTATCCTGTGCAAAGAATTGGCCTTGTTGCTGACAGAACTGCTCTTTCACAGTGTTCAACCAATAGCAAGTGAACACTCCTGTTTCATCACTGCTGTACAAGCCTTCATGTTAACTGCCATAGTGTATAAAGTTCATCCCGTGAAAGACAAGATCTATGCACTTGTCTTTTTTATGAAACTTTCAAAGGTATATTTTACTCTGATCTGGGAAGAATGTTTTACCAGCAACTAATGACTTATTAAATTATAAATTAGTCGTATTTATTACACATCAGCTTCACTTATGTACCTATATTGAAGACATGTTTTGCAAATTATCGTTTGCATCATCGGCTCTAATGCGAATGATAGTTCACAAAACATATCCTCAATATAGGTACGTAAGTGAAGCTGATGTGTAATAAATACGACTCATCTATAATTTAATAATTATTTTGCTTCACTATGGTGTTCCATACAGTTAAATTTCGATAAACTAATGACTTCTTTGCAAAACTATGCATAAATTTGTAGAGCATTGCAAAGTACTTAAAATTATTCTGAAGCTGCTTAGAATGAATTAATTGCATTTAGTTACTTTACAGGAAAGGTATTTTCATTGATATATTTCACTTACTGTTAAAAACTAGGACAGGCATTGAAAACAATAGCTCCTTTTATCTGCTTTTATCTTAATGTTTGCTACTATTCCTTGATAGGACTCCTGCTCTAAAGCTCCTGAACTTAATTATATCCATCAATGGACTGTATTAAGAGCAAAGTAGCTTTTATGTTAAAAAAAAAGTTCTTCCCTACATAAATAGCTATGTATGTTGGGTTGTACAATTCTTGAAAGGTTGAATGTTGTAGACTAAGTGAGCATCCATATGTCCTATGTAGCTGACTGAATGAAAAGTGCAAATTTGTTTTACAAAGATATTTCTTTGACAATAATAATAAATAATAATTATTATTTCAATCAGAATATAGGACATGGAACACTGTGGTAACTTTTTGGAGGTGAATCTCCTCCTCCTGTCACTCAAGCAATATTTGTAGTTTGTGAAAGTTCTCTCAACATCACATGATGTAACAGGTGCAAACATAAAATACTGCAGGTCATGTTGCCTTGTAAGCGCTGTTTCCTTATGCGCTTGCAAATTATTTTTAATGTTTACCATTTTAAAATAGCCTGGGTTTTCCTCAAGTACGGTTTTCATTTTGTTTTTTTTTTATTTTATCCATGACAGGTACAGCAGCTGCTGAGCTAGTTCTTCTATGAGCCCTATGGTGTGAGGCATTTTATTACCTCTCTTTTCTAGCTAAAAAATGGTTTTGGACAGGTCTGAAAACTATTTGTTGTGAAGAGAAAATCTTTGTGTAATTTCCTTGAAATGAGTGACTGAGCGGCTCGTACTGCAGAACTATGTTATCTAACACATTAAGAATTTCAGTAACTATGTTGTAATGATCTGCATAATACATAGCAGCATTTAGCCAGGTGTCTCAGCAAGCTGTAACTGGCTGAGGAGGTAAAGGGATGTTAGGCGCCATTTCTTTAAATTTATGTTCTCTGCTTGGAGCTCTCAAAAATATCTTTTTTATGTTTGCAATGAAACTGTCTACATCACTGTAACTTCTGCAAATTTCCTGAGCTACACAATGGAACCAATGTCAAATACAGCATGTTAGGATATATGTTCTGAAGCTCCTTGCCTGCTATTATCATATAACTTGCAGCGTCGGTGATGAAAAGGAGTAATTTATGTACATTTATTCCTTCTGGATACAACAGTGTCATGCTTGTTTTAAATATATCTGCAATTATATAGAATAAAAAGAAGTGAAGTGGAGTGCCATTGTTACTAAAATTAGGCAAGTGAGTCAACCTTGTATATACTTTTCTCCACTTACAAGTTTTTTGATGAAGACTAGTTTCTGGGAACTTTTTCCCTATCGTCAGTTCTGTGGTTGACTGATGATGCATGGTAGCACGACACCAAGCCAGATGCAGACACCGGATGCATCATCAGTCAACCACAGAACTGACGATAGGGAAAAAGTTCCCAGAAACTAGTCTTCATCAAAAAACTTGTAAGTGGAGAAAAGTATATACAAGGTTGACTCATTTGCCTAATTTTAGTAATATCTGCAATTGTTACATAGTTCACCTTTGCACTAATTTCTGATGTTAATAAAATTGTTTCTCCTGGTTTGTCTGGCAATAGTGTTTCCACGACCACATTTGTAACACGCCTGCCATCAGCATCGTGGGTTTCATCAATAGAAATCCACGTTTTATTTTCGCCCATTCTTTTTCGTATGTGCGATATGACATCATTATAACATTATGGTAATTCTCATTTAAGTAAAGTTGTTTGAGAAGGAGGATTTTGTTTAGTATATTTTTATATGAAGTGCTTAAAATGTGTATTTTCTACTGTGTCCGAATTCAGTATATTTGCACACACCATCTTACACAAGTCCTGAAAGAATTTGGACTGAGACAGTGAAGTTGCACTTGGCCATGATTGTTCCTCGACCTCCGTTCTTGTTAAAATCCTTGCTTGATGGTTCTTAGTGTTGCAGTGCTGCCTCAGCCATTTGGGTTTAGTGCCCTTAATTTCTACACAGCATTGGATTGGATATTTTCTCCCTTCTGTGTGAAAATGTCACCTCTTGCTAACTCTTATGTTCTTCACTGTCAGCAAACAAATCACTGTCTCCAAACACGGCCACTCTGCCACTAACGGCAGCGCATGCAGTGATTGTATGGCCCTGAGTGTTTTGACGCATGACGTAGTAGGTTGTATTATGTCGCATAGCAGTTAACTGTGTTCTCCCATGGGGGTCCTAAAGGTCCTAACTCTGCTTATGATCAACAAATATTTTTTGTTGTTTCCCATAAAAATGAGACCTAAAATTACCTCCATGGTCTTCACTAATTTTCAGTAAAATAATTCTATTCAGGTAATACAAGAAATAGGAGAAAGAATCAGCGACATTGAGAAGTACTCAGGTTAATGTTACAGTTGCACCAGCATACATGCTCACGGCTATTTAAAGCTTTGTACACATTTTATTGTAAGGCAGTTCATATGACTTGTTCAGCACATGGTCTCCACTGGTAGAGGGAATTCAAGCAAATTTTCCAGCAGTAAATGCTTTAATTTCCTCTATAAAAAAAAGTGCTTGTGAAGCCGCCATCAAGAATGAAATTATTTACCGATATGATACAAGATACTTGTTTAGCTGTAAAGCCAAACACGTACCAGGAGAAAGTGAATGATGTGCTTAAGAGCTTTTAGGCTGACACTGGGACGTATTCCAGTTTTTGATAGTAAGTGAAGTATGACTGACTTATCTTACCTAGAAGTAATCATTTGGTCACTTGACTAAATCGTGGGACTTATTTTTGTGACACTGTCCTCAGTACATTTCATTGTTGTTAACTGTGTTAATAGGTTGGCTCATAAGTTCTGACTTTATTACTTTTTAAGTTCAATTTTTATGAGCAACTAAAATGTTTCCTAATAAGTTTTAGGTTATTTTATAGAGAAAATTATGCATTCTGCAAAATAGAGTGTTTAGTTTTTGTGTGCATATATACTATTTTTTCAGGTCAATAAAATGGAGCAACAAACAGCATTTTTTGATGCCTTATACCTGAATTGAAAAGAACAGTGTATAAGTATACGAAAACTTAACATTCTATTGTGTAGAATACTTAATTCTCTATCGAATAACATAAAATGTATTAATTTGTTTTAATTTCCTTTCATGGAAATGTTGAAAACAGTGTTGTTGTAATAAGCCAAACTTTTTAATTTGCATGCAAAACTTAATCATGTAATGACTTATTTGCCAAGCTATTATGTGATACATAACACTTCTTGATGTTAACTCAAAAATGTTATGTATTAGAGTTTATAAAACCCTTATAAAAGAGCTATTACACAAGTGAAGTCAAACTGTTTCAACAGTTTATTACTGTATATATGTTGTAATTATTTGTTCCATCTCTTATCAGTGGAGTTAATGTATAATGCTACATTTGAAGGGCGGCAGCTACAGAGTTTTTAATAATTCCTGCTGTAACAGTTCATAAAGATACTTCTGTGATGATGTCACAAGAGCAGTTATTAAATAATATAAATACATCATTTTTCAGGTAGAAAAATGAATGAAAGAGAAACTAATGGTAATATTAGAAGAGTGTAAAAAGAATCTACTTTTATGTACTTCTAAAGTAAAGAACTGCAATAAATTATAATTAAAAGATGTACAAGAATCTCAGAACTATAATTGCTAAGAGTATCTAAGGCAAGGTGCCCACACCAGCAAGATTACTTATAAACAAGTTATTTAAATTCTGTATGCTTTATAAGCTTTTGTGAGAACGATTGCTATCCAGTTTAACTTAGCTGAAAATGATGAATAGAAATTACGTAAGACAAAGATGGCATTGGAACTGTTAAGTCATTTGCAGTAAAATAAAGGAAGAAAGTGAACTAACAGGAATAAGACATCAAAATTCTCAGTTTTTTCAACAAAATGCAGGACAAAGATGTAAAACCTAAATGTAGCTGGGTTCATTTGTTTGAAAATATAAAATTGATCATGCCTTTGAAGGAAAAGAGGGAAAGATCTTATTTGACAAGAAAGATAGTTGATATTGAAGTGATTACGCCTAGGACCTCCTGTCTCAATCTTTAGTACATTTGACACATAAATCACATAAGAAAATCGACAAAAAAGTTTATAGCAAATATATGATGTATCAAATTTTTTCAAACCTTAAGAGACAAATTGATTATGCCATTATTTAACCCTTTATTTGGCAAATGATTTTGCTACTTATGCTGTTCTTGCTATATTTGCTTAACCGGTTCTCTTACGACTTTCTGCTGTGCCTCAACGCATTCGATTCGAATAGCCATGGTCGTTAAAGCAATATGAAATGGGTTGGCCACCCATTCAAAGCTAAATAAACATTGTGGGTTCGAATCTCAGCAACTGCAGTCAAATGGTAAAGGACAGGAAGAGTCCAAGTAAAATAACCGGTGTGATGGCATGCTTGGATGTTGATGAGGTATCATTTGACTGTAGTTGCTTGGATTTTGCCTTTTAATACTATAAAAAACACTACAATGTAATTGTAAAAATAATATGTTTACAATTGAAAAGACTCAAAATTTTGCTAGTATAACTGACAAAAGCCAGTAGAATATGATAATAGCAAAAAAACTGCACTAAAATATTTTTAAATTGAATACAGAGCAATGTTGCCCCAGAGCAACACCGCCAAATAAAGAGAAGAGTATGAATGTAATCAGTAATTTGGTCACCACTGAGTTTTGAGGAATTCCATTAGGCCGCATAAGAAAGAATGCCTTGGAAATAGGGAGAAGCTCACTATTATTTCATACCTTATGGCTTGGGTAAATTGCTCTTTGTGATGGGTTCCAGTAGTATATGCTTCATGTACATGAGTGTTCTATTGCAAATAGCCTTTAAAATTGTTATAGTCCATATATGGTGTTATTGCTTAGTGAATTAAATTCTTCATTCAAAGGGCTCCATAATCTTTCTTTTAGGTAGGACCTCCATGGTATAGGGGTAATATGCTTGCTTTTGGTTCCCAAGATTGGGGTTCAAACCGGGCAGAAGGAGATGAATTTTTTCATGGCTAAAAACTGTAATATGGCTTCCTTCAAAGGCAAGCAAAGCCAGTGGTCCCATGTGTTAACATAGCCACTAACCCATCCAACTTGACATTGTAACCCTTCTACAGGTTCACGCAGGCTTAAATTCCCATTCTTGAATAAACTGCTTTTATTATTAAAGATTATACAATTATTATGCATTTATTATATTAAATTTCAAATATATCTGAATCATAAGTTGACTGAAAAGCAAGTAACAGTCTCCTGAACCGATTGTATTAAAATATATAAATAAGAAGTACATGTATCTTGATACATCACTTGAATCTTTTATTTCTGTCTTGATTATATTTATTTACATCATTACAGTTACTTACTACTTGGTGATGCATTGTTCTCTGTCATATGCCATCTACTGGAAGTAAAACAAATTTGTTGACTGTTGATGAACAAGTTATCTTCCAGGCTTGTAGATCATGGTACAGTATGATTGGAATATCCTGACGTTTTGCCAAGCGCAGTCCTTGGCGAAACGTTAGGATATTCCAATCCTATTGGAACACGGCCTATAAGCCCGGAAGATGACTTTACTGTTCTTTATGATGTCGGCCATGAAAGCCTCAGGGAATCAATTGATGGTATTTTTTTAAACATATCGTTGAATCTTTTGGTTTATTTAAGTACTTTTTATAATTTGACCTCTGGATTTATGACTGAATGACCAAAAATGGTCTGTAGAAATAGCACATTCTCTTCAAAGCACTACGTCTTTATTTCTCACAAGAAAAGATGTTCTCACAAGCAATGGCTTCAATGCTGAATGTTTTGTTGAAACTTCTGAATGTGATTGTATAAACATTGGTCCTTATGTCAGATAAGAACTTTCCTTATTTTCCTGTACAATAATGCTATGTTTAATGTTACTGACACTGCTTGTTCTGCTTTTAAAAACAGGGATAAAAATTTGTAAGTGAAGAGCATAAAAGTTGTCAGCAAGCAGATATGATTTATAAGAGAATATAAGGATTTTTGATTTGTACATTTGAATTATATAAGTAAATTGATAATATATGTATATTTATTAAGGAGAGTATCTCATGAAATGAGTGCAAATTATTAAATTTGAGCTATGAAGAATCTTCAGATTTAAATAGAGCTATAATAAGAAACTAGCCTTTTACATTCTAACAAAAAAAAGTGGAGGGGGTATTGGAAATAAATATGCATGTCTTCCTGGAAAAATATGACATTAAAAAAAGAAGAAACCAAGCTTTTTGCAAAATTTTTACAGGTTTATTTGTATTGAAAAGAACTTTTGAGAAATTTTTTATTTCTGGTCACCAGTTATACAAACGTTAATGTGGTAGATAGTGTCTACACCAAATAACTTATCATAGCTCTGAATACTTTGATCCAGAGGCCAGCACTGCACCTTAAGCTAATTAGATTCATAGATATGTAGTCTTAGCATGCTAGCATTTAGTTTACAGCGCATTGATATTATTTCAAATTTTGTTGTATTATGTTTGTGTAAGAATCTCTAACCAAGGAAGCTTTCAAAACTTGACTATAAGTGTATAAAGGCTTACTTCTGGTACTTTCTTTTTTTCTTTTTCTTTCATTGTGCATTCCAAGTCCAATAATTGGTTATTAGAATGTTTGTCAGTGGTATTCTAAGCAATTATAAATATTAAGTCCCCTTTTTATTATTTTTTATAAAAACAATGTTTTCCCCCATTAACAAATGGTTCATTTTAAGTCAGGTTTAAATATATTTTCATTTAAGAAGCAACAGACTTTGGCAGTATTTATAAGCTATATTCTAATATTTGGGAAATCTCTTTGGAACCTATACATAGATTCTGGTAACAATAAATAAATAAGACAGAAAGCATTATAAAGCCACTGTATTATATCTTAAGCACTAAATGCAGAGCACAAGAACATTTCATTGATTTCAGTTACTTCTATATAGGTTTCTTCTCTTCTGAATTAACTTGTTTGATGTATGCTGAAGGTTCAGCATGATTTAGAGGTTTCCATATTCTGTTGGCATTCTCATTATCATCCTACCATTATAGTTAAAGGTCACACTCATTCATTGGGTGTATCCAATTAACAATTGGCTCCAGTCATCTCTTAATGGAATGAGTATCCTTCAGAGATAGTAGTGGACCATATAAGAAGCCTTGGAAATTCACTAAATGCTGTGATATGAATTTGCAACTTAGGCCAATAGGTTTTTGGGCTCTGTTCAATAAGTAGACTTCCTCAATAACTGGTTGTCTAATTCAGCCACATTGTTTAAATACTGATATTGATAGTCAAGTTTAGAAGGCTTTCTAATGGTAGTAACATTCGTCCATTTTAAAGTATTATATTTAATATATATTTCTTCATTTCTCAGTATTGTGCATAATTATTTGGATTCTTTGGCTATTTTAATACAAAAGGATTTATATATAGATGTTATGATACTTAAGTTTTAGTGGATTATAAGAGAGAAATTTTAAGGGCAAGTTCTACTTTGCCTTATATATATTTTTTTGTAATTTTTGTGGGATGTATGTATTATGAGAATAAGTTATCATTCCAGAATACTGGTTACAGTTGTAATGTAAATATGAGTAATCTTATTAGTATCACAGTTGATACAAACAAGGATGAGACATCACAGTAGGATGAGAGGGTAGAAATGAACAAGATGTGTCTGGATGAGTTAGCTATAGTATGAGTGATGTGTACCTGAAGCAGCATCAAGACGGAGCAGCATTCAACTCTTTTTGCAAGAATATAGAGTAGCAGGTTAGAAATATGTTAGCAATTACATCATAACTTCCTGTTGTCCTCTTTTGTATTGATATTTGTATATTCTCAGAATAAGCAATAAGAAAATCTGAATATATATATAAATAAGTTTGAACAATTATCTTCAATATAGTTTTCCAGTTAGGAAAAAGAAAGTTAAATGGTAAACAATATCTTTTAGTTGGAAAAGAATTAATAATAGAATATTTCCCCTTAAATATTCTCTGACTTATCATGTCAAATTTTAAAATGTAAACACATTCCTTTTTCTGAATAACTACTAAATGTAGGAAACTGAAATTGTTACCACATATTCTTGGAAGCATTTATAAATTTTTAACATGAGCATTCTTAAAAATGTTTCAAAGATGTTTATTCCCATTTTTTAATATTTGTCTAACATAACATGAAATTCTTAAGTGTGAAAATGTGTATTTTTAGGAAATGACTTACATAAGTATTATATATAATTTTAACTGTCATTTCAAAGAAAAAGAATAAATAAAAAACACAATTTTGAACAACTAAGTGAAGCCTCTTGTTGATAAAACACAAGTTTTAGTGTTGTGTTGCCTTAAGTTGAATAACATCTGGAATGATAATCTTTTAGATTATTGCAAGAGTAAAGATTTGGTTCATTAGAAGCTTTTTTTCAGAAGTTTTTTATCTTACAATGTGAATAATGTTTCATTTATTGCCTTTAAGTTAAAATCTATATTGAATATAAACATGGTACAGCTTAAGAAACTGTCATTCTTCCTGGACATTTGTGAACATGAATGATTTTGATAATCATAACATTTAAACAATTTCTTTCCTGCTACTCTGTATTATGTTGTGTACTTGGTTTTTCTCACCTTTGTAAAAATAAATGGAAATAACAGGATCATAATTTGTTACTTTCACATCCCAAACAGATTGCTAGTGCTTCATAGGGAACAGGCAATACCCACATTAATCATGGGTTTGTCTCTTTCTGCTGCTAGCAATTAAACTTTCTTATTCCTTTAAATATACCTACTTTAGATTTAATTAAAACTTGACTGAAAACTTGCAAATTAAAATATTTCCTTGCAAATAAACCTGGTGAGGTCTCTCATTTCTCTGCCATTTTTCCAACCTAAGCTACTTAAAAACTTATTTCTCTCCTCTACACCAACTTTTGTAGCAGGCTATGTGTGCACCTGCATACAGATGGTTCCCTGTTTACTTAAATACAGTCGGCAGGACAGTGAACCAGCTACATAAATAACTCTGCCCATTCAGTGGCATTTCAAAACTTTTTAACATGAATTACATCTTTGAGAAGAACAGGCATTCTTAGTAAAACAATCATAAGATGAGCAAGCTATCGCAAATTAAATTTAATAACACGAAAGTATAAATAAAATTCCATTATTCCCAGAGGCAACCATGGTACTTATGGCAGAGAACTTCATTAAGTTACATTGAAAATATGACCAAAATATATTACCTCAGTAGAAAAATAAACACAGAACAATGAACACATTGAATCTGCAAATTAGGAAGTGAAATTTCAACCTGCATCCTAGTCAGCAGTGCCGCTGGTTCTTTTATTGTCAGATGTGTCATTACTTAACTTATCTGCTCATCCATCAAGCAATCTGCTTTTCTGTCTTGTGTTTACATGTTGATTTCCCTGATTTAAATATAAAAATGGCCGAAGTGCAAACACATTTTTTCATCCAGCATGAACAATAACTTTCCTACTGGGGTTACTGGACTTCAGAATACCACATTCATGCTTGCTCTGCCAAAATTTAGTCACACTATAATTTTCATGCACATAGGATTCATCTAAGTGCTAGTAAATGTCTAGAAGTTCTCCCTGTTCATTTTTTTTTTTTTTTCATGGCTCTTAAGAAGTTTGCGTGACAGGCTCTGATATCCCTTTCTATGATGACTTTGTTTTGACATTTCTGAAAACCAAACCTTAATTCTAGTAGTATTTGATTCGAGGATGACTTGATAACTTTTAAAATCTAGTTAACTGCAAGTCTTGAATAGTGGGGACTTTCTTAACTGTTATTTGAATTGCACATTTTGAGATATCCAATAATGTTGCCGGTTTCGGCAATGGCATCTACATGACAGATGATTTTTCGCGATCTTTGTGTTTATTTGTTACCTGAAATGTAATGTTCACAGCCTCTAGAGCAGATAATTGCTGCACACTGCTTCGAACTATATATGCTTCAAATACGTAAACTATTTCTTGTTTAAATGTTTAATTCTTTTATAGCTGCATATTAGATTAGCGTTACACTCTTATTTAACCTTTCAGGTTTTCTTTGCCATCATAATTATCATCATCATTACCATCATCACCCGCCTCGGTAGCGTGGTGGTAGCGTGTCTGCCTCACATTCAAGAGGTCCCAAGTTCGAATGTCGATCAGGGTGGGTTACCTGGATAAGGTTTTTCCGGGGTTTTCCCTTATCCTAAAAGACAAATGTCGGGTAACTCTAAGCTCTATGGACTCTGGGCTCATTTGAGCATCATTTCACCCATTACATTCATCGTCCGGTAAGACAACGTTGGAGGACGTAAATTAAGAAAAAGAAAAGAAAAAACACCACCATCACCATCATCATTATCAAACCTGATCAGATTGACTTAGATGCTGGCATTCTGATCCAAAGGTTGCGAGTTCAATGGTCTAGTTCGATGGTTTCTACGTGTAGCTAAAACTGAAATGCATCATATCAGTTTTACTGACATTTAAAGAGCTCCTTCGTGAAACCTCTGACATGCCGTTGACGCTATCATGATCATTATCAAACAAAATAGTTATTTTATTTATTTCGTTGGTCGTTAAAAGTCTAAAATATATATATATATATATATATATATATATATATATATATATATATATATATATATATATATATATATATAAGCTTTCAATTTGGTGGCTATATTAATTGTCGTATATTCACATAAGCTGTTCTTTAGAACTGTGACAAAAATAATATATTTATTTTCGGAACAAGATATAAATTTTAAACAATAATTTTAGATATTAATTTTAAATACCATGCAGTTTAACATTATAGTATCGCTAACCTATGAAAGGTAGAAGTATTTCATTCCAGATAAAGCTAAAACTTTGAGTATAGGAAATGTATTTATAAAGAAGAAAGGGAGATTAAAAGGTTGAGGTGTGGTGTGCGAGAGAGAGGAAATAACATTATTAAAAGTGATCGATAGATACAAGTTTGATAATAGAGAGTCATAAAAACACCTACGATTCATGTGGCAAAATTGTTATTTTCCATTGAGTCTTAAATACCCATGCGCCGAAATCGCTGGTCAGGTATAAGGGAAGTGAATCACCTGGCGCAACTAACTGATAAGAAACCTGCCATGCTCGCTTCTGTACATATTAGATATAGAGGCCTTTTTGTTTATTATTATTATTGTAATTATTGAATTCGCATCCTCCAACATTGTCAAGTCGGACAATGAATGAAATGGGTGAAATGATGTTCAAATGAGTCTGGGGTCCATGGAGCTTAAAGTTACCTGACATTCATCTATCAGGTTAAGGGAAAACACTTGAGAAAGAAAAGAAAACCCTTGTCCTGGTAACTCACCCTAACTGAGATTCGAACTCGGAACCGCTTGAACGTGAAGCAGACATGCTACCATCTGTGCCACCAAGATGGGCATAGATAGAGGGTATAGCATTAAGCTCAACATTGCATTTTAATAAAATAAAATATATGTATTTAAGTACCGTTTTCAGGAAAAACAGATAGTAATCAAAACAGAAAATATACAGGAAGAGACAGAGAAAAGTTTTTGTAAGTGGAACAAACAACTGATTGAATTGAAGTGAGCAAACTGATCCAATTCTTTCAAACTAATTATGTGACTCACATTGTGAACTGCTTCACATGGTTCATATGAGTACTCTGATCAATCGTGCAGTTGCCATGAATCATACAACTGGCTGGAATTCATTCATAAATAAGGCTCAGATTTTGATGAAAAGTCATCTTTTTTCTGAATAGTCACTGACAATACTTATTGGAAATTAAGTGTATTCTGGAACAAATACGTTAGATATATGTGGTTTTACTATAGGTCATCAAAATGCATTTTCTGGTCATTTTCTTTCTTTTTTACGAATTTATTGGGTATTTTCATCTGTAGCCCACGTTCGGGAGGCCCGGGTTCGATTCCTGTGACTGACCTACCTGACCCAGACCCATGAGCTTTTTCAGGGATTTTAAAATAATCTGTGGTTAAAAGTTCATTTATATCATCTTTTATAAAATAGCAACTTTGTAAGTGTGATAATCATGTACTGTAGACCCACAACAAGAAGCCAAGCTAGAGAAATGGGTAGCATAATCACTTTTGCTATGTCAACAGTGTTTATGCTCACCTTCCCAGTATGACAAGGATGGAGGGTTCGTTTAAAGTACACAAGTGTTGTCACATACTCACCCATACATAACACCTATCGCTGCATTTACAGCAACCAACATTAGATCTTGCAGCATGGGTGACTCATAATGCACTCACACTCATTTCCTAATAAACAGATCCGTTACTGGAGCAGATACAGTAATTATTACACAGGTCAGCGTTCTAACAGTGTCTGTGTGTCACTCAAAATGAGAAGGTATATATACACAAAGATAGGCGTTTAGGTTTCGACAGGCCTACAAGTACATTGATAGAATCAACATGAAAAATTCAAAGCCATGGCCTGCATTTGTACCACGGGTCTCCTGGTTTCCGTAGTCTGTCTATACCATTCAGCTACCATGGCCATGCCGTCCTGATATTTAACTCTCCATTTGACTCATATATTTCCCCGGTGGAGAACTAGGGGCTCTGGCATCCGAGATAAAATGTTCGTGGCAGTTTACTAACGTAAATACTTGCGTCCCAGGCTGAGTGAGTGAGAGTTTGTGTGACAGCACGCGCGTGCGCGTTCATGTGTTCGTGTGTGTGTCGTTTAGGTTTGGACAGGCTTACAGGTACGTTGATGGATAGAATCACCTTGAAAGATTCAAAGGCATAGCCGGAATTTGTAATATATTTACTATTTGTAATATATTTACTAACGTAAGTAAGGGAGTCCCAGTCTGAGTGAGTGTGGGTATACCACGGATCTCCTGGTTTCCGTAGAGCTGGTCTAACTCTTTTAACTACAATGGCCATGCCGTACTGACATGGCATTCTCCATTTGACTCATATTTCCCCGGTAGCGAACTAGGGGCTCTCGCATCCGAGATAAAACGTTTGTGGCGATTTACTAACATAAGTACGCGGGTCCCTGTGTGAGTGAGGGAGTGAGAGAGTAGTAGTAGGAGCAGGGTTAAGGGCGCACAACTTCTAAGGTTATCAGCGCCCTGACAACGGTAAAATGTCTATACATTTAAAACCAATGCACTAAAACCGTAAAATCATAGATTCAGAGGTCAAATAAAAGGCTCAAAAGGAAACGTAAAACGCTATAAGGTGAGGTCGGTCACCGCAGACGACAAAGGACAAAAACGGGACGGAGATGAGAGCACCATAAAGGGTCCTCAAACACGTTAGAGCAGGCGCCAGAAACCATTTTATCGAATAAAAGCAAGCACGCCCTTCACAGCGCGGGCACTATCTGCCAATGCGGCAGAGAGTAGCTGGCAGCGACAGACTGGCGCGTAACGGGCCTAAAAACCGACACTCGGTTAAAATGTGGCGTACCGTTAAGGGTACGGCACAGTGGTCACACAGAGGTTCAGGTACATCGTGTAACAAGTGACCATGGCTAAAACGACAGTGTCCGATTCGTAAACGAGCTAAAATAAGTTCTTCTCGCCTGGAAACTCGGATAGAAGTGGCCCAGGCAACCGGAAGAGGTTTAATCGCCCGAAGTTTATTTCCTTGCAGAGTCGTCCACTCATCCTGTCAACGAGTATGAAGAGCTTGGCGTAAAAATACGGCAAAATCAGTGGAGGGAACAATATGTCTAAAAGTACTAGGCGACAGAATAACAGATTTAACCGCAGCGTCTGCAGCCTCATTGCCAGGCACGCCAACATGACTTGGCGTCCACACGAAGCTGATCCTGGTGCCAGAGAGTGCCAGGCAGTGGATGCTATCCTGTATACACTGCCCCAGAGGATGGTAATTGTACAGCGTCGAGAGGCTTTATAGTGCACTTAAGGAGTCCGTACAAATCACGCAAGTACGCATACAATGCAGTTCAATATATAAACTCGCCTGGTAAAGACTAAAAAGCTCTGCGATGAAAACCACTGTCGCCGTAAACGAAAAGTAAAACTCCGATGTCCAAACACTAAAGCACATCCAACTCCAGATTCGGCCTTCGATCCATCAGTGTAAATAAAAGCGAAGTCCCCTAATCACGCTTGGAGTTCTAAAAAGGCAGGGCGATACACAGGTACAGGGGTCGTATCTTTCGGCATTGATTTGAGCTCAAGAGTTAAGGACTGCGAGAGTGAGTGTGTGAGTGAGTGAATGAGCGAGTGTGACACTGTGTGAGTGAGCGAGTGTGTGAGGGAGTGGGTGTGTGTGTGTGGGGCCACTGAACTCCTGGTTTCCGCAGAATTGGTCTCTTTCAACTACAATGGCCATGCCGTCCTGACATGAAATTCTCCATTTGACTCATATATTTCCCTGGTGGAGAACTAGGGGCTCTCGCATACGAGATAAAACGTTTGTGGCGATCTACCAACGTAAGTACGCGGTGCCAGTCTGGGTGAGTGTAAGAGTGAGTGAGTGAGTATGTGAGCTAGTGAGCGAGTGTGTGTGAGTGGTTGAGTGTATGAGTGAGTGAGTGTGTGCGTGAGTGTGTGAGTGCTTGAGCGAGATGAGAGTGTGTGAGTGAGTGATCGAGTGTGTGAGTCAGTGAGTGACTTTGTGAGTGAGGGTGAAACAATTTATTGGCGAGCATATAGTTCCACTTTTGCGGGACAGTTTGAAACAAATGATGTTTAGCTCAGGGTTAAGCAATGAGGTTAATCACAGGGTATGTGTGAGAAGGAATGATTGTGTTTGTATGTGTGTGAGCGTGTGAGTGAGTGAGATTGTGAGTGTGTGAGTGAGTGAATGAGTGTACGTGAATGAGTTGGTGAGTGTGTGAGTGTATGTGTGCCATGGCTCTCCTGGTTTCCGTAGAGCTGGTCTAACTCTTTCAACTACAATGACAATGCCGTCATGACATGGAATTCTCTATTTGACTCATATTTCCCAGGTAGAGATCTAGGGGCTCTCGCATTCGAGATAAAAATTTTGTGGCGATCTACTAACGTAAGTACACGGGTCCCAGTGTGCGTGAGTGTGTTAGTGAGTGAGAGTTTGAGTGAGTGGTGAGTTTGTGAGTGAGTGAGCAAGTCTGTGAGTGAGCGAATGTGTGAGTGTCAGAGCAGTGAGTGTGTGAGTGAGCAATTGTGTGAATGACCGAGAGTGTGAGTGAGTGAGCGAATGTGTGAGTGTCAGAGCAGTGAGTGAGTGTGAGTGTTTGAGTAAGTGTGCGAGTTGGTCATTGAGTGAGTTGGTGAGTGAAATGTGTGAGTGAGAGTGTGGGTGTTTGAATGCGTGTATGAGTGTGCGAATGAGTTAGTGAGCGAGTTTGTGTGAGTGTGTGTTAGTGTGAGTGAGATTGTAAGTGATTTTGTGAGTGTTTGAGTGAGTGAGTGTGTGTGTGTAAGTGTGAGTGAGTGAGAGTGTAAGTGATCGAGTGAGTCTGTGAGTGTGTGGGTGTGTGTGACTGTGTGAGGGAGTGACTGAGCGATTGTGTGAGTGTTGGTTTGAGTGAGTGAGTGTGAGCATGTGAGTGAGTGTGTGAGTGAGTGTGTGATTGTGTGAGTGAGTGAGCGAGTGTGTGCATTGGATCTCCTGGTTTCCGTAGAGCTGGTCTCTTTCAATTACAATGGCTATGCCGTCCTGACATGGTATTCCCCATTTGGCTCATATATTTCCCCGGTGGAGAACTAGGGGCTCTCGCATTCGAGATAAAACGTTTGTGGCGATCTACTAACGTAAGTACGAGGCTCCAGTCTCCGTGAATGAGTGTGTGTGAGGAGTGTGGGAGTGTATGAGCGATGCGTGTAGGTGTTTGAGTCAGCGAGAGTGCGAGTGTGTGAGTAAGTGAGCGAGTGCGTGTGTGTCAGTGAGTGTGTGAGTGAAGGACTGAGTTAGTGTGTGGGTGTGTGAGTGAGTAAGAGTGTTTTTGGTGAGTGTATGAGTAGGTGAGAGTGTGAGTGAGTGGATGTGTCAGTGTATGATTGTGTAAGTGAATGTGTGAGTGTATGAGAGTGTGAGTGAAAGAATGTGAGTGTATGAGAGTGTGAGTGAGTGAACTCATATATTTCCTTGGTAGTGAACGAGGGGCTTTCGCATACGAGATAAAACGTTTGTGGCCATCTACTAACGTAAGTACGAGGATCCCAGCCTGCGTGAATGAGTGTGTGTGAGCGAGTGTGTTAGTGAGTGAGTGAGAGTCTAAGTGAGTGTGTTGGCGAGTGTGTGCGTGTGTGCTTGTGTGTACTACGGATCTCCTGGTTTCCGCAGAATTGGTCTCTTTCAACTACAATGGCCATACCGTCCTGACATGGAATTCTCCATTTGACTCATATATATCCCTGGTGGAGAACTAGGGGCTCTCGCATCCGAGATAAAACAGTTGTGGCGATCTACTAACATAAGTACGCGGTCCCAGTCTGGGTGAGTTAGTGAGTGTGATAGTGTGTGAATGTCAGTGAGTGAGTGGCGGAGTGAGTCAAGTAGTGGGTATGTGTGTGAGTGAGTGAAAATGAGTGAGTGGTGAGTTTGTGAGAGTGTGAGTGTGTGAGTGAGTGACTGTGTGAGTGTGAGTGACTGTATGAGTGTGTGAATGAGTGAGTAAGTCTGTGAAAGAGTTAGTGTGTGAATGAGGGAGTGTGTGAGTGATTGTGTGCGTGGATGAGCGTGTGTGTGCGAGTGTGTGTGTAAGAGTGAGTGTTGGTTTGAGTGAGCGATTGTGTGAGTGAGTGTTTGTGAGCGTGTGAGTGAGTGAGAGTGTGTGATTGTGTGAGTGAGTGAGCGAGTGTGTGAATGTGTGTGTGCCTAGGATCTCCTGGTTTCCGTAGAGCTGCTCTAACTCTTTCAACTACAATGGCCGTGCCGTCCTGACATGGTATTCCCCATTTACTCATATATTTCCCCGGTAGAGAACTAGGGGCTCTCGCATCCGGGATAAAACTTTTGCGTCGATCTGCTAACGTAAGTACGAGGGTCCCAGTCTCCATGAATGTGTGAGTGCGTGAGTGTGTTAGTGAGTGAGTTAGATTTGGAGTGAGTTTGTTACCGAGTGAGTGGGTGAGTGTGTGAGTGTCTGAGTCAGTGAGTAACTTTGTGAGTGAGGGCCAGTGAGTGTGTGAGTGAGGGAGTAAGTGTGTGCGTGAGTAAGTGTGTGAGTGTGTGTGGGTGAGTGGGTGGGTGTGCGTGAGTCAGTGAGTGAATGTAAGAGTGAGTGTGTGAGTGAGTGAGCGATTGTGTGAGTTTGTGAGAGTGTGAGAGAGCGAGTTGGTAATTGAGTGAGTTGGTGAGTGAAATGTGTGAGTGTTTGAGTGTGTGAGTGAGTGAGTGTGTGAGTGATTATGTGTGTATATCAGTGAGTGTGTGTGAGTGTATGAGTGAGTATATGAGTGAGTGTGTGAGGGTGCGAGTGAGTTAGCAAGTTTGTGAGTGTGTAAGTGAGCAGATTTAGGAGTGCCTGAGTGAGGGAGTGAGTGTGTGAATGTGTGTGAGTTTTTGTGAGTGTTTCTGTGTGTGAGTGTGTGAGTTAATGAACGACTGAGTGCGTGAGTAGGCGGTTGAGTGAGCAAGTGTTTGACTGTGTGTGGGAGTGAGAAAGTGAGCGAGTGTGTGTGTTAGTAAGTGATTGTGTGAGAGAGTTTGTGTGTGAGTGTGTGAGAATGTGAGTGAGTGTGTGTGAATGAGTGGGTGAGTGTGTGAGAGAATGTTTGAGTGAGTGTGTCAGTGTGTGAGTGAGTGAGTTAATGAGTGACTGAGTGTGTGAGTAGGCGGTTGAATGAGCAAGTGTGTGACTGTGTGAGGGAGTGAGAGAGTGAGCGAATGTGTGAGTGTGTGTGTTAGTAAGTGATTGTGTGAGAGATTGTGTGTGAGAATGTGAGTGTGTGAGTGAGTGTGTGTGAATGAGTGGGTGAGTGTGTGATTGTGTGAGAGAGATTGTGTGTGAGAATGTGAGTGTGTAAGTGAGTGTGTGTGAATGAGGGAGCGAGTGTGTGAATGTGTGTGTGCCATGGCTCTCCAGGTTTCCGTAGAGCTGGTCTAACTCATCTACAATGGCATAGCCATCCTGACATTAAATTCTCCATTTGACTCAATCATTTGGTGATTGAGTGAGTTGGTGAGTGAAATGTGTGAGTGAGTGACCGTGTTAGTGTTTGAGTGAATGTATGACTGTGTGAGTGAGTGTGATAATGTGTGAGTGAGTGTGAGTGTATGAATGTGCGTGTGAGTTAGTGAGCGAGTTTGTGTGTGAGCGAGTTAGTGAGTGTGTGAGTGTGTAATGAGTAAGTGATTGTGTGAGTGAGTGTGTATGAGTGAATGCGTGTATGAGCTAGTAAGTGAGTATATGAGTGTGTGAGTGAGTGTGTGAATGAGTGAGTGAGTGTGTGAGAGTGTGATTGATGAGTTAGTGAGCGAGTGTATGTGTGCCATGGCTCTCTTGGTTTCCGTAGAGCTGGTCTAACTCTTTCATCTACAATGGCAAAGCCATCGTGACATGAAATTCTCCATTTGACTCATATATTTCCCCGGTAGAGATCTAGGGGCTCTCGCATTCGAGATAAAACGTTTGTGGCGTTCTACTAACGTAAGTACGAGGGTCCCAGTCTGCGTGAATGAGTGTGAGTGAGTGTGTTATCGAGTGTGTGCGTGTGTGCTGTGTGTACCACGCATCTCCTGGTTTTCGCAGAATTGATCTAACTCTTTCAACTACCATGGCCATGCCGTCCGGAATGGAACTCTCCATTTGACTCATATCTTTCTCCGGTAAAGCACTGAGGGCTCTCGCATCCGAGATAAAACACTTGTGGCGATCTACTAACATAAGTACGCTATGCCAGTCGGGGTGAGTGAGTGTGTGAGTGAGTTTGTGAGTGGATGAGTGTGTAAGCGTATGTGTGTTTGAGTGAGTGAGTCTGTGAATGAGTGTGGCAGTATATGAGAGAGTGAATGAGTGAGCGAGTATTTGAGTGGCTGTGTGAGTGAGATTGTGACTGAGTGAGTGTGTGAGTGAGTATTTGAGTGTTTATATGAGTGAATGAGTGTATTTGAGTGAGTGTTTGAGTGAGTGATTGTGTGAAGGAGTGATTTGTGGGTGAGTGAGTGTGTGAGTGGTGAGTGTGTTTTTGAGTGAATGAGTGTATGAGCGTGTGTGAGTGGGTATATGAGTGTGTGAGTAAGTGTGTGAATGAGTATGAGTTTGAGTGATTGTGTGCGTGAGTGTGTGAGAGTGAGCGAATGTGTGAATGTGAGAGCAGTGAGGCAATGTGTGAGTGTATGAGTTAGTGAGCAATTGTGTGAGTGAGCGAAGGTGAGTGAGTGCGAATATGTGAGTGCGCGAGTGTGTGTCAGTGAGTGTGGGAGTGAGTTGGTGAGAGTTTGAGTGATTGTGTGAGTGAGTTTCTGACGGTGTGGGTGAGGGTATGAATGAGTGTGGAATATGTGAGTGAGTGTGTGTGTGTGAATGAGTGTTTGAGTAAGTGTGCGAGTGTGTGAGTGACTGAGTGTGTAAGTGAGTGGATGTGTGTGAGTGAATGTGTTTTCTGAGTGATGAGTGTGTGAGTGAATGAGTTTTAGTGTGTGAGTGAGTGTGGGAACGAGTGTGTGATTGTGTGTGAGTGAGCGAGTGTGTGAGTGAGCGTGTGTGTGAGTGTCAGTGAGGGACTGAGTAAGTGTGTGGGTGTGAGAGTGAGTGTGTGAGAGAGCGATATTGTTAGTGAGTGAGTGTGAGTAGGTGAGAGTGTGTGAGTGTATCTTTTAGTGATTGAGTAAGTGAGTGAGCGAGTGTGTGAATTAGTTACTAAGTCTGCTCATGAGTGAGTGTGTGAGTTAGAGAATGTGTGAGCCAGCGAGTGTGTGAGTGTGTGTGAGTGAGTGCGTGTGAGTTAATGAGCCAGCGAGAGTGTGTGTGAATGTCTGAGTGAGTGTATGACTGAGTGATCGTGTGGATGAGTGAGTGTGTGAGTGATTTTTTGCGTGAATGAGTGAGTGTATGATTGTTGAGTGTGTGAGTGAGTGAGTTACTGTGTGACTGAGTGTCAGTGTTGTGTGAGTAAGGTAGTGAGTGGGTGTGTGTGTATGATTGAGTGTGTGAGTGTGAGTGTTAGCGTGAGTGAGAGAGCGAGTGTTTGAGTGAGTGTGAGTGAGAGTGTGAGTAGGGAATGTGTGAGTGAGAGTGAGTGTGTGATTGAGAGTATGAGTGTGTGACTGACTGTTTGAGAGATAGAGTGAGTGAGTGAGTGTGAGTGAGTGAATGTGTGTGCCTTTTGGACTGTGTGCTTGAGTGAGTGTGTGTTGGTGGGTGAGTGAGTGTGTGTTGGTGGGTGAGTGTGTGTTGGTGGGTGAGTGAGTGTGTGTGACTGAGTGAGTGCGTGTGTGAGTGAGTGTGTACGTGGTGAGTATGTGTGTGAGTGAGTAGGTGTGTAAGTGAGCGTGTGAGTGAGGGAGTGAGCGAATGTGTGATTGTGAGTGAGCGAGTGTGTGGTTGTGTGAGTTAGTATGTGATTAGTGTGTGAGTGAGTCAATGAGTGTGTTAGTGATTGATTGTGTGAGTGTTTGGGTGAGTGTGTGACTGAGTTAGTGACGGTGTGAGGGTGAGAGTGAGTATGTGAGTTTGTGTGTGAGTGAGTGAGAGAGTGATTGAGTGAGTGTGTGTGAGAGTGTGTTAAAAAGTGAGTGTGTGAGTGAGTAAGTTTGTGCGTGAGTGATTGTGTGAGTGAGCGTGTGAATGAGCGAGTGTGTGAGCCAGTGAGCGAGTTTGGGAGTTTTTGAGTGAGTGAGAGTGTGAGTGTTTGCGTGAGTGTATGAGTGAGCGAGTTTGTGAATGTGTGAGTGAGCGATTGAGTGTGTTAGTGTGAGAGTGAGTGTGAGTAAGGGTGTGAGTGTGAGTAAGGGTGTGCGTTGTGAGTGTGTGATGAGCGATTGTGTGGGTGTGAGTGAGTGTGTGAGTGTGTAAGTGATAGTCAGTGAGTGTGTGGGTGTGTGGGTGAGTGTGTGAGTGAATGTGTGAGTTAGTGGGTGTGTTAGTGAGTGTTTGCCTAAGTGATTGAGTGTGTGGTTGTGTGAGTGAGTGTGTGAGTGAGTTTAGCGAGTGAGTGTGTGAGTGAGTGTTAATGAGTGAGCGAGTGAGTGTGTGCGTGAAAGTGCGAGTGAGTTGATGAGTGGTTGAGTTGGTGAGGTAGTGTGTGTGTGAGCGTGTGAGTGTTTGAGTTAGTGTGTGAGTAAGTCTATGAATGAATGATCGTGTGAGTTTGTGAGTTGTTCTGTTAGTGTGTGAGTGAGTATGTGTGTGAGTGAGTGCGTGAGTGAGCGTGTGTGATATCGAATGTTTGAGTGTGTGAGTGATGGAGGGTGCGATTGAGTGTGTGAGTGAGTGAATGAGTGCGTGAATGAGTGAGTGAATGAGTAAGAGTGTGAATGAATGTGTGAATGTGTGAGTGAGCGAGCGAGTGTGTAAGTGTGTGAGTGAGTGAGGGGTGAGTGAGTGATTGAGTGTGTGAGGGAGTGTGTGTGAGTGTTTGACTGTGTAGGTGTGTTAGTGAGTGATTGAGTGAGTGTTTGAGTTTGCGAGTGTGAGAGTGAGTACGATAGTGTGTTGCGAGTGTGTGAGTGAGAGTGAATGAGTGAATGTGTGTGACTTTGTAGGTGAGTGAGTTTGTGAGTGAGTGATTGTGTGAGTGAGTGTGTGAGTGAATGAGCAAGCGAGTTTGTAAGTGTGTGAGTGAGTGACCGAGTGAGTGTATTAGTGAGTGTGTGAGAGAGTGGGTGTATGATTTATTGAGTGTGTTAGTGAGCGAGTGAGTGGGTGAGTTTGTGAGTGAGTGTGTGAATGAGTGTGTGAGTTAGTGATTGTGAGTGGGTGAGTGAGTGTGTGAGTGAGTGTGTGATTGTGTGTGTGTGTGCCATGAATCTCCTGGTTTCCGTAGAGCTGGTCTAACTCTTTCAACGACCATGGCCATACCGTCCTGACATGGAATTCTCCATTTGACTCATATATTTCCCCGGTAGAGAACTAGGGGCTCTCGCATCCGAGATAAAAGGTTTGTGGCGCTTTACTAAGGTAACTATGCGGGTCCCAGTCTGAGTGGGGGAGTGAGTGAGAGAGAGAGAGTGTGTGTGTGTGTGTGTGTGTGTGTGTGTGTGTGTATACCACGGATCTCCTGGTTTCCGTAGAATTGGTCTCTTTCAACTACAATGGCAATGCCGTCCTGACATGGAATTCTCCATTTGTCTCATATATTTCCCCGGTAGAGAACTAGGGGCTCTCGCATCCGAGATAAAAGGTTTGTGGCGGTTTACTAAGGTAACTATGCGGGTCCCAGTCTGAGTGGGGGAGTGAGTGAGAGAGAGAGAGAGTGTGTGTGTGTGTGTGTGTGTGTGTGTGTGTGTACCACGGATCTGCTGGTTTCCGTAGAATTGGTCTAACTCTTTCAACTACAATGGCAATGCCGTCCTGACATGGAATTTTTCATTTGGCTCATATATTTCCCCGGTAGAGAACTAGGGGCTCTCCCATCTGAGATAAAACATTTGTGGCGATTTTCTAACGTAAGTACGCAGGTCTCAGTCTGAGTGAGTGCGTGTGTCTGAGTGTGTGTCTGTGCATAGCCTGCTCACATTGCTTAATGCCTCGGCACTCAGTCGGATTCCTACGCATTTAAGCGACCGAGCGGTGTTTGCCTTTTCTGCCGCTTGGAGCTCTCAAAGCTGACCCCTAAGTGGCCTTGCCGAAATTTAATTTTGTGGTGACAGTTGAACAAATTTTATAGTCTCAATTAGTATTGAATGTGAATTTTACATGAACTGCTGTTGACACCAATCTAAAGTAAGCGAACAAGAAAACTGGGCATAAATAAGAGACAGTAAGAAAACTGGGTATAAATAAGAGATAACATAAGTAATCATAATTATAGCACAACATGTCGTTGTTTATTATTATTACTTTTACTGTTGTGCCGTAAATGATGGCAGTTCATTATCCAGAAGGTAGATTTTTCCATGGCAGCTTTACAGTACAAACATTTACAATAGACAGTACTATATTTCAAAGCTCTCCGTTTTTCCAAAGTCCAGGTCTCCAAACCATACATAGCAGTGCTCCAAATGTAAGAATTACGTATTATATTATATTATTTTTATTATTATTTTTATCATTATCATCGTTATCATCATTATTATAACAGCAGTAGTAGCAATAATTACAACAAACAGCATAGCAGCAATTATGAGCTCAATACTTCATATTTCAGATAGTGTATTGTTGCGTACCTTTCTGTAAAAGTAAGAAAGGAAAATTAAAAGGGATCAGTTTCCATGAATTTCCAGTAGAAGAAGAACTACGTAAACAATTGCTAAAAGCTATATCGCGCTCTAATTTCATGGTAAATGATAAATCTAATTCAACGGTCGTGTGTAGTTTGCATTTTACTGAGGACGACTATAAGCCAGGCTGTAAAATTAAACTGCTGAAAACTGGAAGTATTCCAAACATTTTCCCGAACTATCCAGATTATAAGTTAGTGAAACAAGCAACACCAAGGCGACAAATTTCAAAAATACACTTACACACAGAAAGCAGAAAACGGAGACGCAATTCCATCAGAGAAAGCGTTAACAGTGCTGCTGAAGTTGATGCGCTGGATCATGTCACAGATGCACGTACTTATAACTGCGCTGCAAGTCAGACTGAGGAAGACATAATTTCCAAATTAAAGAGATTGGAAAGGGAGAATAACACCTTGAGATGTAAATTATGGGGAGCAAATAAAGGGCACAAAGAATTTGTAAACAAGCAGCAAGCAAATGAAGAAAGATTACTTTATTATGAAACCAATAATTTTCATAAATCAATTCAATTATTGATAAAAGACACCATTGTATATTGCAACACAGCTTCCAGACACAATAACCGTAATATTGGGCGAATTGAATAACATTAAAGGTAATGTGAATTTCCATCTTATAAGACCTACTAACGTATATTGTTAAACTGCTTTTAACTGTTTACTTAGCTTTTTTTTTTCTTTTCTTTCTAGACAGCCTCGTTTCATGCAACAGTCCCTGGCATATATAGGGGGGTTTTATAGTTAAAAAAATAGCAGCAGAATTCTCTTGTGCCATCTGTCTTACTAAAGTGTCTACCGCCAAGTGTACAGCATCCCTTGTAAATCTAATATTCAAAAGGGACGAAAACTCCACGTTATATTACCCATCTCCAGAGTTTGTTTCTCTTTTGGCAGTTATAGAGAAATCTATAACAACTGCTGTACCTAAGCTACCTAAAGTATGTGTGAGAAAAAGCCTAGAGGAAGACATAATGCCAGCAATGCAATATTGTTCTTAACTCGTGTGTGCAGAGGACTGAAAACATTCAAAACTGCTAAGTGAACTGATATGCAAACATTATATTCCTGTGATATTAAAGTGCATTGCTTCTGCGACAACGGAAGTGTTTGAAAAATGTAAATTCCTAAACTGTAAACCACTGTTTCGGAAAGTTCTGCATTTCTAATGTCAACACATTGCAGCTGTACGCTGGAACAGGGTTGCATAGGAGTCATCAGCCACGCCATACGGTGGGTAGGGGAGAAATCTGTAACTTTTAGTCATAACACTCCAGCTGGTGTGCCGAGGCTTAAAGGTATGTGAGCGGGCTATGGTGTGTGTGTGTGTGTGTGTGTGTGTGTGTGTGTGTGTGTGTGTGTGTGTGTGTGTGTGTGTGTGTGTGTGTGTGTGTGTGTGTGTGTGTGTGTGTACTCCAGCTACTCCAAAAAGTATTCGTCTAATGCATGCGTTTATGTTTGAGGGTGTATGAATAGTGGAAAATCATCAGAACAAAGGACTGCAGGGACACTGTAATATTTATTAGTAAAAAAGAGAATACAATAAACACATAGTCTATTCAGATAAACATAATTAAACATTCAAAATAAAGATATGCAATATAGGATGCAAAATAAGTATTCGTCCGCATACTGAAAATTGTGTAGAATGTTACGGTTAGTAGTTAGAAGGCCCTCCATTCCTCTTTATAATATCTTGTATTCTTCTTATCATGGATTTCACAAAAGTTTTGTTTCCACTGTAATTTTACGCCATTCCTCTGGTAGAGCGTTCTTTAGATCCTTTATATTAAATATATGATGATTTCTAATATTTTTGTTCTGTATACTCCAAAAATTCATTATTGGATTCATGTCTGGGGATTGCGGTGGTGTCGGCATCCATCGTAGAGTATAGGTAATATAACAACACTAGCCTTGCATCTAGAGCTGTGTGTTTTGGATCATTATGTTGTGAGAAAATGTAACCCTCAGAAAGATCCATATTATTTACGCTTCTGGACAGATGTGCTTTTAAGGTGTGTATATAAACCTTGTGATTCATAATTCCATCAATAAAACACAAATCTACCACATCATTTGCATTCATGCAGCCCCAGACAAGTACTGAAGCGCCTCCATGTTTAACTGAAGCTGTTGTATTTTTCTCCTCAAGCTCACAATTCTTTTTTCTCTCCACACTATTACTCACCCTTTTGACTTAAAGAGCTACTAAAATTGACTCTCGTCAATAAATACAGCCTTCTTCCAGAAATAATACCCATCGTATTTAGGTTCTTTCGCAAAAGTAACTCGCTTCTTTTCTGTTGATTTTACCAATTTATGGTTTTCTAGGGGCTATTCGGCCTCCATATTCGGCTTCATAAAGCATGCTTCTTATAGTTTGTGCTGAAACAGACTTTCCTGTGTGTGTTTGAACTGAAACATCAGGTTTTGGAGCACTTATAGGCTTTTTCTTGACCTAAGTAACTGTCGTTTCTCCATCTCGGATAAAACTGCAGGACGACCTCCTACTTGATTGATTTTCGTACGTTTTGTTCTGATCCAATATGTATATAATAGTCTTCACAGTACTGGTAGGTCTTCCAATGGTTTCTCCAATTTCTCGAAAAGATTTTCCTTTTTTAAATGACTTGATGGAAATATCTCTCTCTTCATTTGTAGTTTCACGACGTTTTCCACCCATATTACTTAAAAAGCAATCAACTGCTTTGAAAACAGATGTGGAACTGTCAATCACAGTAGATGATACACAGCTGCATAATAAAAGGGAAGGGGTGCGTGTCAGCGAGGCACCATACCTGGGATCTTGTTTACTAGACGAATACTTGTTTGACATCAAATGGGATATGATTTTAAAAAACGTAGAGCTGTTCACTAATAAAGCAATATATGGACCCAAATTGTGAT
Source organism: Mantis religiosa (assembly GCA_030765055.1). Lineage (NCBI taxonomy): Eukaryota > Metazoa > Arthropoda > Insecta > Mantodea > Mantidae > Mantis > Mantis religiosa. The sequence goes on from CM060958.1 coordinate 84,802,647, forward strand.
TTATTTTTAAATATATAGGTCCGAGTCTGAGTGAGGGAGCGAGTGAGTGTGTGAATGAGTGTGCGCGTGTGCGCACCTTGTGCTTGCTTGTGAGGGTGCATGCGTGTGTGTACGTCAGCCTGCGCCTGCGTATGTTTATTTGCGTGGGTGTGCGTGTGTGCGTTTCGGGTGTGTGCCGTGAGCGTGCGCGTGCGTCTGTGGGTGTGCTTACTCGTGATGTGTGCGGGTGAGTACGTACACGCGTGCGCGTGTATGCGTGCGAGTTTACGTTTGCGTGTGTGCGTACGCGTGCCTGGGTGTGTGTGCGCAAGGGTGCGCTTGTGATTGCATGCGCGCTCGTGTGTGTGCGCGTGTGTGGTGTGTGCGTGCGTTCCTTCGTGTGTGGGTAGGTCGGTGTGCGTGTGTTGGTGCGTGTGTGGGTGTAAGCGTGCGTGTGCGCGGGTTTGCTTGCACGTGTGCTCGTGTGTGCGTGCGTTTGCGTGTGTGTGCGCGGATTCGTGAGGGCGCGTGCGCCTCTTTACCTGTTGCGCACTTTGTGCTTGCGAGTTAGCGTGCGCGTGTGTGCTTGCGAGTTTGCGTGCGCGTGTTTATGTGCGTGTGTGTGCACGCGTGCCTGGGTGGGTGTGTTTGTGTGCTCAGGCGTGCGTGCGTGTGTGGTGTCTGAGCGCGCGTGCGTGCCTTCGTGCGTGCGTGTTTGAGCGCGTGCCTGCCTTCGTGCGTGCGTGTTTGCGCTCGTTTATATTCGGGACTGAGAGGAAGAGTGTGAGTGTGTGGTGTTTTAGGGCCCGTCGACAACAAGGCCATTTGAGCCCGCTGAGAGGAAGAGAGATACAGATGGCTGGATGGCGCGAGTGCGTGTGTATGAGTGTAAGTGCGTGTGCGCTTGCGTATGCGCATGCGGACATGTGCGTGTGTGTCAGCGTTTGTGTTGGTTCGTGTGTGCGGGCTTGCGTCTTTTCTTGCGCGTGCATGTGTGTGCATGCGTCTGTATGTGTGTGCGTGTGTGTGGGTTTGAGGGTGGCTGGCTGGATGCAAGCGTGCGTGTGTCTGTGTGCGCGTGCGTGTAAGTGCGTGCGTACGTACCTGAGTGCATGCATGTCTTCGTGCGTAGATGCGGGTGGGTAGGTGTGCGTGTGCGGATGTGGGCGTGTGTGTGGGGATGTATGGTTGCGTGAGTGGGTGTGTGCCTGCGCATGTGCTCGTGTTGCGTGTGTGCGTATGTGGGAGTGCATTGTGGGTGTGCTCCTGTGTGCGGTTGCGTGCGTGCCGTATTTGCGTGTGCGTGCGAGTTTGCGTGCGTGTGTGCTTGTGTGTGAGCTAGTGTGCGCTCTGATTGCGTGCGCGCTCATGTGTTTGCACGTGTGTGTTGTGCGTGTGTGGTGTTTGTGTGCGCGCGGGTACGTGCCTTTGTGTTTGCGTGTGTGCGTACGTGCGTGCGCCGGGGTAGGTGTGTGTGCTGGTGCGTGTGTGTGGGTGTATTTGTGCGTGTGCGCCTGTGTGAGCGCGCGCGTGCACATCTTTGCGTGTGTGCATGAGTTGTGCTTGCGAGTTAGCGTACGCCTTTACGCGTGTACGTGCGTATGTGTGCTTGCGAGTTTGCGTAAGCTGTGCGTGTGTATGTGCACGCGTGCGTGGGAGTGGTGTGTGGTATGCGTGCGTGTGGTGAGTGAGAGCGCGTGCCTTCGTGCGTGCGTGCGTGTGTGCGCGCGAGTCTGTGTTCGGGAGAGAGAGTAGGAGAGTGACAGATGGCTTGATTGACCTGCTATACATACATACCTTCGTTCCTATGCACACAAAAGCAAATGATTCAAATATTAGGGGCATTCAACAAAAAGAATGCCTTTTGCTACAGTGAAACAGAGTAGTGAAATTTCAACGATTAATTAAATTTGTCTCTATTTTGTTGTTACGCTAGATATATGCTGTCTTTAGTGGGTTTTAATCCACTTTTTGTTTCGTTTTACTCTAAGCTCTGAAATATTTCAAAGACGAGTGTCTACCGAGACTTAACATCATGAAGGTCTTGGCAGCCAGACACTGGGGAGCAGGTTACCTAGATTTAATAAACACATATAGAGCTATTATTAGAGTTAAATTGGACTATGGTTGTATTGTATACAATTCTGCCACAGCAAATTCACTCAAAATGCTTTATCCCATCCAGGCCAGTGCTCTTCGAATTGCTAGCCAGTATTCAAATAGAAGCAAACGAACCACCGCTGGCAACCAGAAGTAAACAACTTAGTTGAGCGTTAGAGATAGGAACAAACGGCTGAATGCTATTCAAAATTTTGTTTTCCGAAAGGCATTAAGGAGGAACCAAGCACATCCGTGTGTGAGTGTGTGTGTGTGTGTGTGTGTGTGTGTGTGTGTGTGTGTGTGTGTGTGTGTGTGTGTGTGTGTGTGTGTGTGTGTGTGTGTGTGTGTGTGTTGTTTAGGTTTGGACAGGCTTACGGGTACGTTGATACAATCAACATGAAAGATTCAAAGCCATGGCCGGGATTTGTACCACGGATCTCCTGGTTTTCGTAGAGCTGCTCTAGCTCTTTCAACTACCATGGCCATGTGGTCCTGACATGGAATTTTCCATTTGACACATATATTTCCCCTGGGGCTCTAGCATGCGAGATAAAACGTTGGTGGCGATTTACTAACGTAAGTATGCAGGTCCCAGTCTGAGTGAATGAGTATGTGTATGTCTGTGTGTGTGCGTGTCTTTTAGGTTTGGACAGGCTTATACGTATGTTGATAGATAGAATCAACATAAAAGATTCAAAGCCATGGCCGGGATTGTACCACGGATCTCCTGGTTTCCGTAGAGTCGGTCTAACCCTTTCAAATACCATGTTCTCTCAAAATGGAAAGGTATATATTAAAAAAGATGGGCGTTTAGGTTTGCATAGGCCTACAGGTACGTTGATAGAATCAACATGAAATATTCAAAGCCTTGACTGGGATTTGTACCACTGATCTCCTGGTTTCCTTAGAGTTGGTGTAACTCTTTCAACTACCATGGCAATGCCGTCATGACATGGAATTCTCCATTTGGCTCATATATTTCCACATTAGAGAACTAGGGGCATCCGATATAAAACTTTTGTGGCAATTTAGTAACGTAAGTACGTGGGTCCCAGTCTCTCTGTGTGTGTGCGTGTGTGGTTTTTTTTTGTATTGTCTTTTTTTTTTCTACCTGGCATGCCCTGTTCCTTATGAATACTACATACCTTTTTTATTACATTATATAAAACTTTTACAATAAATTTACAATAACTTGTATTTGTAATGAAGTATTCTCTTACAATATTTTATTATACCTATGCATTATATAGGTACATCTTTTACAATAATTTTACATATCTTGTATTGGTATTGAAAATGTTTCCTACAATATTTTACAATATTCTTATTAAAATATTTGCAATTAATTAGCAGTTTTTATTGAATTTGTTATGCTCCATTTGCCTACTCTATATCTGTGAAGTTTATTGATTTAACAAATTTGACGAAATATTTTAGATGTGTGTAAAGTTCCTCTTTGGTTATGGGTCACGCGCATTGTCTGCTTTTTATTTTCCTGATCATGTCGTTTCTTTGTTTGTTTATGATTGGACATCGGAATATTATGTGGTCTACTCTTTGGTCCTCTTCTTGACATTTGCATACTGGGCTATCTAGTAAAGCAAATCGGTGGCGGTATGAACGGAGCTTTCCATGTCCTGTGACAGTTGCTGTAAACTCTTGGCAAATGGGCAGTTCTTGTTTTATCTATTTCTCCTGGATGGGAAGAATTCTTTGGTGATGGCTCCTTTCCTTGATGCCATGCATCCAGTCCAGTCTGTCTCCTGATAAGGACTTCTTTGGGTGTTTTATTATATTGTATTTCACGATCTTCCCCAGCAGCCTCTTTTGCTAGTTTATCTACTATTTCATTGCCATATATGCCTGAGTGTGCTTTCACCCATCCAAAATGCAGCATCCAGTCTGATGTTCTCAGGTCGAGGATTTTAGGTTTGATTGCCTCAGTCAGGTAATTGTGTTTCGAGTTGTTTTTAAGGAGATCTAGTGTTATCCTGCTATCAGTGAACAATGCAACTCATTTATCAGAGTACCCTTCATTTTATAGTTCCTTTAGTTTTTTCAGCGCCTCAAGAACTGCAAGTTGCTCTGCCTGGTTATTTGAACATCGAGCATGCAGCTTGAACTTTAGCTTATGGGTCAACATACCGTTCATAAATATTACTGACGCTGCGCCAACTTTATCTCCCATTTTGCTGCCATCTGTGTATATTTCAAATGCGTATGTACTATTATTGTCTGTCTCATACATTGAAGGATTTTGTGCTGGGTGTCTCCACAGTGTCACATTTCTACTGGTGCGTCATGTTAGCTCTTGTTGCCAGATAAGTCCTTACCTTTCCCTCTATGGTTACTTGTAGAGGTTGTGTGCCAGCTATTGCACATGAAGCCTCAAATGATACTGCATGGTATCCTTTAACAATTTTGATATTAATTAGTCTCTGCACTCTTCTGTACTTAATAATGTTCTTGTATTTCTTTATGGCTTCTATCCACACTGGTGAACCATATGTCATCGCTGGAACTATAGCTCCTTCATAGATTGTTCTTAGAGATCTGTATCCTAATCCCCATTGTAGTTTGACTGTCCATGATAACATATTGATGAGTTTAATGGATTTTTCTGCAGTTTGGGCTATGTGCACATTAAAGTTGAAGTTACTGTCAAAGTAGATGCCTAAGTATTTCATTTCCTCAGGTTGTCTGAGTTTCTTGTTATTTAAGTAAATGCTGATTTCTTTATCTTCGTTTCTCTTCCTGGAGATAAACAGAGCCTGCGATTTCTTGTCATTGAATTCTAGTTTGTTGTCTGTGGCCCAATTCTGGATCTTCAGTATGTCCTGGTTCGCCGTGTTTTCTGCTTCAAGTTTAGATGATCCTCTTGTTAAGATGATAATGTCGTCTGCGAAGGCAATTACTTTTGTTCTTCTGGTGAACTGTAGATTTAACATACTGTTGTACATAATATTCCAAAATCCTGGACCGCAGCAGGATCCTTGAGGACACCCTTTCTGGACTTCTTTCACAGTCGTGTAATTATTTATTGATAATGTTGTTTTCCTATTGCTGAAGTAATTGGAAGCCAAAATAAAAAGGTACTTTGGACACTTAAGTTCTTTTAAGTTTTTTAGGATTTTGGGCCTGCATTAAATGCACCTTTTACATCCAGACTCGTTAGGATTATGCACTGTTTTGATCTCAAGCCTTGTTCAATGAAAAGTTTTCCAGCCATCGCTGCATCTATTGTTCCTCTTTGGGGAGTAAACCCATACTGATTTTTATTGAGTAGATCATTGGATCGTACATGGTAGTTAATTCTGTCTATCATTAGTTTCTCAAATAATTTTCCGCCAACATTTATCAAACTAACTGGACGGTATTTAGACACATCCTTGCAGTCTTCCTTGCCAGATTTAAGGAGTGGAATCACAACAGAATGTTTCCATCTCTTTGGAAAGCAACCTCTACTTAGGCATATATTGTACAGCTGTGTGAAGGATAACGGATAACTGCCTCTGTCAGTCTCCACCTGTCTGTGTGTTTCTGCCTGTCCCTGCCTACTTGGCTGCCAGGCAGCTAGCTAGCCTGTCTGTTACCTGCCTGTCTCTGCCTGCCTGTCTGTCTTTAGCTGTCTCTACCTGCCTGTCTTCGGCTCTCTCTGGCTGTGTCTGTCTCTTACTGTCTGTCCGACTCTGCCAGTCTGTCTCTGGCAGCCTGCCTGCCTGCCAGACTGCATGCCTGTTTGTCGCTGTCTGCCAGTCAGTGTGGTTCGATCATTCTGTGTATGTCTATGCCTGCCAGTCTGCCGCTGTGTCTGTCTGTGTCTGTGGTGTCTAACTGTCTGTCTCTCTGACTGTGTGTCTCTGGCTGCTCTCTGCTTGACTGCTGGCTCGCCTGCACGTTTCCTGGTCTGTCCGTCTGTCCGTCTGTCTGCTCGACTGCCTGTCTATCCGCCTGACGTCTCTCTGCCATTCTACCTGTCTGTTTTCTGCTTACCTGTCTGTATACCTGTCTACCTGTCTGTCTGTTAGTCTGCCAGCCTTTTCGTCTGCCTCCCTGTCTGTTTGTCTAACTGCCTGCCTGCCTGCCTTCCTACCACCCTGCCTGCCTGCCTGCCCGGCAGCCAGTCTGCCCATCTGCCAGCCTGCCTCTTTGTCTGAATGTCTGTCTGCCTGTCCCTCTGCCTGTCTGTCTCAGCCTGCCTGCATAAGGGTGTGTCTGGCTGCACGTAAGTGGCGTATCCACCTGCATCCAGTGTAGACACGGACAGACTGTCCTTTAAAACAAACAGACAGTGGAAGACTATAAAGAAAATAATCTGGTATTTAAAATAGGCACCACATTACAGAATTAAGAAGCCGAAGCGGATGTTGCTCATGTCTGTTTGTCTGACTGTGTGCTCTGCCTTTCTACGGCTGCCTGCTGCCTGTCTGCCTACCTGCATGTCTACCTACCTCCCTGTCGGCCTACCTGCCTACCTACCAGTCTGACTTACTGCCTGCCTGCCTGCTTGCCTGTGTGTCTCTTTGTCTGGCTGGCTGTCTATCCCCCCTCTGTCTCTGCCTTTCTGACTGAATGCCTGACTGCCAGCCTGCCTGTTTTCTGCCTGTCTGATTGTCAGTCTTTGTCTGCCTCCGTCTGTCTGCCTGTGTTTCTGCCTTCCAGCCTCTGTCACCTCTGTTTGTCTGTCTCTGTCCATCAGTCTCCGTCTGTCTGTCCCTGTCACTGCCTGCCTGCCTCAGTCTGTCAGTCTATGTTCGTCTGGTTGTCCTGTCTCTGCCTGTCTTTCTCTGTCTGTCAGATTCTGCCTGTGGCTGCCTGCCAGTCATCATGTCTGGCACTGTCTCTATCTGCCCCTCTGTCTGTTTCTGTCTGCCTCTGCCTTTGTCTAGCTGCTTGCCTGAAAGCCTGCCTATCTGTATGTCTCTCACTCTGACTCCCTCTGTCTGACTGCCTCTGCCTTCCTCTAGCTACCTTCCTGCCTGTCTGCCCTCTGCCTTTCGGCCTACCTGCCTGGTAGCCTGCTCGCTCGCCTGCCTGCCAGCCTGACTGTCACTCTGACTGGTTCTCTGTCTCTGCCTCCCTCTTTCTGTCTCTGTCTGTCTCTGTGTATGTCTGCCTACCTGTCTCTGTCAGTAAGTCTCTGCCTGTGTCTGCCTGTCTGACTGCTTGCCTGCTGGACAGCCTGCCTACCTGTCTGCCTCTGCCAGTCTGTCTCTTTCTGTATATCTCTATCTCTGCCTGCCTCTGCCAGCCAGCCTGTCTTGGCCTGCCTGCCTGCATACCTATCATTCCTGTTCCTGTCTGCTTCTCTCTGCCTCCCAGCCTGCCTACCTCAGTCTGACTCTGCCTGTCTCCCTGTTACCCTGTCTGTATCTGTTTGTCTCTGACTGTCTATCTCTAACAAGTCTCTCTTTTGGGCATAAAGAATGACTGGTCTTCAATGCATTGCAAGCACTGGAAGTTAGTAAGTGATGTTAGTGACTGTCCTCTGAAACTCCTGGCTCTATCCACATTTCAAAGCCATTAAATGACTGTCTTGTTTTCATTTGAGGAAAATCAGCTCTAATGAGTCTAATCCAACTAATGGTGCTGATTTTGATGGGAATTGTGCTCAAAAATATGTACATTATACAAAAAGTTGAAGTCCTCATCCTTCATCATTATTATTAGGCTTTACATCTTTTGCACTTCGAATATGCCATGAATAGTGACTTTCTTCAGTGGAAAACAACATTATATCAGACTTGATAAGTTCTTTATTAAACTCAGTATATTTTGTCTTGTGAACATGTGAATTAGGATTTTTATCCCAGACATCTTCAAATACTTTCGCTCATGACTTTAGCTTCTATATTACAGTATGAACAAGTTTGTCTGATAACCCCAACATATTTTTAAAAGATCTGCTGCATACTTGCACAAGACCAATGTCACCAGATAAGCAGTGACGGAAACCTACCTTCTACCTGATGCTGGGTCATCATATTTCTCATCACACTTTCTCTGAATATTCACAATGTTAATTAGACCCATCAGAAAGGTGTCTTACACATCAGCTGTCTGTTTACAAACTCTGTGTGAACTTAGCTTGTTCAGTGAATTCCATGACACTTGTAATGGCATTTACATGTAGCCTAGACAAGAAAATATTTTGCTTGGTATAACCTACAAATAATTTACTTTACACACACAAGAAACAGTAAAGCAACAATTCAACTTACCATTCTAAATGGAAGGGATTTTAGAAGTATATTCAATGATAAGCACAGATCTTAATCACAACAATAAAAACAAACATAAGCTCTATGCACTGGCAAGACATGTTATGTTTCTCTAAATGGAGTTACTACCTTATAGCGTCAACAGCTATGTACATACAACTTACACCATCTAGTGACTATGTTTTCTACTTCATGTGATTACATATAGCTGTAAAGACTAAAATTGAGTCATACCTTTTAAAACTTGTAACTTCACTCACGTCCTTTTTACAAAATCAGGAACATTTACGAAACTGTTGCAGTCTCATCATCAGCTGATAAGCAACTCATCATAGTTAACAACGCTTTTATTTATAACTATTCAAATCATATAGCTGTACTATCTTTTCTGTGCCACTGGCATGCCATTTACTACCTTCTCAATGAAAACCCTAAAAATTAACATTTTTGGCAGTTACGAACCTTTACCATGTCAATGTCTCAATTCAGCTATTTGGATTGGCTTCAACCTCATGCAAAATATATCAGTGTGATAGAGTCAACATGAAAAATTCAATGCTCTGGCCGGGATTTGAATCAAGAGATCTCCTGGTTTCCATCCAGTCGCTCTAACCCTTGAGCTACCATGGCCAATGTGCCGTCCTGACATTCAATTCTCCATTTGACTCGTATATTTCCCTGGTAAACCACTAGGGGCTCTTGCATTCAAGATACACTGTTTGTGGCGACTTACGATTGTAAGTACTTGAGTTCCAGGCTTCATCATTTAACTCTTATTATTTTAGTTAATTGATGGAAATTAATCATTTCTCCACACTAGCCATATATAGGCTAAGGTTTTTAACTCTTATTATTTTAGTTAATTGATGGAAATTAATCATTTCTCCTTAGCCTATATATGGATAGTGTGGAGAAATGATTAATTTCCATCAATTAACTAAAATATCAGTGTGATGTTTTCTTTTAATATCAAACATTTTTATTTTGAAGACAAAATGCAGGAAAAATGGAAATGACATAGGGAAAACAGATTCAGATGCTCAGTGGGCACTTTCTATTTACAAGGGGTGTCCAGAAAGTAAATTCTGTTCAATTTATCTCCGCTGCAGCGCTGCGATCACAGATCTGCACATGCACGGTAGATGCTCTGTATCAAGGAGAAGAAACGTGCACCATTGTGAGATCACTGTCAGCCACGTACACTTTGTTGTGCTTGTTTACAATGTCGGTGTTGATTGAAAATTCCGCTACTTGTGAAATTAGATCTGTGATTCGTTTTCTGAATGCTAGGAAAGTGAAACCAATTGAAATTTATCAGCAAATTTGCGATGTCAAAAGATGTTGTGTTTCTTCACGACAATGCATGACCACACACTGCAAATGCGACAAAAAGCATCCTACAGGTATTTGGCTGGGACGTGTTTGACCACCCCCCGTACAGCCCTGACCTCGCTCCTAGCGACTTTCATCTGTTTTTGCATCTCAAATCTTTCCTTGGCAGTCAGCACTTCAACAATGACGAAGAGCTGAAAGAAAATGTTTCCAACTGGTTGAAGACACAGGCGGCAAACTTCTATGAAGAAGGTATACAAAAACTTGTGCCTCGCTATGACAAATGCCTGCAAAATTTCAGCAGTTATGTGGAAAAGTAATTTAAGAGTTGTAGAATTTTGTGCAGTAAATAATTCTTCTGTATCTGTACACAATTTAATTTTACTACCAAACAGAACTTACTTTCTGGATGTACCTTGTATTTATTTATTTACATTTTTGTTTTTTTTTTCTTCGTGGAGTGAATCATTTTTGAGATATTGCTTGTTATTAACTTTAATATTCCAATATTTATACTTTTCTTAAATGGAAAGTCCTTTCTCTCCCCTCTCTTCTACCACACAGTAACATACTTTTAAGAGATTTGACTATTCCTTTTCTTTTCAGTATCTTATTGCAGCAGCAATGAATTAGCGGTATTCTGGTTGTAAAATACCAAATGAAATATTTATATCATTTCACTGATGAGTCCAAAATGGTATATAATATTCTTTTATTAACCACAGAACACCACAGTAGTATCACAGATCTTCTTTTCTTTGCACAGATGTAAAGAGACTGTTCCTGGCAATGAAGATTACTGAGAATCTGTAACAAAGATATTATATTTAGTTACTTTTTAATGTAGAAATAACCTGTGTTTGAAAAAGTACATATTCTCACTTCATTTGTTCAGATCAATAAAATGTACAAACCCATATGAAATATATTCAAATAAATATTGCTTAATAGCCTATAAACTATTACACCCACCAACACCATTAACAATGTTAAAAAATTACAGAAAATTAAACTAATGAATTAGCAGTTCAAAACTCATAATGTGGTTAAAATTGAGAATTACTGTGATAATTGCAGGCTTAAATATACATTTCATCACTTTGCTGCTCTACCTTTTTTTTTTTTTAGGGGGGGGGGGGCATGTGATTTGAAAGTAAGTTGATGATTTTGAGCATACATTTAATATTTATGTACAGGTATTGCTTTATCCTTTTTATTGTTGTAAGATTACACAACAAGCTTCTGACCATGAAGATATCTCATTAAAAGTTTGATTCTACAGATTAGCCTGCCAGTGAACTGGCTGATTTTTTTCCATCTTAAGCGAATACAAAACCAGTATGAAAGAACAATTATTATATCTAAATTAAATACTAGATAATTATAAATTTTAAAAGTGTTTACAGGATTGTAAATTACATTTAAAATGTGACTGTTTCAGATAATTTATAAAGCAGATCATTAATTTTGAAGATTTAAGATTTAAAATTTATGTCCACTTGGCTGCTGCAAACAGCAATTGCTTATCACCTGGTGACATATGGAGTGAAAATGCCCAAAACTGATCCAGAGTAGAAATGGAGGATCAGCTTGTTGCTACTGTATGCAGATTTGTATAGCACTGCCATGGGAGTGACACGGCCAATTGCATCATTTAAGATAAACTAGGTATAAATGATCCAACATTTACTTTTACATAATGAGCAGTTTGTAATCGTTTTGTTGTAGCCCTGACATTGTCACCATATACTGGGAGACTAGAAGGATTCCAGAGCGCGCACGCACATTAGAATGGAAATCTTCAGGTCTAGTGTTATCAATAAAGGTATAAAATTATATCGGGTTGTCTCATAAATTCGTTCGTTTCTTGTTATGTGTTTACGACTAAGAACACCTGAGAACACTGCATGCCCCCATTACTTTTACGTCAAAGAAGTTGCCTAACAAAATGGGGTTTTTTAAAAATATAATAACTGAAAAGAATGCTATGAACACAAACCACAGCGACCTCACGGCCAAAGGTAAATAGGTCAACTTATGTAAGAATTGATAACCAAACTTCAGTATGAGTTTGTGGATGCAACAGTGTGCAGTTCTAACTTGTGAATGTTAATATGGAAGGCAAGAAGGAACATTTTCGACATTTAATGCTGTTTTATTGCCGTAAAGGTAAAACAGCCTCACAAACTCAACGGAAAATTTGTGCTGTTTAAGGAGAAGATGCAGTGACGAATCGGGCATGTCAAAAATGGTTTACTCGATTTCGAGCTGGGAACTTCTCTGTGAAAGACAAACCTCGTTCTGGAAGACCTGTGGTTACGGATGAGGAAAGGATAAAGGACATGATTACAAACAACCCCAGAATAACAACTCGGGAGGTAGGTCAGGAGCTAAACTTATCTCATGCAACTGTAGCCAGGCACTTAAAGAAACTTGGTTACGTAAATCTTCGGGATGTATGGTTCCGCACGAACTGAGTGAACAAAATTTAGTTCAGCGCGTTTCCATCTGTGATGCATTGATAAGATGCAATGAAACTGGCCCTTTTCTGAAACAGCTGGTTACAGGAGACGAAAAGTTGATTGTGTACAACAACATCTGAAAGAGAAGGTCATGGCGTAAGAAAGGGGAACCACCACCCTCAATTCCTAAACCAGGGCTTCATCCTGAGAAGATTATGCTGTGCATTTGGTGGGACTGGAAAGGAATTATTTATTATGAATTTCTTCCTCCTGGGGAGACCATCAATTCAGAGAAATACTGTTCTCAGTTGGATCATCTGAAGGTTGCCCTAGAAGAGAAAAGGCCAGAATTAGCATCTAATGGTGGAGTCGTCTTTCATCAAGACAATGCCAAACGACACACTTCTATGGTAACTCGTCAGAAATTACGGGATTTCGACTGGGATATGTTACCTCACCCGCCTTATTCTCCAGACATTACCCCATCCGCCTATCATTTATTCCGATCCCTGCAAAACTTCCTTAATGGCAAACGCCTTACTTCCTTGGAGGATTACAGACTCGCCGTAGAAGAGTTTGTCAACCAGAAAACTGCAAGATTTTGGAAAAATGGTATTGATAAGCTTCCTGAGAAATTGAGATATGTTATTGATAATAATGGTGCATACTTGTTTACTTTCGATGACTTTGCGTATGTAAACAGATTATCCCTACATAATTAGGCAACTTCGTTGCCGTAGTTGTGATATGGGCATACAGTGCAGGCGTTCTTTGTCGTAAACACGTAACAAGAATCGAACAAATTTATGAGACAAACCAATACAACAGACTACCAGAAAATATTAAACAAATGAAGAGCCTTATACATTTTAAAAAGGGAGTAAAACTCTTTTTACTGCAACATTAATTTTATTCTGTAAATGAGTTTTTAAATGTTAATTAGTTTTAAGTGATTGTAAATAATGACAATAGCCATTAATGTAGCTTTTATACTATGACGTATCTGATATCAATCGAAAGGACAAAATAAATTGAATTGAATTAAATCATGAAGTAGAGTAAACTCCACATTTGTGAACAATTACTTTTATATAGCATTTCTCTATGGTCTTTATATAGTTTATATTTATTTGCTTTTTCTACTTTAGACTTTTGTTGGATCCTGTATCTGTTACAGTTTCTAGTCTTATGTAACTTTTTATATTTATCTTTGTATCTTGAACTGACGTGTCCTATAACATATGTATTATGTTCCAAAGAATGAAAAATAAATACAATACAATACATGCACACACATGCATGTATGTACAACAAAGGCGCACACACACGTACGCGCATGCGCACGCAGACGCACACACACACACACACACACACACACACACACACACACACACACACACACACACACACACACACACACACATTTACTTTTACCTTCATTTGAAGCGAAGTCGTGAAAATCTGTGCTTCACCGGCTTTCACCTACGCTGAGCCATTTGGTAAAGTCTACACAATGAATCTGAGGATAGACCTAAAGATTGTAGCTTGCTATAGAGGGCCAGAGGATTCTTATCTCCTGTAAGAAGAAAACAAGACAGTCGTAAGAAGTTGCTTTGAGAATGAGTAAGCATTCCTTGCTGTTTGTTAGCACTAACCTTCCATTGCAGATGCGAGGAGTCGAGGTGATGGAATATCAGAATATATGAGGAATGCTACAAGTCTTTGTACTGTAGTGCTAGTGCAGCCTTGAATATGACTGCTGATGTACTGCTGCATTAATGGAGTCAAATCTGCAAACAATACCAAATAGCTTACTAGAGCACATGATAAATAACCACTGGCTCAATACATTCCACCTTTGTTTCCTCAGTGAAATTTATAAATTTCCCCGTTGCTTAGAAAGTGCTAACTGTAATACTTTAGTCTGCTAAACAAGCTCATGTACACAATCATTATTCTATTTGTTAATTCAATCAACCTGTTATACCTGCTACCTGTTTAAAACATAGTTTATTCCACAAATTTAGCAGTGATTATTTCCTATTTCTCTTTTGCAGTTTCCAGAGAATCAATAAACATTCGATAAAGAGTAGTAGTTTATAACCATTAATGATTTACATTTTTAAATAAGTGTATAAGCAATATTAATAACATGGCTGCAAAATGAAATTTGGGTTGAAGGCCTTTTGTTGAAAATAACACTAATTTTGAAAAACTTTTCATAATGATATTTCTTACCTCCCATATTTATTTACTTAGTAACATAATGAACAAAAAACTTAAGAGAATCATCAAATCATCCAATTTATAACATTCCCTCCCACTTGAAATTGTTTATGCAATTTCAACACACTAAAGTTTGCAGGAGTCATGCTTTCTAGTTCAGTGTTTCTCAAAGTGTGGTCCGTGGACCCCCGGGGGTCCGCGAGGGGATTCCTTAAGTCAAGTTATAATGTTGAATTAAAACTATAGAAAACGTAGAATTGTATTTACTGAGTCACTTATTTGCTCAGTACCAAACTACTTAACATTTTTATGCAGTTATGTCATAATGATATAACGCAGCTGAGAGAGCAATCAACGTAACAGTTGGGAGTGTGTAGTGCAGCATTATAATAGCAGCAACGCAACCGTACTGAGTGTGAGCGGTTAGCTGCGGTGCGGGTGAAGTCAGCCAAGCCTGAGTCAGCGCTGTCATCTGCACCGGCTATACTTAGGCACGCACAACAACAAACCAGTCGTTCTCACTGCATTGAAGTCAGTGATGATAGTGTTTGAATATTGTGACAGTTTGCAATTGTGAATCGTGAGAATTTATTCGTGCTGTTCAACATGAATAATTGGTTACAGTCTGGATCCACTTCAGAACTACCCACACCATTGGATCAAGCTTTAATTTCAATAGTTGAACAATAGTTTGCGAAACAATTCCTCAATATAGGTACGTAAGTGAAACTGATGTGTAAAAAATACGACTCATCTATAGATTACAAAGAAATCTATAATTTAATGTTTTGGTAATTGTTGCGGTGTTATATAGTGAAGTGAATGAGTTATGTAACAGTCACAATGAGTTAGCAAGTGAATTGGTGTTAGTCATTTGTTACATTACTGAATGAGTGTATTAATAGATTTTACCATGCCAAAGGTGTCCAGTGCTCAATTTATTCTTCTGGCTCGGAAATTCAAACAAGATTTCATAGACACAGATGGAACTGTTATTCAATGTACCATTTGCAACTCAGGAAATTTGTTAGATGAAAAACACCAGTGAAATTGCATCAAACAGCACATTTAAGCATCACATGACAAGACTCTTCAGGAAAAGAAATTGCAGCAGCCTCTATTATGAAATCTGTTTCAACAGAGTTCATCCAAATGCCAAAATTTTACGGAAATCAATTTTGAGTTGTGTGCAGCTCTTTACACAAGCAGGAATTCCTCTCAATAAGATGAACCATCCAGCCTTCAAGGGATTTCTTGAGAAATGCACAAAAATGTCAATGCCGAATGAGAGTGCATTACGAAAAATCTACAAGGAGCCTGTTTACCAAAAAACTATACAAAGAATCAAGGAGGAAGTGTCCGATTGCGATGTGGGAAACATTGAGGATGAAACCATAGACTCAATGGAACGATTTGTTTTGAACATTACTGGTCATTACTCCCTGGGGATCTTGGATCGAGTGTGCTGCTATGTTGTGTGAGAAGTTACAAAATTAAAGAGTTTGTGCTTTCTTTGGATCCAGCTGACGCAGGTGCAATTTTCAAGGCACAGCAACTTCTGTTACCACAGAAAATGCATAATTTGCAGACAGAACTATATTGTGTCCATAGTTACCAGAACCTGAATGCAGCTATTAAACTACATTGCTCACAAAAATTAGAGGATATTGTAAGATTATCTAAAAATGGAGCAATAACACACAAGATAATTTATTTTTTCAACCACATATTACTTACATAATGCTATACTGACTGATAAAGCACGCAATGATTCCAGAGAGCCCCTGATTAGTGTTTGAATCAAATGACATGAATTAAGAGAGAATATGGCAAACAAACAAAGCAACACTAACACTACAATAATTGTAGGCCATGGCTGAAAACTGTTCTTCAATATGGTGTATAGACTCCTCGAACAGCTAGTACTGCTTTAACACTTGTGTGACATTGATGCAATGAAATGATCAATAAATTCCTGAGGTATATGTAGCCACTCTTCCATAAGAGCAATCTGCAACTATGGAACAGTTGTGGGAGGTGCTGGTCTGCCTGCAATGTGCCTGCCTAATGCATCCCACACATGCTCAATTGGATTTAAATCTGGCGAGGAAGCTGGCCACTGCATATGCTGGATATCCTCCTCTTCCAGAATGTCGTTCACCAACCCAGCTCTGTGGAGACGTGTCATTATCATCCATAAACACAAAGGAAGCACCTAAGGCACCAGCTTACGGCATGACAAAAGGTAGAAGAATGTCGTCTTTATACCTTGCAGTGGTCAAAGTACAACCTGGGATGATGTAGAGGTCCATACATTCACCCAAGCTGATTCCTGCTCACACCATCAACCCACCACCGTCATATGGGGATCTTTCTTGTACAACAGCTGGGTGTTTCATCTCTCTTGTTCCCTCCAGATGAGAACATACTGACTATCAGATTCAATGTTGAATTGTGATTCATCATAAAACAGAACTGAGCTCCATTCGGTATGCCTCCACACACGATGCTCCTCAGCCCAGTTTCTGCAATCTCTACAGTGTTGTGGAGTTAACCTGGTACACACCATGAGCCCAAGGTCATAGGAGCCACGTGCATGAAGTCGGTTACAGACAGTTTGGGTTGATAATCTGCATCCTGTTGCTGTTAGAAGGGCATTTATCAGTTGAGTTGCATTCTGCTGTCTATTCCAGTGGGGTGCTAACAAGAGTTAACGGTCATCCCTTGCTGTTTTGCCTGTGGGCGACCTTGTCCTACCCTTCAGTGATCAGTACCTGTTTGAAAACGATTCCAAAGTCTTTAGATCACACTTTGAGATCTCGAGCCACCTCTTGTTGTGTCTTTCCAGCTTCCATCTGTCCTATGGCCCTCCAAAACATTGATTACAGCAGATCACATTGTGGAAGCATTGCTGTCCCATTCACTGACAACAGGAATGGAATGGCTATGACCACAGCAACAAACCATCGCCGCTTGACCCTTTGACAGCAAGAGTACAGACACTGCCCTGTCATGTGGTGTATGTGCAGAGGTGATGCAAACACCTATTTACCTTCTCTGGGAGTAAAAGAAAGTGATTGCATCTAATGCGGTATCAAAACACATAACACACATAACTTATCAAGATTTAACTGTATTGGAACACCACAGTGAGGCGAAATAATTATTAATTTATAGATGAGTCTATTTATTCACATCGGCTTCACTTAACGTAATAGATTTTAGATCCAAAAATGGTAAAAAAAAATAATAAGAAATAATGAGAAATAAAAATAGACATGACTACAGACTAAACTTTGGCATTTACAGAAAACCAACACAGACAGACAACTACATAAAAGCTAATGGCTACAACCCAAGATCCCACAAACAGGCAATCTTCAATAGTTTAGCCCACACAGTGGTAAACAGTCCTCTCACAGCAGAAGAATACAAAACAGAATACATCAAAATAATTGAAATAGCACAAAAAATAACTTTCCCAAATCATTAGTAGACAAAAAAGTGAACTTAGCAAAAAAGAAGAAGCTACTAAAGGAAACCACAACCCTCTCAGCTACAGAAACTAATATGATTTTCAAAAAATTCACTTACCATCCAAGGGCCTATGATAAATTCAGAAAAGTCTTCAAAAAACAAAACATTCAACTAGCACCAGTCAACCATTTCTCCTTAAAAAACCTAATTTGCTCAAACATCAAAGATGCCATTCCATCTAACAAAAAATCTGGTATATATCAAATTGAATGCAGTGACTGTAATCAAATTTATATTGGAAAATCCAAAAGAAATTTAGAAACAGGAGCAAAGGTACACTTTAGAAACATAAAATATAAACAATTAGAAAAATCAGCAGTTGCCACACATTTTTGGGAAAAAAACCACAACATAAATCCAGAACCAAAACTACTAAAACATACATCAGCAAAACAAGAACTGTCCACATGGGAACAAATCTTCATTTCAAAAAATAGGAACAAAGTATTCAATTTCGACATCTCCCAGAAAGATTTGTTCAGCAAGTTCCTTGTACCGCCACCAGAGGAGACCTTACGAAAGTGAAGCAGATGTGTAAAAAACGCGACTCATCTAAAATTTAATAATTTTTCGCTTCACTGTGGTGTTCCAATACAGTTGAATCTCGATATATTGAAGTGACGTTAAGTCAAGAGGAACACGCGAAAGTTAGATCCAGCCAACTTTAAAAAACCGGACAACATGGAGGTAAGATCGTTCACATTTGAATATTTCAACGAACATTTCGGCAACAAGAAAGAAATAAAACAATATTTGAAACTAAAGACAAAAAGAAGATTAATATCAGCGGACATAAAATTCATCAATAAGTGCCTAAAACGTAACATTTCTCCGAAATTTGTACGAAAAATAGTAAAATTTAACAATAACAGTAAAGAACAATTAGCTGCTGAAAAAGCCGTATTAAAAGCCGAGAAAACAAATCACTACAGAAAAATAACGAATATAGACCTCTCTTTGTATAACCTACATCTAAAACTTGTAAAATTACTAGGAAACACGTCATGGGACCACTTAGAAGCCAAATCATTTGAACACATCAATTATAAAGTCAAAGAGAAAATTTATCGTCAAAATAAGAAACTAAAACGTAATCATAATCATTGGCAACCAAAACATAACAAAATTTCAGCAAAGAACACATCCCCAGATAGTGTAATTAACCTCTCTAAGCAAAATTTTAACAAGGAAGAAATAGATGTACTTAACCAAGGCCTAAAAACATGTATAACATACTCCAGCAACCCGGATGAATTCATTGCAGACATAGAATTAGCAGTAGAAGGCTTGGAAACCTTTGAATTTTATTTTTTAATTATTATTTATTTTAAAAAAAAATTTATTCAAAAAAAAAAAAAAAAAAATACGAAAGTGAAGCAGATGTGTAAAAAACGCGACTCATCTAAAATTTAATAATTTTTCGCTTCACTGTGGTGTTCCAATACAGTTGAATCTCGATTATAATTCCACTTTAAGACGGATACAGGCCGGAGTACCAGGGGACTGCACTGGGACCCATACTGTTCTCAATTTACATGAACGACATCCCTAAAACAAACAAGACTAAATTCTCACTCTATGTTATTGTTGTATATAACATAATATACAATATGTAATAATATAAAATATATCCACAAGAGTTGCAATATCCAAAACAATTAATAATATCATAAATAAACTGAATAACAAGGAGAAAGTCACAGGGCTTTTTCTTGATCTTTCAAAAACTTTTGACTGCGTGGATCATCAGTTATTAATAGAGAAACTTGAAGTATACAGTATTAGAGGGATAGCAGGTAACTGGGTAATATCTTGCTTGTTAGACAGGAAACAAGGTACCGAAATTAGGTCGACTGACAGTAAAGGTTACATAAAACAACATTTATCATTGTTACAAACTGATGAATATGGAGTCCCTCAAAGTTCAATTCTAGGTCCCTTACTGTTCTTATTATACATAAATGTCTTGCCTGAACATCTATCAACTAATGGCACTGATATCACATTATATGCAGACAACTCCACTTTACTTGTTTCAGCAGAAAATGAACAGCAGTTAAATAGCAAATGTACAGAGGTGTTACTAAGTCTGGAAAAATCTTTTATACTCACAATCTTACCCCAAATATTAATAAAACAAATTACTTATTATTTTCACTGGGTAGGATATATATATAAAATGGACTGAATTTGACATACAAAGAGGAAAATATATATCTAGAGTGCAAAACACAAAATTCTTAGGCATTAACATTGATGATAATCTCTCCTGACAAAACCACATTTCGACTGCTTACTCTAAACTTAACAAGACTGTGTTTTTGCTACATCAACTAGTTAATATTTTACCTCCTCAAGCAATTCTAAACATATATTTTTCTTTATTTCATTCACATCTGGAATATGGGGCTATGTTATGGGGTTCTGCTGGTAAGACTCTTTTTGTGCACCTATTTTCAGTCCAAATGAGGTCTATTAGAGTTTTAGCTAAGTTGCCACGATATGAGTCATGTAGACAATACTTTAAGAAATTCAAAATTTTACCCCTCTTTTGTAATATGTAAATTATATTATTTTATACGTAAAAAAAAAAAAAACACTCAACAGTATCCACTTGCCTAAATAAAGATATACACAAACACCACACTCACAGACAAAATTACTTTTTTCTTCAATCATATAGGGGCCAGTTTGGAAATAAAAATATTATTATTAATACTTCAGCATACCAAAAAGTCATTGATATACAGAAATACTTTTAAAAAAGAGCTCAAAATGCATTTGTTAACCCATTGTTCTTATAAAGAAGATGAGTTTCTTATCCATAATGGAAATTAATTACATTTTAAGCATAGTTGAGTTTTTGACATAGTATGCACAGATTTACATGATTTTAGGTCAATTATAAAAACTTGAATTCTTATCACATGACTGATGTAGTCTTATGATCAACTATCTGTATGTGTATAGTGTTCTTTTATATTGTAATTATTTTGTATTATTTTATTTTTTATTATAAACTGACATGGTCTATGTAACAACTGTATCTTTACTATGTGGGTGTATTACAGGAATAATAATAATAATAATAATAATAATAATAATAATAATAATAATAATAATAATAATAATAATAATAATAATAATAATAATAATGGATGATGATGATGATGATGATGATGATGATGATGATGATGATGATGATGATGATGATGATGATAATATCTTAACAACACACCTTTAATATTCTTTCAATAAACAAGAGAGCCTTCAATAGTGAAATACAAAATTCAGATTCTCTTGATCAAAACCAATAGAATGCTGTGCCCAAGATAGGCATATGTTTTTTCTTTAATAGAGACCCCAAGAGTTATGCTGCTTATTTTGAGAGTGTGGAGTCATAATCATGATCTGAAGTTTCACTTAATGATGATGACGTTGCTAAAGTGGTGTGTGGTTCAGGCATGGGAATGTTAGGACAATGTAGGATGGGTTTATGGCTGACTTTAGGATTGGATAAACGATTCCTTTCATACAGTTTTTGTTGTGCCCACCAACTTTCACTATACAAAAATATGAATCATCTACATGGTTTTCTTGTTCTTCCCATACCACTGAATGCCAAATGGTAAAAATTTCTGCTTGCCTTGTGTCCATTTCCTCAAACCTGCAACGCATGTACGACAAACAGTATCTCATGCGAAAATTTTGTCTTCGTCTCCTAACTTTATACTAAAATAAAAATAATGTTTTTGTTTTTTTCCCATAAATGAGATTATGTCCTGCTTCCTGCTTATGAAGTTAGAGAGCCGCAGATGTAATAAAACACATTTGAACAAATATATCAAGATTAGTGAACTCGTCATATGGGAGAGAATATACATAGAAAAGCATAAAAACCAACTAATGAACTTTGAAATCCCGCCAGAAGAGAATCCCACATTTAAGTTCATCACTAAATCAACAGATGGCAGCAGCAACTCCAGAATTACCCACACCCACCACACCACTGGATCAAGCTTTAGTCGCATAAGAGCAGAAGATGCAAACGATGATTTGCGAAACATGTCCTCAAAATAGGTAAGAAAGAGAAGCAGATGTGTAATAAATACGACTCATCTAAAAATTAATAAACATTTGAACAAGATGTTGATGAAGTCACTGTTATTAGGCTGGTTTGAATTAACCTGATAGCTGACATAAATTTCACTTCAAATTTATACTCGAACAACTGTGATGCTTTTGTGTACTACTGAACAACTTGAGAAGTACCAATTTTTTCACAGGTGATCATGTTGAACCATTTGGTGATCTTGGAGTATATTTTATGTGCAAGTTGAAAAATAGGAAACTTTAGGAATTACATAAAAACCGTTGGTGTCAAGACGAAAACATTTTCACAAAGAGTGTTAAACAGCCAGTTTGATTCAGCCACTTTCATGTAATTGTAAAGGATTTCCAAAAGGGTTAATTTAATTAATGATTTACAATTATGTTAGTTTGGAGAGGTAAATTGGAATTGACACTGTGAAGTAATGCAATAACTAAAATTGTACTATGAGTAGACTGAGACACTCTTACTTCACATATCATAAATTTATGATATAAATTATGTGTTTAATTGTTTAGTTATATTTTTATCTAAAATAACTCTATTTTCATTTATGGATATAGTATTATGAAAAGCATATTATTACTGTCAATTCAGAAAGAAAAAAGTAAAACATTGTTAAAAAAATATGTTAAGAACCTGTTTATTAGGAAAGCCTATTACTCTGTTAAAGAATATGTGCAAGATGACAAACTAATTATTGATTTTGTTAGCTGTATAGTTTAAAGCAATAGCAAACATATTTATTCTTTTGTATTAATCATTAATTTTTATATGTAGTTTTTACATTTTAATATGTATACTGACGAGACACCAGTTTACGAGCCTTGCTCAAATTTGTAAATGTTATTGTGTCAATAAAATTTGATTTGATTTGATTCTTTGCCATTCACAATAAGAGAAAATTACTGACTTTTATAAGTGGGTCCGCCACCAATACTTGTAAATACATAAATGCATAATACATAATACATGCTGCATCATACTTAATTTCCTATTAGTGCACTTTTAATTTTTCAGTTCATGTAGCACATACCTGACTGCCATGTATCCAAGAGTAGGCTGATATTCTGGTGAACAGAAAGAGCTAAACTTGGTGATACCAACACGCTACTTGAAGCATGAGTTAATGTATGTGCCGCCAATAGTTTGAGCTGCCACACCAGCGAGGCACTTGCTTCTCCAGCATGCAGACTTACCAAACACTGAAATCAAGTATAACAAGTATAACATTGGTTGATTGATGTTTTATTTCAAACTGTAAAGCTTTTTACATGGATAGTCAAATTGTATATACATAAAATTAATACAGTAATATTTACAAACATGTTTACAAACAATAGCTCTAGTACAACATATGTCAACTAAAAATAATCTTATGCGTTATATTTGCATGACTTTCTCTACTCATTCTTTAACAGACTATTGTTACTTTTAAGAGTGGATTGCTAGGTGATGTCTTTGAAATTCTATTCTCTTTACATTACCTTGAGAGAAAAACAAAAACAATTTTATAGTTGAAAATGGTATTAAGTATTTCAGAATTCTGTCTTATAACAAAAAAGAATCTCATAAATGGTTAATCCACAACAAATTTTATTTGACATACATAAATTGTGTTATTTAAAGAGATCTACATCTTTTTTATAGTAAGTTTTCTCTGCCTCAGTTATACCGGGTGCGGCATGTAAAACCAGTCCTTCATAATATTATGGTGCATTGCATTATTTACAATTGTTGTATCTTTACATTTTTAAGGTAAACTCTGCTAATTTCGTGGCATGGGTAATTCCGTTATATTTTTCTATTTGCTTATAATGATATTGGGCTGATGCACATTGAAGTTGTTGAAGTGTCCTACAGATAGAGGCATCTTCTGGCTTATGGAGTTCCTCCTTGTAGGCGATCCTAGCGCTTTTAACAGCTGTATTAGACACTTAAAGGAAAACCCAGCAGTCGACAAAGGTTTGTTTGTAAGAGAAGAGCAGTGTGTGAATCGACAGTGCTCTTTTGCTGTTTTTCTGCCGGTTTCTGCTGTTTTGCTGATATTAAAGGTTAGTGTATGTTTCAAACAAAGTATTAATTAGCATATAATAATTAATTTACATACTGTGTAACTTATAAAGCTTAAATTGGGGAGTGTTTTTCTTAGCATTTTCCCATTCTTTTTAACCGAACAAAAGGTGCCATTTTGCGAAGCTTTAATAAGAGCACAATCTGGTGGTAAGAATGAGAGTCATCTATGTTCCACTTTAAAATGGAGGTGGAGAAGAGGTTTCTTTTCTCAAACAGAATGTTGTGCATATTGCAGATGTCTAGGGGCAAGTATGGATCAAAGCATTCATCTGATGATTTGAAAGCAGCTTTGAAGTGCGTTCGTCAAATGCCTCAAAAGAAAAGTAACTGTTAACATCAAGGATGGAGCAGAGCTTCCTCTGGTGCCTCTCAACCCTATTGTTGGGGTCAGAAAATAGTTGAGTGCTGCTCAGAAACCATGTCTGTTCCTGCCATCCATGTGCGAAGTGGACGCTCCAGGCTGACTATTAAGGGATGCACAAGAACCTGTCAGCGATATTTGGCCTAAGAAGGCAAAGAAATCCACCAAAGCTAGTGTAATAGCAAGGCTTCAACTAGCGGAAGCCATCGAAGCAAAGTGATTAAAAGAGATGGCGATGTGTGTTCATCGTGCTCTGGTCACTGTAACAATGAAAAAAATGAATCATGGATTCAATGCACATAATGCTATGATTGGTTTCACGAAAAGTGCCTGAGACTTTCCACTTATAAATATAACTTCAAGTGCTTTGGCTGCACTTCAGATTCAGAATAGAAACTATTACCACGAAATTAGACCATGAAGATACCCTTAGTGGTTTTGAGATGCTAAATTTGTGACCTTATTTACTTTCAACCTGATGGCTAATTATATTGAGTTCAAATATTAAATGTGTTTTAGTTTTGTAGTTATAATACCAAATAATAATACAAAGTGATTTTCAACTTCATATTCTATTTCTAAAAGCTTCCAAATGATCATAAGTTAAGTACCACGAAATTTGCCAAGTTTGCCTTACATTGTGTTTTTGGCAACAATTAAATTATCTATCTTCCTACCAGAAATGAAGCATTGAGCCAGATGGTCGTCACATGTGGCCATGACGTGCAAGGCAGCTGCAGGCACAGCCATGAAACTTGTTGAAACAAGTTGAGAAATAGGCATTGTTGTGTGAAGCAATGTATGTGATAATGACGTATTCAATACCCAAGTGTATTGCCATTGCTGAAGCATTCATTCATACCGGATCTTTTTTAAAAACAAAGAATTTGTTTCAGGAGAAATTTCCAGGATGCTCTGTGACAGCAAAAACAACCATACAGGAATTGATTGCAAAATGGCAGCATAAAGGATCAGTTCAAAATGCTCCCAGAAGCATCTGTCTGTACACATGATCTACATTGTCAGCACCTACTGTTCAGTGCATAACATTACATTTTATAAAAATTATTTGTTGTTGGTTTATTGACACTCGTCACTTACTTTTTCATATATTTATGAGAGACTAGTTTCAAAGGCCCTGGCCTCCATTTTCAATCTCTTCCCAACTGGCAGTTGGGAAGAGATTGAAAATGGAGGCCAGGGCCTTTGAAACTAGTCTCTCATAAATATATGAAAAAGTAAGTGACGAGTGTCAATAAACCAACAACAAATAATTTTTATATTAATTTTGACGTCACTGTTACTAAATTCCTCCAAACACACATTACATTTTATGTTCATTTTACGCATTCAACTTTATGAACCCTGTATAAAAATGACAGCTTTACAGCAACACCCAGAAAATTCAATAAATGCATTTTATTTGTAATACAATTATTTTAAAAATATAAATTTTAAATAATAATGTTAAAGATAATAAAGTACTTTTGAGTTTGATTTATGAGTCACTATGTTTACACTCAAACTTCACTTATTTGTTGTTGTATAATTGAAACGTTTTCAAGATCATTCGATCTCATCCTCAGCTGTTTGGTGACTAAATGAACATTCTTCTTCCTCCACTACTAAGGTGCTCTGATCCCTCTGCCATCTGGTGTTAGGGCACTAAGTATTAATACTTCATTTAATGCCATGATTTCAAAATTTATAACTTTATCACGTTTTTGGTTATGAATATTTTTTCCCAAATATCCAATTCTATGGGTGTACTTAAGATTTTAACAGTTTTATGTGATGGCCAATGTTGTAGTTCTGTGTCCAAAAATGGTGTGACACTGCAGATTTTTCTGTTTGTTTCAACTTTATGTTCCTCTGGTGTTCTTTTCGCCTGGTTAATAAGTTTCTCTTAGATTTTCCTATGTAGCTTTTATCACAGGTTTCACAGTTCATCTGATAAATTCTCAATTTCAAAGTGTTGGGAATTGAATTTTTTAGTGGTTTATTTAGCAGGTTCTTCAAACTGAATTTGTTTTGGGGTGCTAGCTTTAAGTTTAGTCTTTTGAAGATTCGTTCAAATTTTCTAAAAGCCCATGGATGGTAGGTGAATTATCTATATTGCCAGTTTGTGTTTTTAAGTGGTGTGAGAGTGGTATTTTTTGATGTTATCTTGAGTTTTTCCTTTCTTTTCATCATGTTCCTTATGATGGCTGGGTTGAATCCATTTAATACTGCTATCTCTTTTATGTGTTGTTGTTCTTTCAAAAACTCCTCCTTACACAGTGGGATGTTGTATAGCCGGTGAATTAGACTTCTAAAGGCAGCTAGTTGATGTGAAACTGGATTGTATTCATTTTTCTTTATGTAATTATCTATGTGTGTGGGCTTCCTATATATTCCAAAATCTACACCATGACGATTTCTAGTTATCTTGAGGTCCAAAAAGGGTAGGGTGCTGTTTCTTTCTACTTCCATTGTAAACTGGATATGATTATCTCGCAGGTTTAGTAATTTTAGAAAATCTTCTTTAAGTTTTTCAGGAATGAGAGCAAAAACATCATCAACATATCTCCGCCAAAATTTGTAAATCTGTGGGAAGGCCTTTACTATGTGTGTTTCAAAATAGCTCATGTATAGGTCTGCTAAGATAGGCAAAAGTGGGCTCCCCATAGCTAATCCTTTTGTTTGTCTGTAGAACTTTTGGTTAAACATGAAGTAATTATTCCTTGTGCATAAATCTGTAAGATTGATAATGTCATCTATTTCTGTGGGGTCCGTAGTAGTGTGAGTTAGCCATTTTTTGAGAAGTGTAGGTATTTTTTCTACTGGAATGCTAGTAAAAAGTGCCTTAACGTCAAAAGAAACTAGCACTTAAGATACAAAAATATTGATAAGTCTGCAATAGCAGCTCATTTCTGGTCTGAAAATCATGAAATTGAAGATAGCACCGAATTACTAAAATACGTACAAAATATAGTGAACTCGTCATATGGGAAAGAATATACATAGAAAAACATTAATAACAATTGTTTAGCAATAACTTCATACAACAAGAATCGAGATATCTGAGAAAAAATGGCTGCTGAGCTCTGTCAGTTCTCCATGATGTGCTGCCGCACCAGCTCCACCAAGTGATCATTGATGAGGGATGGTCGCTCACTGTGTAGCTAATGGCTGTAAAAACATAAAACCAAACCAACTAATGAACTTTGAAATCCCGCCAGAAGAGAGTCCCACATTTAAGTTCATCACTAAATCAACAGATGGCAGCAGCAACTCCAGAATTACCCACACCACTGGATCAAGCTTTAGTCGCATAAGAGCCGAAGATGCAAACGATGATTTGCAAAACATGTCCTCAAAATAGGTACGAAAGTGAAGCAGATGTGTAATAAATACGACTCATCTAAAAATTAATAACAATTGTTTAGCAATAACTTCATACAACAAGAATCGAGATATCTGAGAAAAAATGGCTGCTGAGCTCTGTCAGTTCTCCATGATGTGCTGCCGCACCAGCTCCACCAAGTGATCATTCATGAGGGATGGTCGCTCACTTAGGATGAATATAGTTTTCATATTTGTAGGCGTATATACACCACTGTTTTGCGAGGTGACCCATGATGACATCACTCATTGGATTGGCGCTTAAGTAGGGGTTCGTACGACCTGGCCCATGTTTCGTCAATTATAATTATACACCACAGAAAGCATCTCCATCATGAACCATAACACTCCAGGTGAGTTTGAGTGAAGTCATATTGTATTCTCCTGCGCACTCTCCCTTGCCTATGTTAAATCCCAGGGGACCCACTGAGAGGTAATTTTTTGCATTCTCAGGTGATTCTTGAGAACACAAAACACAGTCATATGTACAATAAAAAGAAGTATTTCAGAAAGTGGAGTGTCATTGTTACTAAAACTAGGCAAATGAGTCAATCTAGTATATACTTTTCTAGTATATACTTGTGGAGAAAAATATATACAAGATTGACTCATTTCAAAGTATAAACTTGAAAGAAGCGTAGGGACAGTGAAGCAAAAATTAGCACAAAAGTGAATTGAGAAGATATTGACACATTGCTTCACTCACACTGTTTATTCACAGGACATGTTTCAAGAGCTTTTGCTCTTATCATCAGCTGGTACTCGACTAGTGTAAGTTGTAGTGGTTTCCTCTTTCTCCGTTTTGTCAATAGATGGCGTGATGTACTTGTCAAAGATGTCCGGTGGTGGAGTTTCAAAATTCATGACTCTATGACGATTTTTGTTAATGAAGATTTTTTCCCATACAGAAAGGTCTATGGGGTGATTAACATATTTTATTAGAGATGTTTCCAAGTTGATGTCATGTCTAGTATTCAAAAAATGAAAAGCCACTGCTGATTTTTCTGTTTCACCATTTTTAATGTTTCCTATATGTTTTTTAGTTCTGATGTTAATATTTCTTTTTGTTTTTCCTATATAAATTTTAGGGCAAGTTTCACATTTGATCTCATAGATTCCTGGTTTTTCTTTGGTAGTGATTGAATTTTTGGGAGGGCCTTTTAACAAATTTCTGATATTAAACCTATTTTGAGGTGCAAGAGTTATGTTGTGTTTTGAGAGGATTTTTTGGAATTTATTATAGGCTGATGAATGGAAGGTGAATTTTTTAAAAAGTTTGTTCTCTTTTTCTCCTGTAGGTTCTAGGGTGGTGGTTTCTTTTATTTTATTAGCTTTGTTGAGTCTGTTAACTGTTTTGTCTACTAAATTTGGGTTGAAACCATTGGATATAGCTACTTTTTTTATGTGTAGGTATTCTTCTTGATAATCTTCTCTGTTTAGTGGAAGTTGATCATCCAAAAGATTAAACTGTTGAAAATGGCATGTTGGTGTTGTTTTGGGTTGAAACTGTTGTTCTTAATATAATTATCTGTGTGTGTCGGTTTCCTGTAAATACCAAAAGTGAGTTTGTTGTTCATTTTTTTGATCTTGATGCCCAATGTACATCTGTTTCCAATGTAAATTTTATAGCTGGATTTTGTATATTCAAAAGTCTAAGACCATCTTGTATGAGTTATTGACTCATTTGCCTAATTTTACTAACAGTCATATGTGATAATCCTACCTCCAGGCTAACTCGTGTAAAATCTGTCGTCAATTGGTGTCTAACAGTACAGAAACATCTTGAGCATCCTCTTCACTAACACTCGGACAACCTGACCAAGGCATGTGTTCCACACAGTTAAGCCCATCCATGAAGGCTCTAATCCACTTCGCTACAGTCCCGTCAGTTAATTGCCTCCTACCCACATACTTCAACAGGCACGTGGTCGAACTACGGAAATGGAGCATACGTCACCTGCGAGGAAGCCAGAGTCAGCGGTGCTGACGAGGGAAAGAGAAGATACGTCACCTGTGACGTCACACGTACGGACCGAACACAGGACCGAGCGAGTCGAATCAAAACAGCTAAATGACACGCAAGGAGATCAGCTGATGGGGGAAGCTCATACCGCATCAAGTAGTCTGAGAACGGCTGAGATTGAGCAGAATTTAGGCGACTTACAAGTGGTGTCAATGCCATCAGGAAGTATCCTGGAAGTGAAAGAACGTGTGCGCACCAGGAGCCAGATGAACTTAGAAAGGTGGAGGTTCAAAAGGGAAGATGAAGCATAGGGATTCGCATTATCCATTGGGGGTTGGAATGTAGACGGGCTTTGGGAGAAAGTGTGCAGTGGGGAAATCTATAATGTGCTAAAAACTTGTGATATATTAATGGTTGTGGAAACCTGGATAGAGAAAAAAACTAGTGTAATACTTCCAGGATTTGACTTTTATAGCATAAGTGGGATGAAGAACCAAAGGAAAGGCAGAGCTTCAGGGGGTTTAGGCTGTTTTATAAAGAAAGATAAATGTCTTAAGGTGAAAGAAGAAAAAGAACTGTCAAGCAGATCAGTGTTATGGATCTCCATAGGGGACATGTATCAAAATGGGGGAACTGTCTGTATTTCTACAGTGTATAACCCACCTACTGTATCAGAGTTCTATGATCCAAATTTGTTTAGGAAACTAGGTTGGGGTATAGAAGTGTTGGAAAATAAGTATGGGAAAGTTGAAATAATAATTGTAGGTGATTTAAATGCAAGAATAGGGGAACACCAGGTTAAGTGGATTAATCCAAGTGATGAAGCTAAGAAGGAACTTGAAATAGAGATTAGGCATAGCAAAGACAAAGTTACCAATAATGAAGGGAGGAAACTTTTAGATTTCTGTGAGGAGAATAATCTTATGATCTGTAATGGCCTGAAAGCGGGTGACAAAGAAGGGGAATTCACATTTGCTAATAAAAATGGCCAAAGTGTGGTAGATATTTTAATGTATTCTGTAGGAATTGATGAATGGATCCTAGATTTTGAAGTTATGAATGTTTTAACATCAAGCTGTCACTTTCCATTAAGATTAGAGTTAGGGGAAGGCAACAAATGTATGAAGAAGCTTGATGAAGAATGTCTCAGTGTGGTGGAAGTGTATAAGTGGAAAGAAGAGTTGCATAAAACATTTGTTAATGAATTGAATTCAGAGAGTAGTCAAATCTTACAAGTGAGGGTACAAAGCTTAACTGAGAATAAAATAGAGCAAGCCTTAGAGGCACTGGAATATATTGTTAAAAGGGCAGGGGCCGGTATGAAAATGGGGGTTTCTAAAGGCATCAGTAGGCAGTGGTTTGACAAGGATTGCCAGATGGCAAAGGAAAGAGTAGTGCAGGAATTAAAGAACTGGCGGCAATCAGGGGAAAAAGAGGAAAGGGAAAATTTCCTGATCTTGAGATGGGCATACAGGTGTCTAATGGAACAAAAAAAGAGGGAATGGGGTGAGAAAATAGGCAGAATGCTAAATGAAGCAGCAAGAATACATGACACTAAGAAAATTTGGTCAATAATAAGAGGGCTATATAAAGATGTGGGGAGAGATGAGTATATAGGTGCAGATCAATGGTGTGCATACTTTGAATCGCTGTTAGGACAAGATAATTATATCAGAGTGGAAAGAAGTTTGTTAGGGGGTCCACAAATAATTAATGAATTAGATAGACATATCTCGGATGCTGAATTTTGTGAACAAATAAAGAGGTTAAAAGCTAACAAAGCTAGTGGTATTGATGGTATACCAGGAGAATTTTGGAAGGCTTGGGCACTCGATGAAACTAGGAGGAAAATAGTGATAAAGTTATTAAATTTTAGATGAGTCGCATTTTTTAACACATCTGCTTCACTTTCGTACCTATTTTGAGGACATGTTTCGCAAATCTTCGCTTGCATCTACGGCTCTTGTGCGACTGACGCTAGATCCAGCGGTGTGGGTAATTCTGGGGTTGTTGAATCTCGATATATTGAAGTGACGTTAAGTCAAGAGGAACACGTGAAAGTTAGATCCACAGATGTGTTAAAAAATGCGACTCATCTAAAATTTAATAATTTTTCGCTTCACTGTGGTGTTCCAATACAGTTGAATCTCGATATAGTGATAAAGTTATTCAATAAAATAATGGAAGAAAAGAAAATTCCTAGGAAATGGAGGACAAGCATGGTATTGCCAATTTACAA
This sequence comes from Mantis religiosa, assembly GCA_030765055.1. Lineage (NCBI taxonomy): Eukaryota > Metazoa > Arthropoda > Insecta > Mantodea > Mantidae > Mantis > Mantis religiosa. The sequence continues at coordinate 84,834,638 of CM060958.1, forward strand.
GGGAAAGGGAGATAAAAATAACCCAGCTAACTACAGAGCGATTAGTTTATTGTCTATTCTAGGGAAGATTTTCACGGGAATTCTAGCAAATAGGTTGCAAAATTGGGTTGAGAAGGAGAATAAACTATCGGAGTTCCAAGCAGGTTTTAGACCAGGCAGGAGAACATCGGACAACATCTTTATTATTAAAACAATTGTACAGAAATATCTGAGCAATAAAAGGGGAAGGGTATATATGATATTTATTGATCTAGAAAAGGCATTTGATTCAATTAATAGAGATGCACTGTGGATAAAATTAAGCAATAAGGGGATAAGTCAGGCATTTATAGAAGTAATTAAAATGATATACCAAGAGAATGAATTGTGTATAAAACTACCAGGCAACAAAGTAACTAAATCTATATCGAGTAAGGCAGGAGTACGGCAGGGATGTAAACTTAGTCCAGTATTATTTAATCTTTATATCGATGGAATTCTAGAGGAGATATCAAATTGTAGGGTACATTCACCAGTTATTAATAATAAAGAAATACCGGGGCTACTGTTTGCAGATGACCTAGTAGTTGGGTCCATATCAAGTGGAGGGCTGAGAAGAGCAATCGAGGCAGCCAATTCTTATTGTAATAAATGGGGTTTGAAAGTGAATGAAAACAAAACAAAGATTATGGTCTTCAAAAAAGGATACAGGTTGCGTAAGGATGAGAAATGGGAGGTTAATAGAAAAGAAATAGAGGTAGTAAGGAGATTTGATTATTTGGGTACAAGGTTGAGTTCAGATGGCAGCTGGAAAGAACAAAAAAAGATGTGTGTAGCAAAAGGTAAAATGGCCATGAGAGTGATAAGATCGTGCTACAGTAAACTACCGGATATAAATGTCAAATGGTTGGAGAGGATTTATACGGCAGTAGTAGAAAACAGAATGTTACATGGATCAGAGGTTTGGGGAATAGATGAGGCTTGGAGAGAGACTGATAGAGTGCATAGATCCTTTTGTAAATACATATTGGGATTACCAATAGCCTCACCTAATGGGGCAGCACAATTAGAACTAGGCAGGCATTCTACTAAAATTAAAATCTTGTCAAGGGCAATGAAATATTTATACAGAATCACTAACTTGGAAGATGGCAATATAATTAAAGAATGTTTTCATATTCAAAAGAGAAGTAACTGGGATGGGTCTTGGGCACATAAAATGTATGACTTGTTGAAGCAGATAGGTATGGGTCATTCTTGGATAAATGCAGAGTATGGGTATAGAGGCTTCTGGAAAGAGGTTAAGCTAAGATTAGAAGATATTGACAGACAAGACATTTTTGCCAATGTAAGTGACAAAAGCTCACTAAGATTATATAGAGAAATAAAAATAACCTGGGGGAGGGAAGGATATATAGATATATGTAGTAAGTTAGGGCGAGAAGGTTTTGCTTGGGCGAGAACAGGAGTGAGAAACTTGAAAGGTATAGGTCAAGAGAGGGAGCTAGATAAATGTCCATTGTGTGGAGAAGAGAATGCAGATTTCCATTGTATATTAAATTGTAGTCAAACAAAGATATGGAGAGAGCAGGCTTGGCTACGTAAATGGGACAGTTTGGGGGGTGAAGTAGTAATTAGAAAAATGTTGTCAGTAAAAGGAGAAAAGAACAGGAGAAATATAGGGAATTATTTAGGGAAAGTTAAAGAGAGATGGCTAAGAACAATTAAGAGAAAAATGTAGAGTGAGATAGGTGAAATGGCAGAAAGTGTAAAAAGGAGCAGAGGGCCTCCATTACACAAAAACCTAGGGTTAGGTGTATGGGGGCTGAATTACTATTCAATGGTGGGCAACATGATAACATGATAGGATTTTCAGGATTTAGGAATATACAGCATATTTCAGTATGGATTTTATAATTGTAATCTTGATTTTGTATTTCCATTTGTTGATGTAAAAGGAAATAAATTACTAAAAAAAAAAAAATTACTTCAACAAGTACTTTGTAGCACTGTCGTGCTGTACAGCCATATGTACACTGAATTTTCAACCAAGATCACTGTTCCTTCTTTGTAAACATAGCACAACACTACGGCTTAGGATTAGTTACTATAGAGGGGATTTGGCACAGAAACCTGTAGTTTATTGTATCTAAGCCCCAAGTGCAGCACCCCTAGGAGTAAGGATGAGGTGAGAGGAGACAAAGGGCGGCCAATCCAAGGAGTTGTGACAGTGCCGAGACACCTGCCGGCATTTTCTACCCTGAAAGAGATCAGCAGATGAGAGATGATGTGAAGTGATAATGGTGATGAAATAGAGAGACAGGAAATACAGGGGATTAATGAACCTACCCAGAATTTGCCTGGCAACCCACGAAACCCACCGAAAAAATCCAAGGGTCAGGTAGGTCTGGCATAGAAATCGAATCTGGGCCTCCCAAATGCAGGCCACAGACAAAACTACCTGAATCATCCCACTCAGTTGCATTATGGCTTAGAGCGGTAACTAACAGGAGATGAGGTTCCTCTCTCCACAGCACATGCATTGTGAGTCTGACAGAAGAGTCCATGTGCTGGAATTGTAAACCTAACAACAAATAATTCCTTCTGGTTTCACTTCCATAGCAGTGTTGCCACTATTTTTGTTACACTCCTGTACTAATACTATTTATCAAGCCTAACTGATCACCTGAAGTTGTCATATTTTTAAGACATTTTGAGACTTAGAGAAACAAACACAGTCAATAACTACCAATCTTATAAATAATAAGTCACCTTGGAGCACTGTAGCCAGTCTACTAAGAGTAAATGATATGATGGTTGAAATATAACGTATGCAGAATTGTATATTCTTTTGGCACTCGGACACATTTGCAGCAGCAGAGCACTCTAGCTACCAATGGAGTATAGGCTAGCATTATATGGCATACATAATTAGAAGGCATATGAACTGTACTAGGAGGAGTTCACCTAGAGCTACTGGTTTGTCAGAGGCATGCAGGCTGCTTAGTTCAAACATTCAAAACAACAAAAATTTTCTTTGTTTCATGCACCCAAAATTACTACTATAAATACTCACACATTGTGCATGCAGTATAAATGTTTGACACAGCCTGTCTAAAGCTCATGTTTTTATACTGTATAGTTCTTGAATTATTGAAACAAACATTACTTACACTAGTTTAAAACTCATTTTGCACCACACATATTTCTTTTATAAATTAACTGAGGTTATAACTATAAAGCAGTAATGAATTAAATTTTGCGAAAATGTTTTTTGTCTTAATAATCACAATTGTTTACATCTCTTGTATCATAACACATACCTTGAGTAATGTGATCCAGATTGGCAAGATGCCAAGTTTGTCCTGCGTCACACATTCATATACAAGCATAATGAGCATTTGAGTTATCCGTAACTCTTCATTTGAACCTTTGGTGCCCTCTTTATCCAGGAAGTAATGTGCAAAGTTCAACATTGTAGGATCCGAAGAGAATGCAGCAATAGATTCATGCTACAACAAACAACCGCAGTTAAATATATGTCTCTGCTGTATTACATCTAATAAATATGTACATGACAGAAAAATATATTCTCTTTCAGAAAACTGTTAACCAACATAGAAATGAGAATCTGGTATACCTTAATAGACCACGAAATAGCACCACCACTAGTGAGAGTTTGTGCAAGAAGGCTACGATAACCTTCAGGATCCTCCTGATATGACAAGCAACCAGCTCGTTGCTTAACTTCCAGACAATCCACATTCTTCAACAGGTTCCTGAAACAAAATGCAATGAAAATATGGCTTACTCTTACTATTTCCAAATTGCATGTGGTATCCCTTGTGGTACCCTGCCATGTTTATACATATACAAAGTTCTTTTACATGTAAAACCTAGTTTAAATTGCTTTAAAACATATGCAGTGTCACACCAGCATGATACAAGAAACAGTTCAAACCTACTAGCAATTAGTCATAATACCACGTTATACACACATTCCTTCACTTATAGTGGTACCCAGCTGTACGAGAAGTTACCTCTTTATTTAAAACAGATTGACCACCAAAGTATTTTTAAATTCAAACTACATAAATTTTTAAGTGAAGCATGTTTTTATTCTACTCAAGAGTATTTGGAAAGTTAAGTTACACTATTATATTTTGGCATTTACTCTTATACATGTTTTTTGTAATTTCTGTATTTAAATTTTGTACTTAAATGTTGTAAATATTTTTGTTTGGACGTGTCCACAATCTTGTATGGAGATTTAAAGGATGAATAAATTGAATTGAATTGATGGCTACCCTACACACATCCTCTAACCATATACGGCTACGCATCCTCAAGGTAAGCCCTTATGCGTCTTGTAAAATAATACTGTATCTGTTAACACTATTTCACCCCAAGTATCTTATAGACTTCAGAAGTGACTTGTATTGAGACACAATAATTTGGTTATAGTAAATTGGCATTTTATAGAACTCTGTGTTGTCTCCATTTATCTCTAATACAGCTCCAACCTTACTCTACCACTTAGCTCTACACTTAGCTTCCAGATCATTCTAGTTATGCTTCTAGTTACTGTATGGAGTGTAAACCTTTAAGCAACACCCAAACTACTTACTTTACATTTCTGTATGTAACAATATACTATGGCAAACACCTTTGAAAAAAAAAAAAAAATATTGTGAAAATAGTTATACACAATGAGCTCTTCATGTTTCTGTGGTAAATTTCTGTCTATCTTTTATAGTTTACAGTTACTGCTACTATTTTGAAACTTTGATAGTTCAAAACATTTGCTGAATATATCATAGATAGTGTTACCCTGGCGGCAGACTCGCGATGCAGATCAATAAATGATGGCCGGTGGAGATTCGGAAAATTTCGGGGCCGATTGTTACCGGAAGCGACAGACAGTTGAGCGAAGTGTTTTTAAAATAAACAGTTTTAGGTTATATAGCAAATTGTAATTGTGAAGAGTGTATTGCTACGAGAATAAAGTGCAGTTTTTGTGTTTGTAACCTCGACTTTTTATTTCACAAACCCACAAAGTCACAACTGGTCAGGAGTGGGATCACGGCCATGGAATCGGCACTGGAAAAATTTTTATACAAAATGGAAGAAATGAAGACGGCCAACGACAACATCGCCGAGAAGATGCAAGAACTGAAGGCCGAACTGACCACAGAAATGAGGGCAGCGAACGACAGCCTGGCCACGGAAATGAAAGCGGCAAACGAGGCCCTTGCCGTGAAGTTTGAAGAACAGTTGGCCGGCGTGAGGGATAACGTGACGGAGCTGGGCAAGCAGATGGGCCAAGTGGACGAGCGCGTCGAGGACCTGGCGAGCCGCGTTGACGACCTGGAGGGAAAGGCCAACAGCAGCGTCAAGTCCCTGAACGCCATAGTAGAGGACGTCGTCGGCAGGAAACTGAAGGATTTGAAGGCCGACGCGCCGGGACGCGACACAACATCTGCGCGCGTCAAACCGCCGAAATATGACGGCGCGTCAACATTTGAAGTCTTTCGCCGCCAGTTCGACACAGTGGCCAAGCACAACAGATGGTCATCGGAAGAGGAGGCCACACAGTTAATAGCCAGCCTCCAGGGACGGGCCGCGGAAGTCCTAAACGCGGTGCAGACAACGGCGGCGCCCAAGGACATCTGGGAGGCCCTGGAGAATCGTTTCGGGAACCACCGCTTAGCTGCAGCGTACCGCAGCCAACTAAAGGCAAGGTCACAGCAGCCGGGGGAGACGCTGCAGGAGTTCGCCATAGCGATTGAGCAGCTGGCTAGCAAGGCCTTGGTTGACCTGCCACTGGAGTTCGTATCCCGGGAAGCCGCCTACAACTTTGTCGACGGGGTACGGGACACGGAGATTCGTCAGCGCCTAATGCTCGGCGATTATAAAACCATCCACGAGGCGCTGACAGCGGCATTAAGGATGGAGGCGGCCAAGGTAGCATCTATCCCGATGTCGAGAACGAGGAGTGTCCGCTACGCCGGAGACAGAAGACCAGCTGAGGGACGCCGGCGAACACCTAGTGGCCTGTGTTGGGGGTGTGGACAGCCCGGGTACCTGCAGAGAGACTGCCCACACCAGGAAGAGCGGCCGGAAGAACGAGTAAGGCCCGGCATGGAGAAGGGCATGTCGGCGCCATTACCACCATCCCCTCGAGTGACAATCCGCGCCGTCAGCCGGCGGATGGATGACAACCTCATCGCGGACGGTTGGGTAAGAGGAAAGCCGTGCCGCGTGCTAGTGGACACTGGGGCAGCCGTGACCATCATCAGACCTGACGTGGCGAAGGGTTTGCCGACGAGGAAGCCGAGTCGACCACACGAGCTTGTGACGGCATCGGGCGACACCATGCCTGTGGAGAAGGAGGCCCTGCTGGAGCTGACCTTGGGACGGAGTGCCGTGCGTCTGTGGGTGTTCGTCGCGAAGGTGGCTGAGGAGGTGATTCTGGGACTGGATGTCCTTAGGAGCCACGAGGCGACGGTCGACGTCGGCAGCAAGGTCCTACGGCTCAACGGAGAAGAGGTTATACTCCGTCAAACCGAAGAGCGCCTTGGAATCGGTAGGGTCATCTTGAACGAAGACGTGGTTTTCCCCGCGAGGAGCGAGGTGATGGTGACGGCGCGACCGGAAGGCCAGACAGCAGGTTTGATTCAGAGGCTGCAGGAGTACGACTTCACCTCGGAACATCGCAGAGGGAAGAGTCACGGTAACGCGGACGCTATGTCCCGAAGACCCTGTCCAGAAGAGTGCGGCCAATGCACAAGAGTGGAGGAGAAGGAGCGTGCCGCAGCAGTTCGAGTAGTCATGGCAGTGCCAGCGGATGGCTGGGATAGCGCAGGCCTGAGGAGGGAGCAGCTGGCGGACGCAGACTTGGGGCCACTCTTGAGGGAAGTGGAGGCAGGGACGTCACACCGAGGAGCGCCACCTACAAGTCGTACTGGGCCCAGTGGGACTCGTTGAAGACCAGAGAGGGTGTGCTGTTCCGGGTTTAGCCCAGAGGTTCTACTCCCATTAGTCCTGAACCCGTAGGAACTGGACCCGGGCCTCCTTCGACCAGGGAGTTATCCGAGCTGTCCCAAAGGGCGCTCGGCGTCCTCCGTGGGGCTTTCCTTGGGACAACACCTAGAGACTAACAAGCCCCCCCATCTGGTCCTATGGACTCAAGACGGGATGGAAGTGGATAAGCCACTTACGCGTGTCAACACTCAAGGTGAAGACTACCGAAAAACCTCGGTGGGGCCGCCTGTTTATCTAGCACACCTTCTACTAGCTTTGCAGGCTAGTACCCGGGAGAATTAATGGCTTCCCTCAACCCCGTCCGAAGACGTACCCGATTCCCACGGGTTTCGGGAACACACTGCCCCCTCGAGTCCATCCCAATCCGAACAACTCCCGAAGGAGGCTGTTCCGCATATGGGAATCACCTGATGGGAAGACGCAGAGAGAACAGTTGGTACTTCCCCGGAGTAAGGTTCCGGAAGTCTTGGAAGAAGTGCACGCCAGTACTTCAGGAGGACACCTGGGAGCGAACCGGACGATTGACAAACTACAGCAGCGCTACTACTGGCTGAGGCTCCGAGCAGACGGTGAGAGATGGTGCCGTCAGTGTCACGTGTGCGCGGCGAGTAGCGGCCCCCAGACTAGGAGCAGGGGTCGCATGCAACAGTACAACGTCGGAGCGCCATTCGAACGGATCGCCGTTGACATTGCTGGACCGTTCCCAATATCTGACCGAGGCAACAAGTACCTGGTGGTGGTCGTGGATTACTTCACTAAGTGGCCGGAGGTGTATGCCATCCCGAACCAAGAGGCAAGGTCAATCACAGACTGCCTCGTGGAACAAGTGTTTTGCCGATTTGGGGTGCCATTAGAGCTGCACAGTGATCAAGGCACCAATTTTGAGTCCAACCTGATGAGGGAGGCACTAGAGAGACTTGGGGTTAACAAGACCCGCACAACACCTCTACATCCCCAGTCGGATGGCATGGTCGAGAGGTACATCAAGACCTTGGTCGAGAGGTACATCAAGACCTTAGAGGAACACTTGAGGAAGGTCGTGGCCAGCCATAAGCGAGACTGGGACGTGAAGGTGCCACTGTTCTTGCTGGCCTACCGCTCGTCAACACATGACACCACGGGGATCACACCAGCCAGCTTAATGTTCGGCCGAGAGTTACGCCTCCCCTGTGACCTGGCTTTTGGTAGCCCTCTGGGGATGAAACAGCCAGCGACCGAGTATGTGGAGAACCTGGTGGACCACCTCCACGACATGCACGAGATGGCTCGCCAGAACATCCAGAAGGCGAGCGACCGCATGAAAACCCAATACGACAGGCAAGCCAACAGCCAAGGGTTCCAGCAAGGTGACCTGGTCTGGTTGTACCGCCCGACCCGGACCAAGGGACGCTGCCCGAAGCTTCAGCAGCCATGGCAAGGACCGTACCGTGTGGTGAAGAGGATTAACGACATGGTCTACCGCATCCAGAAGGTGCCCCGAGGAAAGATGTTGGTGGTACAGCTGGATCGCCTGGCCCGCTACGAAGGCGCTGTTCGGGACGACCAGCCTTGAGGAGGGAGCAGTGTTACCCTGGCGGCAGACTCGCGATGCCGATCAATAAATGATGGCCGGTGGAGATTCGGGAAACTTCGGGGCCGATCGTTACTGGAAGCAACGTGCGAAGTGTTTTTGAGCGAAGTGTTTTTAAAATAAACAGTTTTAGGTTATCTAGCAAATTGTAATTTTGAAGAGTGTATTGCTACGAGAATAAAGTGCAGTTTTTGTGTTTGTAACCTCAAATTTTTATTTCACGAACCCACAAAGTCACAATATAATACTTTAATATGTTATAAAAAAAAACCTTTGGTATGTATGTGTTTTTTCATTTGTATTGTATTGTATTTATTTCATCCTTTGGAACATAATACATATGTTATAGGACACGTCAGTTCAAGATACAAAGATAAATATAAAAAGTTACATAAGACTAAAAACTGTAACAGATACAGGATCCAACAAAAGTCTAAAGTAGAAAAAGCAAATAAATATAAACTATATAAAGACCATAGAGAAATGCTATATATAAGTATTGTTCACAAATGTGGAGTTTACTCTAATTCATGATTTAATTCAATTTAATTCAATTTATTTTGTCCTTTCTATTGATATCACACACATCATAGTATAAAAATTACATTAATGGCTATTGTCATTATTTACAATCACTTAAAACTAATTAACATTTAAAAACTCTTTTACAGAATAAAAGGAATGTTGCAGTAAAAAGAGTTTTACTCCCTTTTTAAAATGTATAAGGCTCTTCATTTGTTTAATATTTTCTGGTAGCCTGTTGTATAATCTTATACCTTTATTGATGGCACTAGACCTGAAGATTTCTGTTCTACAACTTTGAATGTGAAAGTCATCTTTCTGACGTGTATTGTATTTGTGAATATCTGCATTTTTGTAATTTTGTATTTGTATAAAGTATAAACTTGGAAGAAGCGTAGGGACAGTGAAGCACAAATTAGTACAAAAGTGAATCGAGAAGATATTGACACATTGCTTCAAGATACAAAGTGTGTGAGTGAAGCAATGTGTCAATATCTTCTCGATTCACTTTTGTATTTTTAGTTTATTTTGTTTTACATGGATCACTAATTCCAAAATATACATACATGCTAGAGGTAATATTTGATGTTTTTTGAATAATGGCCTGCAAGATGTTCTGTTATCCACCCCACTTAGTATCCTTATCGCTCTTTTTTGAAGTTTAAAGACTCTATCTGCCTTTTCCCCCCCAGAACACTATCCCATATTGTAACTGACTGTGAAAGTAACCATAATATATATTTCTCAATGCTGCTAAATTTATTAAGCTTTTCAAATGTTTAAGCAAATAACAAATGGAACTCAATATAAAAATTATTTGTGGTTGGTTTATTGACACTCGTCACTTACTTTTTCATATATTTATGAGAGACTAGTTTCAAAGGCCCTGGCCTCCATTTTCAATTTCTTTCCAACTGGCATCTGTTGTTGTCTGCTCTCTCTGGTGGTGGAACTATGAACTTTTTTGTCAAATTATCTACTGGCGGGATTTCAAAGTTCATTACGCGATCCTTATTTTTCCAGATGAATATGTTCTCCCATGTTGTCAATCTATTTTGGTTTATCACTCCTTTTAATAATTTTGGATTTGGATCAATGTCATGGTTTTCATTCCAAAAATGAAATGCTACTGCTGACTTGTCTTCTTGTTTCAATCTGATGTTTCTAAAGTGTTTAGAAAATGGAACTCAGTTTATTTATTAAATGTTGAATATGTGTGGTCCATTTCATGTTCTCATTCACATGTAATCCCCAAAATTTTGTTTCATTATTGTAGCTAATGGCTGTTTTATCAAATACTATTGGAGGTTTGACCACATTTCTATTTTGGCAAGTATGGAATGAAATGGCAATAGTCTTATCCTTATTTATAATTAGTTCATTTGTCTGAAACCATGTGTGCAGTTTATATAGAGTATCACTGAGTTTGGTCTGTACGCTTTCTTGATTGTTTCCTTTTATTAGGATGTTAGTGTCATCTGCAAATAAACTAACATCTGTGGAATTAATGGCAGTTGGCAAATCATTTATGTACAACGAAAATAACAAGGGGCCCAGGACTGATCCTTGTGGAACTCCTCGCCTAACTTCTCTCACTTTGGACTGAACTGTATTTAATTTTCCTTTATTTTCAAACTGAAGTTCTACAAACTGTTTTCTATCGCTTAAATAGGATTTAACCCAATTATTCATAATACCCCTGTGATGCTAATATGATGACCTGATGATGACCTGTGTTGCTAATATGGAATCCATGGTCACCAACATGCAAAGCTAGAAACTACTAACACAAACATTATTCCTTATTAGTTAAGGCTGTTAATATAAACTGTACTCACTGTAACTGTATCCAGTTCCTGTCACGGTGGAATACAATAGTCCAGTACCTCTCGTCATCCACTCTCACCTGCAACAATGAGCACATTTAATGCAATGTTGAAAGGAAACAATAGAAATGACACCTTAACGCTTACTAATAAATGTAGAACAGAAAATGTAAACGTTACAAGAAGGTATAATACAAATAAAATATTTAGTAAATATTTTCCACTTATCTTAAGAAGTTGATGACAAAACTTCTATTTGCCATTTGAAATTAATTTCGTAAGCATTTGCCCACATCTTCAGTCAAACACATTTCATTGTTAAACACGATTATTTGTTTAACAATGAAATGTGTTTGACTGAAGATGTGGGCAAATGCTTACAAAATTAACTTCAAAAATAAGATAGAAGTTTTGTCATCAACTTCTTAAGATAAGTGGAAAATATTCACTAAATATTTTGTTTGTATTATATTTATTATTCCACTGTAACTAGCTTCATTTTCTGTGTAATCAGTTACAAGAAGGTGTTTAATCTCTCAAAGTTTGTTCCCCATCTATCACAGACCATCATCGTGACAGCATATAAAGATGGCACCGGCATACGGAAACAGGACATTTTCAAAGGAGACAGCATCACATGAGATAAAATTGTAGTCTTTGCAGCAGCATCAGTAGCCTCATTGCCCGGGATACCCACATGTCAGATGACATGCGGAATCCAGAATCAGTAAGAGAATGCAGCTGATCCTGGATATGCTGTACCAAAGGATAGCATGGTTACAGCAAGCGAAGGCTCTGTAGTGCACTCAGAGAACCGCTAAAAATGCCAAACTGATAGACGTGCTGCTGGCTGATAAAAAGAAGGTTGTGATAGATACTAAAACCTTCAGCAGTAAAAGTCGAGCATTGCACGAAAGGTAAAATTCTGCGATTCAGCCACAAAGGCACATCCAATGTCACATTCAGTCTTAGAACCATACGTAAAAATAACAGTGATTTCTAAAATGCTGCTTAACTGCCAAAAGAAAACTGAATGGATGGCAAATGCTGGAGCTACAAATTTTGACATAGATGTCAAGCCAAGATGAAAGAAAAAGGGTGTCAAGCAACAAGGAGGGAAGCAGCCAAGGAGGGAAAGTAGATGGTAACATTGACAGTAGTGTAGTGTCCAGGTGTCGAAGAAAATGAACCCCAGGCAGAAGCAATGCAAGAGCACTGACAGCGTACTGAAGATCAAGTGAAGAGCCAGGGGGAAAAAAGAAAAGAAAAACCTTGAATGTCCGGTATGCCGGCAGAGAGGGAAAAAACGCATAAGAGCATAAATGGACATCACAGCAATAGCAAGCGGAGATTCGGCAGCTTTGACATACAGACTGGCAACAGGGTTGGTTGGGAAACCACCGGTAGCCAGTCGATCCTGCGTTGGTGCACAGACTTCAAACGACTCAAAATGGAAGGTTGTGCCGACGAATACAACACTCCATAATCAGTTTGGATCGGACCAGTGACCGACAGAGCTATAAGAGCACAGTTCGATCAGCTCCCCAGGATGCACCGGGAAAAACATGTAAAATATTAAGACAACAAGCTGTCAGATAAGAGACATGAGCACAATAGCTAAGTTTCCTATCAAACATCAATTCTAATCACTTAGCTTTCTCTGCAAAAGGAAGTGGATGTGGACTGAGGTGCAGAGAGGATGAAACAAAGGCTTTACGGCGCCAGAAGTTCATGCTCACGGTCTTCTCGGTGGAATAATGGAAACCGTTGTGGAAGCTCCAGGTGTAAAGGTGATCTGGACAAATCTGGAGGCAACGTTCCGAGTTACACGTCCGCCGAGAGCTACAATAAATCGTGAAGTTATCCACAAATAAGGATGAAGAAATTCCAGTGGGAATACATGCAATGACAAGATTGATGGTGATCGCGAAGAGGGTGACGTTGAGGACTGAACCCTTGAGTACACCATTCTCCCGATTAAAATCACTGGATGAAACAGACCCCAAGCGAACACAAGACATGAATTCCCGGAGGAATATGGGAAGACAACCATGGATGCCCCATTGATACATGGTGCATAGTATACCAGTCCTCCAACAAGTGTCATAAGCTTTCGCTAGGTCAAAAAAAATGGCCACAATTTGGCAGCGGTGGAATAGGCCTTTCATGATATGAGTTGAGAGGGAAATTAGGTGATCAGTGCTGGAACTGTAGTGACAAAAGTCGCATTACATGCTGCTCAAAAGGTTCTACAATTCAAGCCACCTGGTAAGAACCCATTAAGCATGCGCTCCATCAACTTGAACACTGTACTGGTGAGTGAGATTGGACGGCAACGGAAGGAAGACGGTTTTAGGACAGGAATAATGGAGGCCTCGCGCCAAGCTTCAGGGAAGACTTCGTCGTACCATATGCGGTTGTACATGTGGAGCAGAAAATCTTTGCTGGCAAAGGAGAGGTGATAAAGCATAGCCACATGAACACTGTCAGGTCCAGGAGCGGAATGGGGAGAGGATTATAATGCAGATTCTAGCTCGCATATAAAATCGGATTTGTAGCACTCCCGGTTAGTGGACCTGAAAGAGATTTCCTGGGACTAAATCTGAGACTTAAGGGCACGTAACCTCAGGGTATAGTTAGCAGAGCTGGAGGCTGCAGCGAACATGCTATCCAGCATCAATCGCATCTACAAGGGTGGCAGGTCCCACCTGAAGTCCAGGAATGGAAATACCCTAAGAGCTCTCCGACGTGCGCAAGGGGCATCCCGGCATTCAGCAGTCCACCACAGACCGGCAAATGCCGAGGCTGCATGGAGGACTTGGGAATGGATTGCTCAGCAGCTGACACAACAACAAAGGTAAAGTGTTCAACCAGACGGTCAATGGTAACGAACTGGAAAACCTTGAAAACAGCGGCTTTGGAACAGAGAGTCCAGTTTGCCTCGTACAGCTCCCAAGTGGCTACATGCGAACAATTAACGTTGCGGAGAGCAAGTTTAGCCACATGGAATCACTGGAATGGGTGTCAGATTCATGTGCTAATCGAAACGATTGGAAAACTATACAGAGCAAACAGAAACATTGAGATGGGATAGAGTAGTGGTGGAATCGGAAAGAAAAGTAGGTTTATGTATTTAAAACAAGAAGAGGGAATTGGTTGAATAAGTTAGCAAGAAAGGTTCCCCGTGCACACGCCCTAGGAGACCCAACGGGAAGAGGGGCATTAAAATCCCCCAGAAGAAAAGGGTGGGAACTGGTATGCAAGTTGGTATAGGTAGGCAGGAGTGAGGAAGCATGAGGAAGGAACGTAATCTGTACATAAAGTAAAGGAGAAACCAGGATGACTAAGACAAACAGTGATAGGTTGCAAGGCAGTGGCAATGCTGACTAAAAACATCATTGCGCGTGAGTGTCATGACACCACCTTGAGCAGGAGAGCCCTCTTCTGGCACAAGATCGAAACATACTGGAATATAATGATGCAAGTCAAAAACATTGTGAGAGAAAAGTTTGGTCTCCCGTAAACAAAGTGCTATTGGATCGTAGGACCACATTAAAAGCTGGAGCTCTGCCCTATGTGAGCGCACACTACGCGTGTTCCACATCAGGAGAGCCATGGAAACTAGCTAAGAGTAGACACTGGTGCTACAGAAGAAAGTCGTGATTGTAAGGGCACGAGATGCACGTACTTAGGTGGTCGGATTCCTCTTTTTTATTTTTCCTCACTTTGGCAGACTCGGGACTGACAAACTTTCGATCCTCGGGCGACTTCTCAGAGGTGTGGGAGTTGGAAGATCCTCTTCAAGAGGCAGATGGTGAAGGAGAGTTGGCATAAGCTCTGCTAGTAACGTGTATGCAACTACGGGAGCGATCACCTATAGAAGTAACGGGAGTGGTGTTTAGCGACAACGAGCAAGAAGGAGCATGTGGAGCAGTACAGAGAGTGGTAGAAGAGCTAGATGAGGCCAACAGTGGCAAGGCATTAAAAGAGGTACCAGCCCCTATCAACTCGTATTACGTCGAAGTGTACAAAACAGGGTCGGACTGCACAGGAGAGCAGCGAACTACGCAGCACAGAAGCTGGTAGCGGCTTTCAGTTGCTCAAACCACTGTTTTGTCTCTAGAAAAGATAAACGTTCCTGAAGGCCTTTTTGTTAAAAAAACTGTGTGCATTGCCGCGAGCTGGAAGGGTGCTTCCCACCACAGTTGGCACAAACAGGGTTGCAGGTACAAATAGCATTGCTGTGAGCAGGTAAGCCACAACGGTCGCAGATAGCGTCGAAGGTACACCGGGCCTGAGTATGGCCAAATTACTCATACCGAAAACAGCGCATTGGGTTTGGAACATATAGTCGCACAGTAGCACGTTCGTAGCCATAGTATAAACCTTCTGGTAATGTGATATCTTTGAAGGTAAAAAAGACAGACTGCAATGGAATAGACTGACCATCATGCCATGCACATGTTCTAGTCAGACAAATTCAAAATGATCTCATTAGAAAGGCCATCCAAACTGGAGGTTGTTACTACGCTTCTACAGGTATTTAAAGACATGAGGAGCTACCCTGATAAGGTAGGAGACCAACAAGCCAGGTTACAGGAGCTTTCGAGACCTATCTTTTGTTTACATTTTCACCAATAGAGTATCGTCTCTCAACCAGATTGTAGATTTTACACAGCCACATATCTGATCAATCTCTCACTGAATATAAAAGGACTAATTGTCTTCTCATGGTCCTTTTTTTTTTTTTTGCATGCCAGGGTCACTACCAAAAGTGAATCAAAGAAAGAAGTTTTGCGTGGAGGAACGAAGGTGAAAGGACCCCCTTACGAAACCGCCGGCTTTAGCCTGCCATCCAGGGGTGAAAGAAAAAGACACCAAAATCTTCACAGTCTGCGCCATCATGGGACCCTTCCATAACCGATCTCATTTGTACTTCGGAAAAGCTACCATCTGACTATTCTTATCCTAATGTGTAAACTGTTCATCACGTCACACCAGGCTTTAAGCCCCAACCTTAGGAATAACCGTCACTTTAGGCCGTGAAGCAGTCAGCAGATGCATGGACAGATTCAGGAGACTTGTGGTTGATTACATTGTGGCTCAAGTCAGCAGTAACATACCCAGCTGGTAATATTCGCCCAACAATACACTGCCATCGGACTATTAAAACAGCTGGGTCCTGTATGAGGCTATATGAATGTACATGACGGTATGGATGGGCTACACACCTAAAGTCACATACAGGGTCAGTAAAGAAGTCCACTGCAATCTTCATGCCTGAGACCTCCGGAGATCACACAATTCGGAAGCTGTCCTGGAACTTGGGATAGGAACTACAGAGAGAGAAGTAAGATCCCTAGTAGTGAGGCAACTAAGATCTTATAAACTAAGAAAAAGCCATAAACCTAGAAGGGGGAAGAAAAGTGTGTGATGCAGAAAGAAGCACTCAACAATATACAACACCAAACAAACTTGCAAGCATACATGTTGCTCAAGGATGGCAATGGGGAGGGTGAGATGGCGATGAAACGGCTTGGGTATCCGGGTGTGCCAAATTCGTACACATCATGGGGGATTAATGGTAATAGTTTGCTATGCAGTTCGTAAGAGTAATTGTTAGTTATGCAGTTTGAAAGGGGATAAACTTGATTTTCTGGAAAGTTGAAAGTTTAAACTATATAATGGCAAAATACAAAATGTATGGTGTTCTATGAATGTAAAGGAACAGCAAAGACATATTTAGGAATAAATGAAACAGTAAAGGTGAAGGACTTTACTTTCTAAAGAAAAAGATAAGCAACAGACAAAGATCATGTGAAGTAGGTATTCTAATGAAAAGAAAATTGTATATGAACATAGATATGAAAATACCAAAGAGTGAAGAAAGAAAAGTATTATGGGTATGAATTAAGCAAATAAACAAGACATCCTTTAATAACTTAATTTTTAAAATATTTTATGCCTTTCTATTTACCTTTTCGAGCAACACTAATATGAAATCTTCCCCTAAACTCTGCAGATTTAAAATGTTTGGAAATATTATTTGGATATGTCCATCAGAAAGAGTAAGCTTTTCAATAGTGAAATAATAATCAAAATACTTGAGTGATTTTTGAAAGTATACTCCTCCTCTCTCATATTAGTATATATCTCTTTACTCACCTCTTTTAGTTTGCTGAGTTCTGGAAGGATGCACGGTGCTTTCAGACGCACCTTCTGCCCAGTGTAATGTCGAGTATCCAGATATACCACTTGGAGATGGACATAACACAGTGCGCCCCCATCAATATCACGAGGAACAAGCAAGCGAGGTTCTACAGCAAGGACGTACAAATGTCTGAATGCCTGTAGATGATACCTGAAAAAACATTTTCAATATGAGAAAAGTGCCCACTTCAATAAATAATCTCTGGAACCCTTGATTAGGCGAATGTTCATGACAGGAAAATAGTTATATCAGCAGACAAAACTCTTTATAATTTGACTCTGAATACAGATTTTAAACAATAATTAAAATTGCTCTTTATGTACATTGGCTCTTAAGTTTATGTACACAAACAGTCCACAGTCTCAATCTCCTGCAGAACTGTTTTTCATAAATTGTTAACATTTAAACACTGTGCATTAAAAGTTATATTGAATATTATTGTTCAAGCAACATTTTTATTAACTTATTATTGATTGAACAAATTTTTCATTACATTAAAATGTATCTGTTAAAACAGTAGTAAATTGTCCTTTTTTTAAGTGCTTCATTTGCACAGCTTCTTTTAATTTCTAAATCAAAAGTTTTACTTGAAAAGCAAGTGTGGTGTTACAATTTGTTTAGTTATAGCTTTATTAAGGACTGAATATGCTTTGAACTAATTACTACTACTTTTAAGTAGTCATTTATGCTATTAGCAAACCAATTTGATGTAATTAGATATCAAAATATAGAAGATCAGATTCAAAACTGTATGAAAATACATCAAACTTTATTTTATTCATAATACAGACAATGCTCAATTACTTTACCTCCTTTTTGCACATAATCTATTTTATCTATTGCAGTACATGATAGCTTATTTATTTTCTCTGCCATTTATGTAGTAGGTAAAGAAAGAATTGTATTTCAATGAAACATTCAATTTAAAGGTTTCATCAGAAATGCATATTTTG
This sequence comes from Mantis religiosa, assembly GCA_030765055.1. Lineage (NCBI taxonomy): Eukaryota > Metazoa > Arthropoda > Insecta > Mantodea > Mantidae > Mantis > Mantis religiosa. The sequence continues at coordinate 84,852,743 of CM060958.1, forward strand.
AAGTCCTTGAGTCCAGAATAAATATATAAAGAAACAGGTCCATATGTGAACAGCATAAATAAAAAAAATAAATGTCAAATAAATAACAAACTTGGTTAAATACTACATTCAGAAGCACTACTAACAATGAACTATTATTCATTTGTTTGACTACTGAAATAGTCACACTTATTTATACTCATCTTCACTTTCAAATGTTGTAACACAATTGAAATGTATTCAAGTGCATTCGTCACCCAATAGCTGAAGATGAGCACAAATAACCTCAACATTTCAATTGTGTTCTAAGTGAAGGTGAGTGTAAATAAGTGTGACTATTTTAATACTCCACCAAACTTTTTATTTAAATTTAGTGTATTTAAAAAATGTGACCATAGATTTTTGAGAAAATTCATCTCAAGCTTTTATGTGAAAAACTATCTTAATTTAATTTTTTGAATTAACTGCAATAATTTGACTAAATTGTATTTAAGAATACAAATAAAATGAAATAAAATAAAATGAACCTTGAATTTTCTAGGAATAACTGAGGTATCCTAAACTGGATACTTGCTTTATGACTAATAAATTTGTAAGATATAAAACTTGTTACACAAAACATGTCAAGCTCTTTGAAACATACATAAACACCATAGCGGTCAAAACTAACAGAACTAGTATAGATCAGTCATTAGCCCCGGATGTTTTCCATAACTTTTTTTATACAATCGGTAAAAGAAATAACTACACAAATAAACCCCTATTTAGATACTGTTATGAGCTTCATAAATGATACAAAATTAGATGATGAAAATGAAAGATTTCACCTTAGAGAAGTAACTTATGCTATATGGAAAGAGGCTTAGAGCTAATGAAACTAATAGTTACAAGGGCAGGATAAAAATGAAAGTAAAAGGGAAAATGAAACTAATAAGTAATGGCTGGTTTGATGAGGAGTGCGGTAGAGCAAGAAGGGAAGTGTTTAAAAACCTGGCTTGTTGGAGAAGAACGGGGGAGGGTAGAGATATGATGATTATGGTAATAAGTACAGAAGCGTACAAGAATTTAGAACAAAAAAAGAATGAGTGGCAGGATAGTATTCGAAAGAAAATGAAGGATACAATACAACAAAAAGATAATAATAAAATATGGGGCATGGTGAGTGAAATAAATAAACAGAAGGGGGTGAAAAATGAGATATTATCACAGGAATGGCTGAAGTTCTTTAGAGACCTAGTTGCAGAAAGGGAGTGGATAAATAGAGATAATATACAGCTGGGCAACCTGAGGATAGACGATGAGATATTAGACAGAGAAATTACTCAAACAGAACTTTTTCAACAAATAAGAACCTTAAAGGGCGGTAAAGCAGTGAGCATGGATGGAATCCCAGGAGAGTTTTGGAAAAGATATGGGGAAACACCAAGTGGATTAAAGAATATAACTAATTTATTTAATAAGATGAAAAATAGTAGGAAATTACCTGACTGCTGGAAAATAAGTGTGATTGTACCAATATTTAAAGGAAAGGGGGGTGATAGGCCAGAGAATTGCAGGGGATAAGCTTACTATCTATAATCGGGAAAATGTATACGGGTATACTAGCAGACAGACTTATGGATTGGGCGGAAAGAGAAAATAAAATATCAGAATTTCAAGCTGGTTTTAGGAGAAAAAGACAAACTATAGATAATGTATTTATAATCAAGACATTAATTGATAAATACTTGAGCAGGAAAAGGGGCAGATTGTATATGTTTTTTGTGGATTTTGAGAAAGCGTTCGATACGATAAACAGGGGAGCTTTAAAATGGAAATTAAGAAGCAAAGGGATGAGCGAGAAGTTTATAAACGAAATTGATAAAATTTATAGTGGGGTGAAATTCAGAATAAGATGTGGGTTGAATGTATTATCAGAAGCCGAACAGAAGTTAGGCTTAAGACAGGGGTGCAAATTGAGTCCTATACTATTCAATTTATTTATAGACGACATAATAGAGAGGGTTAAGGAAAGCAATGCCCATTGCCCAATAATAATGAACAAAGAGATCCCTGGTTTATTGTACGCGGATGATATAATGGTAGGAGCAATTTCCGTAATAGGTCTACAAAAATCAATTGAAGCAATCCATAGGTTTTGCGCTGACTGGGGACTGAGAATAAACAGTAAATAATAAAGATAATGGTATTCAAAAGAGGATCGATACTTAGGAAAGGAGAGGAATGGTTCATAGGAGACCAAAAGGTAGTATGACTATTTAGGTGTAAGGATGTGTAGCAGTGGAGGATGGGCTGCACAAGCCAGAAAAGTGATAGCTAATGGCAGGGCGGCAATGTCAGGTGTAAGAATATGTAAACATAAACTGGAGATGTCAGTTAGATCATTAGAAAGAATGTATGAAGCGATTTTTGAAGCCAGAACAATGTATGCAGTGGAGGTATGGGGCACATCAGAGATAGGTACAAAATTAGACCAAAAGTACGGATTGTTTTGCAAAGAACTACTAGGGCTGCCAAAATCGGCACCAAGAGAGGTGGCATTACTACAGCTAGGTAATACAAGAAATAGGGGAATAATAATAGAGAGAATATTGAAATTTTGGTATAAGTGTATTGAAGGGCAGAAAGGGGAATTATTGAATCTGTGCATGAAGCAACAGAAAAGCATTAAAAATACAAATAGTTGGCGGTCAGAATTGGAAAGAATGATATTAAAGATAGGCATGGGAGATCTATGGAGAGCGGTTTTTGGAAGGAAGTGAGAACTAGAGTACAAGACAGATAGGCAAGAGATATGGGAAAGTATAGAAGAAAAGAAATCTTTGAAATTTTATAAGCAATTAAAGACAGAATTGGTTAGGGAAAAATATATAGATCAATGTGGCAAATCTGGAAGAGAAGGCATAGCATGGATGAGAGTAGGAATATTACACTTAAAAGGGTTGAGAAGTAATGAGGTAGGAATATGTGAATTTTGTGGAGATAAAGAAAGCACTGCTCATTACCTGATAGACTGTAAGGAGCTAACAAATTACAGGAGAAAAATATGGGATAAGAAATGGGACAGTGTAAGTAAAGAGATATTGGCGGTATGCATGCTAACGGGGATGGGAGAAAAGAAAAATAGATGTATAGGAGCTATCTTATATAGGATAAGAGAAAAGTGGATTAGGATAAAAGAAGTAAAGGTCAAGAAGAAATGGCATCAAGCTGTTTAGGAAAACCAAAGGCTTATAGCCAGGGGACCTGAGTCAGCAAGTAAATCTTAGGGTGAGCAATTTTATGTATTTGTATTGTATTTGTATTTTATGTATTTTATGTATTTGTATGTTAAATTTTACTGCACTGAATTTGTAATGGATACTGTACAAATACATATCAAATATAAACTTATGCTGAAGTTCAAAAAGTAACCAAAAAGCTTAAAAGCTCAAAAAGTAGAGACATACATGATCTCTCTAATAATTTCATCAAACATATCATGCAATACATACTGATACCTCTGACCTTCTGTATTAATAAATGCTTTGCTGAAGGTGTTTTCCCTAAAATGCTAAAATTTTCAAAATTTATTCCAATACACAAAAGGGAGACAGGAGTAAACCAAGTAGTTACAGACCAATCTCAATAATTCCAACAATAGTCAAGATTTTTGAATGCCTTCTGAAAAATCAATTGCAAGAATATTTTGAAATGCAAAATTTATTTTTTAAAAATCAATTTGGATATTGAAGTGGAAAATCTACGATAAATGCTGTAGATTCATTTGCTGAAAAGATATATCAAGCTTTCGAGGATGGTGTTTTAGCTCAGGGCACACTTTGTGACCTAAGCAAAGCTTTCGACTGTGTGAAGCATGATGTCTTGTTACAGAAGCTCGAAATCTATGGAATCAAAGGTCAAAATTTAAATATTTTCAAATCTTATTTAGAGGATCAGAAGCAACTCATATCAGTACAGGGAAAATGTTCTCAAGTTACCAAGGTGGAAATAGGGGTTCTGCAGGGCTCAGTGCTATGACCTCTATTGTTCTTAATAATGATAAATGATATAGAGAAGTGTGTTCCATGCCACACTGTGGTCTGTGCAGATGATACATCATCCTTGAATGTAGACAGTAAGTTCAAATTGTTATCAGTCAGTAAATAAAACCTTAAAACAAGCCCAATTTTGGTTCGAAAGCAAAAGCTTCTTTATGAATAAAACTAAATCCCAAAATACCCTTTTTACTTTAAAAACTACAAATTCTTTAAATGGCAAAACAGGTAAAACTGTAAAACTCCTTGGCATGACTATCAATCACAATTTATCATGGAACTCTCACACTGAATATGTCTGTAATAAGTTATCACGTGTGGTATTCTTATTAGAAAATTTAAAAAGAGCTGTATCAAAAGAATGTACGCATGGCATATTTTTCATTCTTCCAAAGTATTTTTAGATATGGTTTGACACTATGGGGTAGTAGTCCAAAAATAGTGGAGATACTAAAACTCCAAAAGAAGGCTATTCAAATATTAACAGATTAAAAAAAAAATTAGAGCATTCTAAGCCACTGTTTATAGCAGCTAAAATTCCAACGGTAGTTAATTTATATATTTATGATGTACTGGTATATATTAAAGAAAATACACAAAATTATAACATTAGAAATGAAATACATACAATACGTGCAACATGAAAAAATTGGATATGCCCTTCCATAGGCTTCAGAAGACCTCTCAGTATTATAAAATAAGTGGCATAAAACTCTTCAATGCACTTCCTGTAAGAATACACAAATTACCTACTCAAATGTTTAAGGAGAGACTGCACAACTCCTTTTATAACTTACAAGAGTTTATAGACAAATGTAAGCAAGACTATATCGAGATTTAACTATATTGGAACACCACAGTGAAGCGAAATAATTATTAATTTATAGATGAGTTGTATTTATTACACATCTATAAATTAATAAATGTTTTTTTATGTTGAAATGGACTCTGTTTATGATGTTTCTGAAATATAGTTATATATAGTGTTTTTACTAGATTTAAGGTAGCTATTACATGTGACGATGCCTATTGTAATTATTGTAATTACTGAATGGTGAATAAATTATTATTATATCAAATAAATTTCTTATTGTAGCATAAATATTTTTTGAGATATAAATTGTTACTGGATATAGACCCAGGTTCGTTTCCCATGGCCGACATACCTTACCCATGGGTTTTTCAGGGATTTTCCCAGGTCGCCAGGTAAATGCTGGGTAGGTTAATTACATCCCCGACTTTCCTGTCCCTCTATTTCATCTCCATTATCATTTTCCATCATCTCTCATCTGGTGGTCTCTTTCCGGGTAGAAGTGCCGGCAGGTGTCTAGGCGCTGTCATGATTCCTTAGGTCGGTTGCCCTCTTCTCTCCTCTCACCTCATCCTTCCTCTTGGGGATGCCCCACTTGGGGCTTAGGTACAGTAAACCACAGGTTTCGGTGCTGAATCCCCTCCATAGTAAGTCTAACCCTAATCAATATGTCTGTCAAACATGTTAATAAATTAAGGGTTTGACACAATGAAATATTCATACCTGTTATCATTGCTGTGTGTTGGGAACTTGGGGAAGAATGCACAGATCATGGCAGCAACTGCTGATGGTGATGTAGCCAAGGTGTAACGACCACCTCCCATGAACAGCAACCCAAGGGCCATGTGAGTAGCCAGATGAGAGCCATATGTGACTACATTGTTGGTGGGTCCTACCCTGGAACGCAGGTAACGACACATGCGCAGTACCTCCAGCTCTCCTGTACCTGCCATTACCTACAACACAACACAATCACCTTCAGTTCATTGCTGAACTGGTATTCTACATATGCAACAACTAGATTAAACTGACTTCATCTACATTTTGAAATTGTCCTTTCTCATTGGCCATACATAGGCAAGAAGGAGAGCACAATATCAGAGTTTAATAATACAAAGAAATGGTTGACACTTGCAAGAGTGCCATTTCTGGTTAAGAGAACACTGCAGGTGTTCTTAATTTAGCTGGATAAAGCCATATTTCTGTTGCACCAAGCTTGGTTTAGAGTTTAATTGTGGTAAAATGTTTAATCATGGTAAAGTTTTTCCGCTCCTTGATGAGATGTCTTGATTGAAAACTGTGGAAAAAACTCCAAAACTGAACTTAATCATTACATTTAATAAATCTTCCATATTTTAATTGATTCACCTAAGCAGTGACTAGAAGATAATAGAACCAAAATGGAATACATATAAAGATTTGAACAGCACTTTATTTTGAATACTCCAGTTGAAAAAGGAAACAACTGCAATTTTAGATATATTTGGCAAACTGCAATTTCCTACAGCAAGAAAGTATCCATTATTCATAAAAATAATTATTACATAATTCAGCGATTTTATGCGACTGGAACATTTCAAACAATAGTAGGGTATGTGAGTGATTATAGACAGAACAATGACATGTTGCATAAATACAGGATTTCAAAAAACATTGCTTTGTTATTACTCAATGCATCAAACTCATAATGGGAACAAAAATATAACTTGGACTTTTTAAAAAAATGTCCACATCCCAAACTATACTGTGACTTTGTGTGTTCGTTAAATTAAGCTTAGTTTGCAGAAATTCAAAATGCTCTTTATTTCCCTAGAAAGACAGTTTGTACAGCAATATGACGTAACATACAACAACACAGTCTCTCGTGGCTTCACACACGTAAACAAACAAAAGAATTCACTTTCAAATCACTACACGAGTATCAGTTCTCAATTTGCAACTTGGTACAGTTCAAATGTCCACATAACTCACACACTGCACGAAAACTGACCATTGACAACCCTAGCAGCTCCGCTGCACAACTCAGCTGTCCGACTAGCTGTGACACTTTTATAACTGAACCATCGTTTCTCGAAAGATGCCGTAACTTCACAGACTTTCACAATGGCAGGCAAAGGAGAGAGAACTGTCCAGACATCTCTCTGGCTCTTTCTCTCTCGGCAAGTAACAAGCGCTCATCGGCTCCGTGGGCATGGCTTAGGGCACTTTCTGTCTCTTTTGCACATGCCGGCCGCGGCTCAACAATGCCTGGCGACAATACTTTGCATAAATCATTTTGTGAAAAATTTTATTTTCTTAAAAATAGGTCTGATAATTTTAATTAAAACTATTACACATTTAAGATAGTTACATGCCAAATATAACTTAATTTTCTAGAAACAAAACTGTCTGTAAATAAATTAAATACAGTGTATGTTATCAACACCAGCCATTATCAAAATTAATCACTGCCTTCTATATACTATTGTGAATTGTTTCAGAGGAGAAAAATGATGAGAAAACCAGGTGCCACAAAACCACAATATTCCATTATTAGGTAATAGTTTAACCTCTATCGTAACAACTTATATCTATTGGCATTGATGCACACGCCATATAGTGCTTAATTACAAAGCTGGAATTAAGAAGTACATGGGACATTGCAAGGTACCTTTAAGATATATCTCAGAGCACTGAAGTTGTTTAAATGTTTACCATTATAGATGAATCAAACAGAAAGTCTAATGTGTAATCTGGTATCTTGCTATGGTAACTCAGACATAAAACTTGTAATAGAACAAAGTTGAAGTTCAATTTTTTCCCCCCCCATCTATAACTTCAAAGGTCATATTGCATACTTTCCTTTGAAACATATTGCCTATTATTAAAATTAGGAAAATGAGTCAACCTTGTATACAACTATTCTCCACTTATGGGAGTGTACACAGGTATGTTTTAGATGTGGCATATGACAATGTTGCGCAACAGTTTATGGTCGAGTCCATTTGTCTATTTGTAAGAAAAAGGGGTGTCACGTTAGTCATCTGTCATCTAACCCACTAACTTTATCAGCAGTCTGCTGGTGAAAGCAGAATCTTACCCCCACCATTGATTTGCATGATGATACTTGCGCACATCCGAGCAAGGTCACATGCCAGCTCTAAAAATATTGTGACTTTGTGGGTTCGTGAAATGATAAAACGAGGTTCCAAAACACAAAAACTACACTTTATTCTCCTCGAAATACACTGTTCACCATTACAGTTTGCTAGCTAACCTTAAACTGTTTATTTTTCCAACTGTACATTCAACTGTCTGTCGCTACCGGTAACGATTGGTTCCGAAGTTTTCCGAATCTCCACCGGCCATCATTTTTCATCGGCTTCGCGAGTCTACCGCCAGGGCGACACTGCTCCCTCCTCAAGGCTGGTCGTCCCGAACAGCGCCTTCGTAGCGGGCCAGGCGATCCGGGTGTACCACCAACATCTTTCCTCGGGGCACCTTCTGGATGCGGTAGACCACGTCGTTAATCCTCTTCACCACATGGTACGGTCCTTGCCATGACTGCTGAAGCTTCGGGCAGCGTCCCTTGGTCCGGGTCGGGCGGTACAACCAGACCAGGTCACCTTGTTGGAACCCTTGGCTGTTGGCTTGCCTGTCGTCTCGGGTTTTCATGCGGTCGCTCGCCTTCTGGATGTTCTGGCGAGCCATCTCGTGCATGTCGTGGAGGTGGTCCACCAGGTTCTCCACATCCCTCAAGAGTGGCCCCAAGTCTGCGTCCGCCAGCTGCTCCCTCCTCAGGCCTGCTCTATCCCAGCCATCCGCAGGCACTGCAGTGATTACTCGAACTGCTGCGGCACGCTCCTTCCCCTCCACTCTTGTGCATTGGCCGCACTCTTTTGGACAGGGTCTTCGGGACATAGTGTCCGCGTTACCGTGGCTCTTCCCTCTGCGATGTTCCGAGGTGAAGTCGTACTCCTGCTGCCTCTGAACCCCACCTGCTGTCTGGCCTTCCGGTCGCGCCGTCACTATCACTTCGCTCCTCGCGGGGACAACCACGTCTTCGCTCAAGACGACCCTGCCAACTCCAAGGCGCTCTTCTGGTTGACGGAGTATAACCTCTTCTCTGTTGAGCCTCAGGACCTTCCTGCCGACGTCGACCGTCGCCTCGTGGCTCCTGAGGGCATCCAGTCCCAGAATCACCTCCTCAGCCACCTTCGCGACGAACACCCACAGACGCACGGCACTCCGTCCCAAGTTCAGCTCCAGTAGGGCCTCCTTCTCCACAGGCATGGTGTCGCCCGATGCCGGCACAAGCTGGTATGGTCGGCTCGGTTTCCTCGTCGGCAAACCCTTCGCCACGTCAGGTCTGATGATGGTCACGGCCGCCCCGGTGTCCACCAGCACGCGGCACGGCTTTCCTCCTACCCAGCCGTCCGCGATGAGGCTGTCATCCATACGCCAGCTGACGGCGCGGATTGTCACTCGAGGGGATGGTAGTAATGGCGCCGACGTGCCCCTCTCCACGACGGGCCTTACTCGTTCTTCGGCTGCTCTTCCTGGTGTGGGCAGTCTCTCCGCAGGTACCCGGGCTGTCCACACCCCCAACACAGGCCACTAGGTGTTCGCCGGCGTCCCTCAGCTGGTCTTCTGTCTCCGGCGTAGCGGACACTCCTCGTTCTCGACGTCGGGATAGATGCTACCTTGGCCGCCTCCATCCTTAATGCCGCTGTCAGCGCCTCGTGGATGGTTTTATATTCGCCGAGCATTAGGCGCTGACGAATGTCCGTGTCCCGTACCCCGTCGACAAAATTGTAGGCGGCTTCCCGGGATACGAACTCCAGTGGCAGGTCAACCAAGGCCTTGCTAGCCAGCTGCTCGATCGCTATGGCGAACTCCTGCAGCGTCTCCCCCGGCTGCTGCAACCTTGCCTTTAGCTGGCTGCGGTATGCTGCGGCTAAGCGGTGGTTCCCGAAGCGATTCTCCAGGGCCTCCCAGATGTCCTTGGGCGCCGCCGTCGTCTACACCGCGTTTAGGATTTCCGCGGCCCGTCCCTGGAGGCTGGCTATTAACCATGTGGCCTCCTCCTCCGGTGACCATCTGTTGTGCTTGGCCACTGTGTCGAACTGGCGGCGGAAGACCTCGAATGTTGACGCGCCGTCATAATTCGGAGGTTTGACGCGCGCCGATGTTGTGTAGCGTCCCGGTGCGTCAGCCTTCAAATCCTTCAGTCTCCTGCCGACGACGTCCTCCACCATGGCGTTCAGGGACTTGACGCTGCTGTCGGCCTTTCCCTCCAGGTTGTTTACGTGGTTCGCGAGGTCTTCGACGTCTTCAACCATGGCGTTCAGGGACTTGGCGTTATTGTCGGCCTTTTCCTCTAGGTCATTGAAGCGGTTCGTCAGGTCCTCGACGCGCTCGTCCACTTGGCCCATCCGCTTGCCCAGCTCCGTCACGTCATCCCTCACGCCGGCCAACTGTTCCTCAAATTTGGCGGCGAGGACCTCGTTCGCCTCCTTCATTTCCGTGGCCAGACTGTCGTTCGCTGCCTTCATTTCTGTGGTCAATTCGGTCTTTATTTCTTTCAACTCTGCGGCCAGGTTGTTATTTGCCGCTTCCGACTTCGCTGTTAATTCGTTCATCTTCTGCAAAAGCATTTCCAATGCCGATTCCATAGCCATAATGTTCGGTGATGTTGTCCCGCTTCCTGACACCAGTTGTGACTTTGTGGGTTCGTGAAATGATAAAACGAGGTTCCAAAACACAAAAACTACACTTTATTCTCCTCGAAATACACTGTTCACCATTACAGTTTGCTAGCTAACCTTAAACTGTTTATTTTTCCAACTCTACATTCAACTGTCTATCGCTACCGGTAACAATTGGTTCCGAAGTTTTCCGAATCTCCACCGGCCATCATTTTGCATCGGCTTCGCGAGTCTACTGCCAGGGCGACAATATCTTTGTATACAAGGTTTATATTTACCTAATTTTAATAACAATGGCACTCCACTGTCTGAAATACTTCTTTTTATTCTATATTGCCTATTGCTAATGGTAATTCGTGGGTTTTAGATCTATCTTGGCTAGAGAAAAATGTTTATTTCCCAGCCACAAATCAACTCAACTTCCCATACAGCGGGGTAGTGCTTTTCCAACAGAGGTTCACAAATATTGAGTTCAATTATTGAGTTCTGGCAGAGACACTGAATTTTTTAAAGTTTTATTTCAACTCTCCAATGATAGCTTCATGTCTAACTTAGTAACTTTAGGCACATATTACTTAACTTCACTACAGATGTTATTTTAATTCCTTTTCTAATACAAACTTGTTTAAATACCATCCATATTCTGATAGGCTGTTACAACAATAATTTACAACATTTCAGAACATTCAGTGAAACAATTCCATTATATTCAAAGGATGAATGGGGGGGGGGGGGGGGGGGTAGCAAGATATAACTCTTTACCTAATTATTTGCTGTAATGGAAAAGATTATATAAGCAAAAACGAACCATCATTCAGTTATAGTAGCCATTACAAGTTAATGGAATTCAGATACAAATCTGCAATAATTGTATGCAAATGTGATAGTTGCAGAAGCTAATATTGGCTACTGGAATAATTACAATGCACTACCATAATAACAATTCTTTTTAAACTACATCTAAGGCCCACATCAAAAAGGATACAGTAGAATATATACAACACGTAAGCTACAATTTCCTATCCTATTTTAAAGTTGATTTATTACAGTAACCTACAGCAAATTTAGTACCTTGTTTTTAAACTTTTTGTACTAATAATGACTGTCTATGGTGTAACTCAATTATCCTTACCCCCTTTTCTGTAATTTTTAAATTGTTACTTGATATCTTGCTTAACAATAAAACTTGAAATATGACAGCATATACACACCATGGCCAATGAGAGGAGTATCACATTCAGACAAGTTTCAATTGTTGACTTTCCTGCTAGTTCAGCAATGGATTTTCCTGTAAGTGATGTAAACATCTTTGCATACTTGAATAGCGTTTCAAAAGCTTCATTATTGGCTGATCCAGCAAAACGTAGTCCAAGAGCCATGCATGCTCCTGCCAGAATGTTACAGTAGGCTTGGCTGTAATATAACAAAAAACAGATTTATAAATTGTATAAAAAAATTTCAACAGTGAGGGAGAAATAAGGTCCATACTTACTTCATTGTTTCATAATCAACATTGTCAGGCATGCCTGGCCGAGGTTTTACAAGACAGTAAGGACGGATAGTGTCAGGAAGATTAGATTCCACCCAGTCAGTGGTAGGTAAGATTTCATCCCATAGGATCAGAGACCTGGCAATTATGCGCAGTAAGAGAAAATCTGGCCGAACAAAATCCAAGAGATACTGTGTGTCTGGAGCCTTCATCCAATCAGCAACTGCCCTGAAATATTAGGTGAACTTGTTTATACTTAAGAATATGAGTAATTTTAAAACAACAGCATTAGATACAAACAAATTGTATATATATTTTTCACTGAAAGTATGCATGTCTCAGAATAAGCCTCAAAAGTTCTTTCTATTATCACAGATGGTTACAACTGCTGCATGTTATCTTACCAAGAAGCAGAAATTGCACAATCTGGCAATTCTGCTATCTACTTAATGTTAGTTGAGATATACAAGTGTAGAAATACCCTTATTACATTATATATGTACAACGAGAATAGAAGAATACAGAGGCTTAACTGGGTCAAACCTTTTAGGAATTGGTAGCTATTAAACAACTTGAAATTCCATTCTCTTTGTATGTCCAGAACATAAAGTGTATAATGACAGCCTATTTGAGAAAGTTAGTGGAGAATTTGTACAACAATATATTAAAAATGGTTAAAAAAGCTGTTTAGCACAAATTGTATGTTTGAATGAGATCTACAATTTTTGTGTTGCAATGTATGTCTCTTATGGTTTACCAGTTATGCAAATGTCATTCAAAATGATACAACTAGTCTGAATGAAGAATACTCCTAAGGACATTTCCAGAAAATTCAAGAATTACATTTCATTTGCCTTAAACATATTGAATTTTAATAAAAGTTGAGCTATTTCTGAGAAAATAAATTTTTTTAGTTATGCTGTTCCCATGCAAGCATACACCATTTTCTAAAAGTGTTTATTGTTATATAATTTTGAGTCAAACTACTACTCAATGCTCCATATACTGCTAGTGTTTACCTAGAATACGTTCCATTAGGACCTTCCTAACATCCTCAGCTAATGTCGAGTATTGAATGTTGATTTGATAAACACCTTGGAGGCAATAGGGGTATCTCTGTTGGCATCTTGATGAACTTGAACTTTGGGTTCTCATCAAAGGTAGTGTCAAAATTTGAACAGTTTTCCTTCAAATGTCTTTATGAGAACATCCTTTCCCATCTGGTTAATGCAGTTGGACACTGAACACTTTTTAATAAGTATGCTTCATTGTATCATAGTGCTTACTCATATGAATAGTGCTTAATAGTGCTTAACCTTATAGTTATCATTCTTTTATTTATTTTGGTATTTTGAGTGATATACAATAGTTCAAATACTTACTATACAGTAAAAAAGTAAAATACACATTTCGTTGTTAAACACACTTCATTGTCACAACAACAAAGTGTGATGTGACAACGAAGTGTGTTTAACAATGAAATGTGTTTGACTGAAGATGTGGGCAAATGCTTACAAAATTAATTTCAAATAGAAGATAGAAGTTTTGTCATCAACTTCTTAAGATAAGTGGAAAATATTCACTAAATATTTTATTTGTATTATATTTATTATTCCGCTGTAACTAGCTTCATTTTCTGTGTAATAAGTAAAATACATTTTAAAGATATTGAAAATATTCGCTTTAAGATAATTTTGTTTCAGGAGAGAAAATGTGCACTTGATGCAACTCTTAGTAATTAAATTTTTTGGGCATATTCATTGATTCACATTAGTCTGGCTTTTCACCAAACTATGTTGAATTGCTCTATTTGCAGTTTAAGGGGACTACTTAATTTTCTAATTCCGACAGTTTAGAAAATAATGTAATAGCACTTTATCAATCTTTTTGTTTCTAAGCATCACCTATTTTTTTTTTTTTTTTTTTTTTTTTTTTTTTTGTAATTTTACGTCCTCCAACGTTAAGTCATATCGGACGGTGAATGAAATGGGTGAAGTGATGCTCAAATGTGTCCAGGGTCCATGGAGCTTAGAGCTACCCGACACTCGTCTGTAAGGATAAGGGAAAACCCCGGAAAAACCTTATCCAGGTAATTCACCCTGACCGAGATTCGAACTTGGGACCTCTTGAACATGAGGCAGACATGCTACCTTCTACGCTAACGAGGCGGGCTAAGCATCACCTATGTTATGAATATTAGTGGCATAACTACTAAAAAAAAAAAAAATAATAATTTTTACCTTCTCTCCTACTCACCAATGGGAAGAAAATGTGGGTATTTTACCCCAGTATATCCTAAGCTTCACTGAACCTGTGAATACACATGTGCATATGCTGTGTGTGTGTGTGTGTGTGTGTGTGTGTGTGTGTGTGTGTGTGTGTGTGTGTGTGTGTGTGTGTGTGTGTGTGCGTGCGTGCGTGCGTGCGTGCGTGCGTGCGTGCGTGCGTGCGTGCGTGCGTGCGTGCGTGCGTGCGTGCGTGCGTGCGTGTGTGTGTGTGTGTGTGTGTGTGTGTGTGCGTGCGTGTGTGCGTGCGTGTGTGTGCGTGCGTGTGTGTGTGTGCGTGTGCGCGTGTGCGTGTGTCAAGGGTGCAATACAAAGATTTTGAAGAAAATCCCTCACCCCAGACTACTCTTAAATATAAAAAAATTTGAAAATGGTGTACATATGTATGCATATATGTATGTGTCTCATTTCAAAAATAAAATGTAGGATGTATAGCTTGTAGTTATATTTTTGCCATCTTCCAAGAATGCGACACAAAGCTTTTTGAGAAAATCTTCTCACTCTCATCTGCTCTTTACATGGAAACATTTTTGTTGTTTATGATTTTCTCAACAATGGCTCTCAAAAAGCTGATTAAAGCATCATATCCTTAAGATACTTGCATGACAAATAAAATGTATATCTTGAGTTTTCTATAAATAGCCTGCAAATTCCTTTTCAATGGAATTAATTTTGGACACCTTGTAAACCAAAGGAGATAAACAAAAATTTACGCATAAAAATATAGATTTTTTTAAATACACAAATTATGTTAATACAATTTTGTGACATTTTTATAGCATTAAAATATATTCTCTAAGTCCCCTGTATAAATATCTTAAGAACAATTTCCTTCGTATATAAAAATAAAAGCAGATTTAAAATAAATTCAGATTATCACAATCAAGAAACAAAAATACTAATCACATTAATCTATGTTCTCACAGACTCATCAGAACCTAAACAGTATACAGCTAGTCTCCAATCATTTTAATAATATGAAACTTAAAGGTACGTAAAACATCTACTTTTTGACCACATGATGTATACTGTACAAAACTCTCTAGCTTGGATTTCATATGGCAAAAGAAATCTCTCAGACTAATTCTAGGATTAGGACAACAGGATACATGTAAGCCTAGCTTTATAGACCTTAAAGATAATGACTTTACCGTCAATGTATATATACACCAATATCATACACGTTAAAGAAAATCAAAACTTATTTATAAATTGTTCCTCAGTACACAGTTATGACACTCGATGCAAACATAATTTAGATACACCCCACAACCGATTGAGCAAGACCATAAATAGCCACTGTTATCAACAGTTAAAATTATTCAATAAGCTTCCTCTGGAAATAAAAGAACTGCCACAAAACAGATTTGTTATAGTATTAAAAAACTGGTTTAAACAAAAAGCATTTTATACTGTACAAGAATACTTAGAATATAACATACATGCTAGTGAATTTATATAAAACTATTGTAAATTATAGTAGTAGGTACCTAATTGTTTAATTTTATTATTACTATAGTAAAGTTATTAACTTACGATAATTACTACCTTAAGCCATGCAAATAATTTGATTTCACCTAGAATTTTATATGCATTAATTTGTAAACCTTCTGTACTTTGTAAATAATTTTTATAACTGACGAAATATATTGCTTCATGTAAGCTTAATGGTGAATAAAGGATTATGATTAAGATTATTATGATTATTATTAATTTTAATTTCATTGTGACTCATGTAGATTAGTAGACAATGAATTATGTTTAATAGCAGTTAATGCCCATTCTTAATATATATAACACCACAGTTACTAAACTGATGACACATGAAATAAAATATTTGGAAAAGAAAATTTGGGAACCTAACATTCCAGGACTAGGTTTAGGTATTTTCCAGGTCGGAGGATTGAGGAAAACCTAAAAATATCTGTTAGGGAGGAAGGTGCTGGGATTTGAATCATGGACCTTCCATGCACCTTCCTTCATGGCTTAACGACCTCAATAACTATGTCTTAGTAAGTTATGTATGTAATATTTTTAATCCATTATCTTGTAACATAACCTTATAAAATTGTGAAGTATTAGAAGATTGTAAACTTAAATTGTTAACTCATAGTAAATAGTTAATGACTGACAGAGCTAATATTTTTATTCATTGAATAAATTGAAATTCTACATTAGTCATATTATTTATTTTTCTGCCATAAGTATCAAAGAAAGTGAACATCAACCTGACATCACCTAAGGAGGAACTTTAATCTTATTATATGAGTTAAAACAATTTGCCCATTTTGTATCTTCATGAATGTTAACCTAAGCAATAACACTGAACCAAAATTTAGTATAGTTTTTTGAGATGATCAATGTATTCAATGTGGTTCAGTTTCTAATCAATCAGTAAAATTACGTATGTTAGAGCAATGTGTTTTCACTGCGAGAGAGAGAGAGAGAGAGAGAGAGAGAGAGAGAGAGAGAGAGAGAGAGAGAGAGAGAGAGAGAGAGAGAGAGAGAGAGAGAGAAAGAAAGAGAGAGAGAGAGAAAATATGCAGGAGAAACTGTGAAATATATAGTGAGATACATTAGGCTTTGAAATAATTGAAATGAATTTTTACTCCTTTGTATTTTGTTAATTTATTTGGTTTGTTTTATAGATTTGCTATCTTTTTATAATCTTCGCAAAAGTTAAAGGCACATGGAATCAGATTCCAGCAAATCCTAAGCTTACGACTCCTACCAGCACTGCCAAATGGGTACATGCATCTCACGTGCCTGAACTGAGAACATTATCCCATTAATTACACTCGGATAAATATTTGAATATGACAGATGCTGATCTCATAATAAGAAAGAATTTTATTTTCTGATCAGGACCGTACAAAAATCAAGTTATTTTCCTTGATTCCAAGATTTTTCAAGATGTTGTGTCTCAACTTCAGCTGAAATATTGTTAATATTACATTAAATTATTATTCTACATATATCTTTTCTAACGTGTTTGTGATCCGAGTGCGTGAACATGTCTCTCGAAGCTGGGACAAGTGATTTTTCGATCAACAAACATGAAGTGATTTATTCTCTGGGCAGAAAAATTATATTTAATATGAACAAGTTTTTACAAAAGCTCTCCAATTCAGAGCTGTAGATTTTTCAAAAACCCAGCAATTAACTGTAGAAGCTTGTGGTGTAGGTAGTGTACACACAGTGTCACAAATTTGTAGTGGAACAGCTTCATCCTTAGGAAAAGGGAGCATGACGGTATTTCAATCTCTGGGAGAGACCCACAAAGTTGGAAAGTGAGTTTGCTGTTCCACTGCTGTGATGTGTGTCAAGGTAAGATTTTAATGTTTTAGGAATATTAAATATGTTGTTTCATTACAGGAAATATAGGCAGAACCTTTGCTGTGCTATATACAGAACCTCTGCCGGTACACGCAATATGCTTGGCAACAGCACTCCGATTGAGCATTAGCCAGCGTTCATAATGCCTTAACTTTTGCGAGCAGTATAATAACTATACAATATAACTGATACAACATTTGCAATTTTTATTTAATTGAATGAAGTTCCAAAAGAGCACTTAAGTAGTAATTAAAGCAACATATAGCAGTATTTAAATGAATTCATTTGTTTTAGAGTACCTATTTCCTGTATTAAAGTACAACATGCCAAGAGCTAATGTTGCACCAGGACTTGTAACATCAATGTTGACAGAATCTCCCTCTCGAATCTGGTAGCTTGGTGATTTGTACTTTTCTTTCTGTGAACCTGTAAACACACACGCGCAAAACAATTATTGCCAAAAATATAAAGAAGTAGTAAAAAAAGACAATGTATATTAATAATGTAAAGATACTCAACTGACTATGATAATTCTTTCATCATTGAAAGTCCATATTCTTTATAGCAGGCTTGGGACATAAAATATTTTAAACTTTCATTTCATAAATTACTAAAGGATTTAAGAGGATTTACAAAACCTAAGTAATAAATACGAACATAGTAGAGTTATAAAACGAATGTGCTTGTGAAGAAGTTTTGAGACTGCATTAGAGTATAAAATAATTGTTACCCCACAGAAATTGGATATAAAATTTATACAGATGTTGCCAATAGTTCATTCCAAACAATATGTTTATGTATACATAAATGTTCAAATAACAATTACCAACATATTTCAATAGTTTTGATCTATGTTACTTTGACTGAATTGTAGTTTAGCTGAGGTTGAATCTGGACCTCAACCTCTCCAGTGTACTTTAAAGTCTTCAGTATAGCACTATGATGAAAACACAAAAAGAGTAAAGTTTGCTTCAAACTTCTTTATTTTCATCAAAATTGTTAGCTCAATGCTAACTTAAAGTCACTTGCTCTTTTACACAAATATAAAGCTTCAAAATGACTGTCTCTTTAGTGTTTCTTTATGTTTCCTTACTACACATCTAATTGTGCTACTAGTAATCTCTCTGTCATGCACACAGATTCACCTCTTACATGGAGCTGCATACTGACTATGAACACAACTCCGATATTTTAGTTAATTGATGGAAATTAATCATTTCTTCACACTAGCCGTATATAGACTAAGGTTTTTGATAGAGTCAGCATGAAAAATTCAATGCCATGGCCAGGATTTGAACCACAGATCTCCTGGTTTCCGTCCAGTTGCTCTAACCCACTGAGCTACCATGGCCAATGTGCCGTCCTGACATTAAATTCTCCATTTGACTCGTATATTTTCCCGGTAAACCACTAGGGGCTCTCGCATCCAGGAAACCAGGAGATCCATGGCTCAAATCCCGGCCATGGCATTGAATTTTTCATGTTGACTGTATCTATCAAAAACCTTAGCCTATATACGACTAGTGTGAAGAAATGATTAATTTCCATCAATTAACTAAAATAATAAGAGTTAAATGATGAAGCCTGGGACTCAAGTACTTACGATAGTAAGTCGCCACAAATGGTGTATCTCGGATGCGAGAGTCCCTAGCAGTTTACCGGGGAAATATCTGAGTCAAATGGAGAATTTAATGTCAGGACGGCACATGGACATGGTAGCTCAATGGGTTAGAGCGCCTGGATAGAAACCAGGAGATCCGTGGTTCAAATTCCGGCCATGGCATTGAATTTTTCATGTTGACTCTATCTAACAACTCGTGAATGGCTTCAATGTCTGTTCTACTGCCTGCCAATTCCTCACCAAGGAGCCCCACTTACTGACTTGTGAACTTCTTCCTGCACCATTCCATGGCCTGCCAATTCCTCAACACAGAGTTTGGAACGTACCACACCTCACTGCACTGCTCTGTAGACTCACAACTCAACTAAATGACTAACTCATGAACTGCTCCATTGTGACAACTTCTCACCACAGAGCAGCACTTGTTCACTGACACCCGAAATGCACAAATAAACTCTAAAACATTCTACTACTCATGAGGCCTCACATCAGCTTTATGCACCTGTCGGGCACAGCCAGGAGCTTCTGGTGATAGATCCTTATTGAATTACATTTTAGAAAGGCGTCGAATGATATCTGCACACGACTTGCTTCATGACATCAGTAAGTGGCCATCAAGAAACCTTTAGCAAACAGATGACAGAGGCAGAGCACTCCCCTACTCTCACTCAAATCCTACATGGCACACATGCGATGGTGGCAACATGACAGTACACTAAATATTCGTATGAAGAAGGACAATTGCTAATATTACAAAATTAGTGAACTAATATTTTACAATTAAAACTGAGAACATTATTTTTTCTCAATGGTCACCGGTTATGTAAGTTTTCCAAAGAAGTTAACTTGGTAGCCTTTGAGAGATAAGTGCTCCACCACCACATGGTATTTCTAGGCTATACAGCATTTCCAAACTTGGGAAACTGCGGGTAATAGGATGGGAATAAAAGAAAAATGTGGTCAGTTTCTTAAGGGTAAAATGTTTTAAATTTCAAATTAAACACATCATACCACCCTTGTTTATATATTTTAAGGTCAAATAAAATGTCATGTTAGTATGCTAAGCTTTTCTTGAAGAAAAGTCGATGGGTAGCTCAATGATGAAGAGTCGATGGCCGGCTGAGGATAGAGGCAAAGTCTCTGAAACATGTTCCGGAAAAATTTAAAAGTAAGTGTTGTTTAGTGTGATTAATCGACTCCCTTTAAATTTAATTTTCTTGATGAGTTTGGAGTGGGATTTATCTGGATGTTACAATATGAAATATTATCTATTACTAGTAAAGAGTTAAATGGAAGGTTGTGAATTAATTATTTGGATATTAGGCATTACTCATAGTTCACCAAATTCATATCATTGTGATAATCTCCTGATTTTGTATTGAATTTAAACTTAAGTAAAGCATTTGGAATAAACCCTATCTCTCCACCTGCGTGATCAATTATGGCTTGTAATCCCTTGGAAATTGAAACTGAAAATACAAAGCATTAGTCACAATTTCAGAAGAGATGCTTTATATACATATAATGAATAGATCTAGGTTTCAGTAACCTTTCAAACTTCTCAAATAATTTAAGTTTACCTGGGAAATATACGAGTCTAATGGAGAATATAATGTCAGGACAGCACGTTGGCTTCACTCACATTGCTTCACTCACACTGTTTATTCACAGGACATGTTTCAAGAGCTCTTGCTCCTATCCTCAGCTGATACTCGACTAGTGCAAGTTGTAGTGGTTTCTTCTTTCTCCGTATTGTCAATAGATGGCGTGATGTACTTGTCAAAGATGTCCGGTGGTGGAGTTTCAAAATTCATGACTCTATGACGATTTTTGTTAATGAAGATTTTTTCCCATACGGAAAGGTCTATGGGGTGATTAACGTATTTTATTAGAGATGTTTCCAAATTGATGTCATGTCTAGTATTCAAAAAATGAAAAGCCACTGCTGATTTTTCTGTTTCACCATTTTTAATGTTTCTCATATGTTCTTTAGTTCTGATGTTAATATTTCTTTTTGTTTTTCCTATATAAATTTTAGGGCAAGTTTCACATTTGATCTCATAGATTCCTGGTTTTTCTTTGGTAGTGATTGAATTTTTGGGAGGGCCTTTTAACAAATTTCTGATATTAAACCTGTTTTGAGGTGCAAGAGTTATGTTGTGTTTTGAGAAGATTTTTTGGAATTTGTTATAGGCTGATGGGTGGAAGGTGAATTTTTTAAAAAGTTTTTTCTCTTTTTCTCCTGTAGGTTCTAGGGTGGTGGTTTCTTTTATTTTCTTAGCTTTGTTGAGTCTGTTAACAGTTTTGTCTATTAAATTTGGGTTGAAACCGTTGGATATAGCTACTTTTTTTATGTGTAGGTATTCTTCTTGATAATCTTCTCTGTTTAGTGGAAAGTTGATCATCTGAAAGATTAAACTGTTGAAAATGGCATGTTGGTGTTGTTTTGGGTTGAAACTGTTGTTCTTAATGTAATTATCTGTGTGTGTCGGTTTCCTGTAGATACCAAAAGTGAGTTTGTTGTTCATTTTTTTGATCTTGGTGTCCAAAAAGGGGAGCACACCATCCTCTTCTGTTTCCAATGTAAATTTTATAGCTGGATTTTGTATATTCAAAAGTTTAAGACCATCTTGTATGAGTTTTTTTAGGTACTATTGCAAAAATGTCGTCAACATAGCGATACCACACTTTGAAATAATTTGGAAAAGCTTTTGTGATATGTGTTTCAAAAGCACTCATGAATAAATCTGCCCAGAAGGGAGACAATGGGTTGCCCATAGCTAGGCCCGTTTTTTGTTTATAGATCTGTCCATTAAAGCTGAAAAAAATTTTGATTGATACAAATTTCTGTAAGTTGTGAAAGTTCTTCTATTTCTTCAGGTGTTATTTGTATTGATTCCAGCCATTTTTTGAGAAGTGGAATAAGCTCATTGGTCGGTATACTTGGATATAAAGAAATGACGTCAAAGGAAACTAAAGCATCTGTAGAGATGATCTTTGTGTCCTTCAGGAGATTTAACAATTCAAACGAGTTTTTGATACTTAAATTTTCAAATTTTGTGAAGGATCTGAAGATTTGAACCAGCCATTTTGATAGTTGGTAAGTGGGTGCATCAATGTTATTAATTATTGGTCTGAGGGTAATTTCAGGTTTATGTATTTTGGGTAAACCATATATGTATGGTGTTTTTGGACTGTCTATTTTATTGTTCAATTTATCTCTTTTAGTCATGATTTTACTGTTTTTAATTGCTAATTCCACAGATTTGCATGCTTTCTTTAATGGATTGTTTTCTAGTTTAACAAATTCTTTTCCGTTTAAAAGGTTGTCCATTTTTTTGCGATAGTCTTCTTCGTCCAATATTACTATTTTGTTACCCTTGTCTGCTTTTGTGTAGACTACCGGTTTTTCATTTAAATTTTTGATTAATTTTTATATGAATATCTTTTTGAATTTGCATTTTGAATATGATCTAGAGTTTCTAAGCACTGTGTTCTGATCGTAGATTTTTTGTTATCGGGCAAATTATATATCGCTATTTCAATGTCCGCGATATAGTTTTCAATGTTTTTTGTGTAATCTACACATGTTTTTAGGCCTTTTTTTAGAAAATCTATTTCTTTCTCTGTGAAGTTGCATGTGGATAGATTCGTTACATTGTTAGGTTTTTGACATGAGAGTAATAGATCTTGCTTTTTATGTGGATACGGTTCTTGCTTCTTTTGAAGATTCATGATTCTACACAAAAGCAGACAAGGGTAACAAAATAGTAATATTGGACGAAGAAGACTATCGCAAAAAAATGGACAACCTTTTAAACAGAAAAGAATTTGTTAAACTAGAAAACAATCCATTAAAGAAAGCATGCAAATCTGTGGAATTAGCAATTAAAAACAGTAAAATCATGACTAAAAGAGATAAATTGAACAATAAAATAGACAGTCCAAAAACACCATACATATATGGTTTACCCAAAATACATAAACCTGAAATTACCCTCAGACCAATAATTAATAACATTGATGCACCCACTTACCAACTATCAAAATGGCTGGTTCAAATCTTCAGATCCTTCACAAAATTTGAAAATTTAAGTATCAAAAACTCGTTTGAATTGTTAAATCTCCTGAAGGACACAAAGATCAACTCTACAGATGCTTTAGTTTCCTTTGACGTCATTTCTTTATATCCAAGTATACCGACCAATGAGCTTATTCCACTTCTCAAAAAATGGCTGGAATCAATACAAATAACACCTGAAGAAATAGAAGAACTTTCACAACTTACAGAAATTTGTATCAATCAAAATTTTTTCAGCTTTAATGGACAGATCTATAAACAAAAAACGGGCCTAGCTATGGGCAACCCATTGTCTCCCTTCTGGGCAGATTTATTCATGAGTGCTTTTGAAACACATATCACAAAAGCTTTTCCAAATTATTTCAAAGTGTGGTATCGCTATGTTGACGACATTTTTGCAATAGTACCTAAAAAAACTCATACAAGATGGTCTTAAACTTTTGAATATACAAAATCCAGCTATAAAATTTACATTGGAAACAGAAGAGGATGGTGTGCTCCCCTTTTTGGACACCAAGATCAAAAAAATGAACAACAAACTCACTTTTGGTATCTACAGGAAACCGACACACACAGATAATTACATTAAGAACAACAGTTTCAACCCAAAACAACACCAACATGCCATTTTCAACAGTTTAATCTTTCAGATGATCAACTTTCCACTAAACAGAGAAGATTATCAAGAAGAATACCTACACATAAAAAAAGTAGCTATATCCAACGGTTTCAACCCAAATTTAATAGACAAAACTGTTAACAGACTCAACAAAGCTAAGAAAATAAAAGAAACCACCACCCTAGAACCTACAGGAGAAAAAGAGAAAAAACTTTTTAAAAAATTCACCTTCCACCCATCAGCCTATAACAAATTCCAAAAAATCTTCTCAAAACACAACATAACTCTTGCACCTCAAAACAGGTTTAATATCAGAAATTTGTTAAAAGGCCCTCCCAAAAATTCAATCACTACCAAAGAAAAACCAGGAATCTATGAGATCAAATGTGAAACTTGCCCTAAAATTTATATAGGAAAAACAAAAAGAAATATTAACATCAGAACTAAAGAACATATGAGAAACATTAAAAATGGTGAAACAGAAAAATCAGCAGTGGCTTTTCATTTTTTGAATACTAGACATGACATCAATTTGGAAACATCTCTAATAAAATACGTTAATCACCCCATAGACCTTTCCGTATGGGAAAAAATCTTCATTAACAAAAATCGTCATAGAGTCATGAATTTTGAAACTCCACCACCGGACATCTTTGACAAGTACATCACGCCATCTATTGACAATACGGAGAAAGAAGAAACCACTACAACTTGCACTAGTCGAGTATCAGCTGAGGATAGGAGCAAGAGCTCTTGAAACATGTCCTGTGAATAAACAGTGTGAGTGAAGCAATGTGTCAATATATTCTCGATTCAATTTTGTACTACTAAGAATATTTCAGTTACTCTAGTATTTTTCCATCTGAACCCTAGTTCTCTGAACAGTGCTTAAATTCATAAAACTATTTGTAATCAGTTTTTTTCACATTATGTCACATTTTAATTTTTGAGGCACTAGCTTTGGGACTGTTGCTTTCACTTTCTTGAAGGTCTGACTGTCGTATGTTGTTGCCTGCAGCCTTCTCTCTTACTGTGGAACAATGAACTTATTTACCAAATTGTCAACTGGTAGGATTTCAAGTTTTATTAATGAGTCTTTGTATTTCCGTATTAAGATGTTCTTCCATGTTGTGTTTGTTATGGTTCATCATACCTTTGATTAATTTTGGATTTGGGTCAAGGTTTTATGGTTTTCATTCCAAACGTGAATACTACTGCTGATTTGCCTTCTTGTCATCTTGTTTTTAAATTTAATAATTGTATTACTATCTATTTATACGTGCCAAAATTACATTTTGTTCTCTAAAGATCTTTTTGAGTTCATTAAATGTGTTTGTGTGTAAGATATAAGATATTTTTTTACTGCCATTAAGCTTATACAGAAATGGACAATGTCATTCATTACAATTTACTGACATCATATAAGTAATTACATAAATATTATACATTTGGAATATCCTATATACATAATTCAAATATATGCAAAACTATATTTGATCATTATTGTACTACAAGTATATCTGAAAATGTATTCCAAATTTTACAATATATCATCTCTGGTTAGTAGTAGAATTGAGACTCCAGGTTTCAAGAAATTCATTTGATAAATTGAAGTGATAAAATAATAGGTTCCTTAACCTTTTCTATATAAGAATATTATCATCTGAACAAAATGTCTGAGGAAGAGATGACATTCTATAGTTCACCCACCACCAATAAGGAACTCCCTCATCACATTATTTTTTTTTTTAATAACTCCTTTGAACTTAAATAGAAATATTAAGTTATGTGAGGCAGGCACAAAAGAATGTAACTTACTTTTCAGGTTATACTAGTTGAATACTATAGACTGACAGTGAAGCAAAATTCAGCCTTAAAGAAAACAGGGGAAAAAATCACATCTACAACTGACTTGAATTTTACAGAAGTTTAAATTTATAGAACTTGAATTTGCAAGACTCTTCCACAAACTATCAGATGACATAACCAGTATTATGTTAACTATCACTGAGTAAGGAGGAGAGGAGAGCTGAGTGGAGCAGAGCAGAGAGAAGAGAAAGGGCCAAATAATTTCAGAGCCATTTTTGGAAAATCAATTTTTTTGCCTTTTTCTGTCAATCCCACAATTCTATTTTGTATACAATAGCTTTCATTAAAGCATGTCAGCTAACCCACTATTAACCTATCCCATCTCCAACTCTTCTGGTCCATTGCACAATTGTTTGTTTTGCTTATGATAAATCTGTTTTACATATATGTCCTGTATGTCTTGGATTAATAAATTACTGTATTACATTGCTGTACTGATCTTGCATTAGTCTGCACATCAGCTATGAATAGACCATATAGGTACTCTGCAGTTCACAGATAATCTAGTAAAAGTTATAAATATTAACAGCAGAAGCATTCTGTTGTGTAAGGAGTATGATACAATGAAGCACAAAATTAATACAATTTTGAGTCGAACTAATACTCAATGCTCCATTTATTGCTAGTATTTACCTAGAACGCGTTTCGTTAGGATCTTCCTAACATCATCAGCTGTTGTCGACTAATGGATGCCGGTTCAGTGAACTCCTCGGAGGTGATAGGTGCGTCTCTGTCGGTATCTTGATGAACTTGAAATTTGTGTTGTCTTCAAAGGTAGTATCGAAATTAAACAATTTACTTTCATATTTCTTTATAAAGATTTTTTCCCACGTGGTTAATGCAGCTGGACCTTGGACACTTTTTAGCAAGGACTGTGACAAATTCTACATTGGAAAAACAAAAAGGAACGTGAACATTAGGCTTAAGGAGCACTTTAGGAACATAAGGAATACAGAAATAGATAAATCGGCGGTAGCGTACCATTTTTGGAAGGAAAATCATGACATAGAACGAGAAATTCACTTACTAAAAAGTGTCCAAGGTCCAGCTGCATTAACCGAGTGGGAAAAAATCTTTATAAAGAAATATGAAAGTAAATTGTTTAATTTCGATACTACCTTTGAAGACAACACAAATTTCAAGTTCATCAAGATACCGACAGAGACGCACCTATCACCTCCAAGGAGTTCACTGAACCGGCATCCATTAGTCGACAACAGCTGATGATGTTAGGAAGATCCTAATGAAACGCGTTCTAGGTAAATACTAGCAATAAATGGAGCATTGAGTATTAGTTTGATTTATGAGTCACTATGTTTACACTCAAACTTCACTTACTTGTTGTTGTATAATTGAAACGTTTTCAAGATCATTCGATCTCATCCTCAGCTGTTTGGTGACTAAATGAACCTTCTTCTTCTTCCACTACTACGGAGCTCTGATCACTCTACCATCTGGTGTTAGGGGCACTAAGTTTTAATACTTCATTTAATGCCGGGATTTCAAAATTTATAACTTTATTACGGTTTTTGTTTATGGATATTTTTTCCCAAATATCCAATTCTATGGGTGTACTTAAAGATTTTAACAGTTTAATGTTGTGGCCAATGTTGTGGTTTTCTGTCCAAAAATGGTGTGAAACTGCAGACTTTTCTGTTTGTTTCAACTTAACGTTGCTCTGGTGTTCTTTTTGCCTGGTTAACAAGTTTCTCTTGGTTTTTCCTATGTAGCTTTTTTCACAGGTTTCACAATTAATCTGATAAATTCCTGATTTCAAATTGTTGGGGATTGTATTTTTCAGTGGTTTATTTAGCAGGTTCCTCAGCCTGAATTTGTTTTGGGGTGCTAGTTTTAAGTTTAGCCTTTTGAAGATTCGTTCAAATTTTCTAAAAGCCCATGGATGGTAGGTGAATTTTCTATATTGCCAATTTATGTTTTTAAGTGGTGTGAGAGTGGTATTTTTTTATATTATCTTCAGCTTTTCTTTTCTCTTCATCATGTTCCTTATGATGGCTGGGTTGAATCCATTTAATACCGCTATATCTTTTATGTGTTGTTGTTCTTTCAAAAATGCCTCCTTACTCAGTGGGATGTTGTATAGCCGGTGAATTAGACTCCTAAAGGCAGCTAGTTGATGTGAAACTGGGTTGTATTTTTTTTTTTTCTTTATGTAATTATCTATGTGTGTGGGCTTCCTGTATATTCCAAATTCTATACCATGACGATTTCTAGTTATCTTGAGGTCCAAAATGGGTAGGGTGTTGTCTCTTTCTACTTCCATAGTAAACTGGATGTGATTATCTTGCAGGTTTAGTAATTTTAGAGAATCTTCTCTAAGTTTTTTCGGAATGATAGCAAAAACATCATCAACATATCTCCAAAAAAATTTATAAATCTGTGGGAAGGCCTTTACTATGTGTGTCTCAAAATAGCTCATGTATAGGTCTGCTAAAATAGGCGAAAGTGGGCTCCCAATAGCTAATCCTTTTGATTGTCTGTAGAATTTTTGGTTAAACATGAAGTAATTATTCCTTATGCATAAATCTGTAAGATTGATAATGTCATCTATTTCCCTGGGGTCCGTTGTAGTCTGGGTTAGCCATTTTTTGAGGGATGTAGGTATTTTTTCTACTGGAATGCTTGTAAAAAGTGCCTTAACGTCAAAAGAAACTAGTATGTGATTTTCCGGGATGTTGTACTTCTGTAGGTGATTTATCAATTCTTGGGAGTTTTTTATTTCCAAACTTTGAAATTTGTCATATGATTTTAATTTTCTTACTAGCCACTTTGCAATGTGATATGTAGGTGAATTGATGCCACTGATGATGGGTCTCATGCTGTTGTCTTGTTTGTGAATTTTTGGCAGACACTACAACCTTGGTAGTGTGGGGTTGGAAGCTTTTAAGTTGTATTTTTCAAGATGTACTTAATGTTTTTGTAATTGATAAAGCTTTATTAACAGAAGTGATACTTGGGGTTAATGGATTTTTTGGAATTATTTCATATTCTGGACTGTCTAACATAAGGTTTACTCTCTGAATATAGTCTTCTGTCTCCATAATTACTAGAGAATTACCTTTGTCGGCTTTTAGGTATACCACAGGCTTCCTATTTAAACTTCTTATTGTTTTGTTGTAAGTTTTATTGTATATTGGGGATAAATGCTTTATTATATCCAGACATTCAATTTTGGCTATGGTTAAGTTTTCATTTTTTAGGTTATGTGTGGCTATTTCTATGTCGGCAATAAAATCGGTATTAAATGGATTCAACCCAGCCATCATAAGGAACATGATGAAGAGAAAAGAAAAACTGAAGATAATATAAAAAAATACCACTCTCACACCACTTAAAAATACAAATTGGCAATATAGAATATTCACCTACCATCCATGGGCTTTTAGAAAATTTGAACAAATCTTCAAAAGACTAAACTTAAAACTAGCACCCCAAAACAAATTCAGTCTGAGGAACATGCTAAATAAACCACTGAAAAATACAATCCCCAACAATTTAAAATCAGGAATTTATCAGATTAATTGTGAAACCTGTGAAAAAAGCTACATAGGAAAAACTAAGAGAAACTTATATAGAATAAAAAGAAGTGGAGAAAAGTATATACAAGGTTGACTCACTTGCCTAATTTTAGTAATAAGAGAAACTTGTTAACCAGGCAAAAAGAACACCAGAGGAACATTAAGTTGAAACAAACAGAAAAATCTGCAGTTTCACACCATTTTTGGACAGAAAACCACAACATTGGCCACAACATTAAACTGTTAAAATCTTTAAGTACACCCATAGAATTTGATATTTGGGAAAAAATATTCATAAACAAAAACCGTGATAAAGTTATAAATTTTGAAATCCCGGCATTAAATGAAATATTAAAACTTAGTGCCCCTAACACCAGATGGCAGAGTGATCGGAGCTCCGTAGTAGTGGAAGAAGAGGAAGGTTCATTTAGTCACCAAACAGCTGAGGATGAGATCGAATGATCTTGAAAACGTTTCAATTATACAACAAGTAAGTGAAGTTTGAGTGTAAACATAGTGACCAAGTCACCAAACAGCTGAGGATGAGATCAAATGATCTTGAAAACGTTTCAATTATACAACAAGTAAGTGAAGTTTGAGTGTAAATATAGTGACTCATAAATCAAACTCAAACTAGTAAAAGTTGTTTACCTGTAAGTGGCCTACGATGTCCTCCCACCATGTAGTAATGTAATGTGTCAGGAACTGCCAAGTCTCCCAGGCCACTTAACTTGGAGCCTTTACCAAGAACAACAAGTCCTAATGCAAGTCCTGCAGCTAAAGAATATGACTCACGATCCACACTGTTCTCCATCTCTGGTCCAGGAGGGCGACCTAAAATTCAATGTAATATTTAAGTGAACCCAATATATGAAAAATGTGTTACGTTTCTGCATCCCTCCAAAAAATAAGTTAACATCAGCACCATAGGCTCAAAAAAAAAAAAAAAAAAAAAAAAAAAAAAAAAAAAAAAAAAAAAAAAAAACATTTAAACATATTGTTTATATTAGAACTTTCTAAAGTACTCTTTTCATGTTAACTTCATATAGGCTAAAGGCAAAAAGTTGAATCAATTTAAAAAAATCTAATGTTATAGCTGGATTTCAAAACTCATACTTACACCTCTATGTGACAATACTCTTCCACCAAGCCACTGAAGCTTTCATTATTAAATGTACCATGAATCTCTCATGTGTTAAGAAACTTTCAAAGTGAACTCAATTATACATTAATTTTGGAAAACTGACTTGATTTTCACGACATTTGCAGTGCTTTTATTTTTAATTACGGAAAACTCTGGTGCTAACTGCTCTCATTCTTCCCTTCCCCAGTTCCAAGTCGACTGCCAGTTTTATTCCTCTTGGGTACCGTGTTTCTCTCTGGTGGTGGCTGGTTGAATTTTTTTATGTCATGGAAAAACCTTTCAAAATAAAATATTTTTTCTTTGTCTTTGCAAATTTGGATATTTTCCTAAACTACTAATTCTGTTCTATCTACAAAGAATTTGATAAGTTTTAAGTTTCTGCTAACGTGTTTTTCTTTTAAAAAGTGTTAAGCTAGCATAATTTTTATTTTCTCCACTGCTTAACAAGTAGTATTACATTACACCCAAAATCTGTTTTCTTAAAAAGTGCAAGTTTTGATGTCTCATGAAGCAAATGAAACAAAACAAAAGCAGAATTTTTAAAAATAAAGCTTGTATTCCTGTATATGTTTGTGAAACAGGGTTAACTCAAAAATAAAAAAAATAAAAAAAAAAAACAGATGAATAACTGTTTTTCCACTCATTATCTTCCAAGATGTGATTTGCAAGAAAATCCTCTAACCCCAAATTTTACATGATAATGTTTTCAGAATTTTTATTTTCTAAAAACGTCTTTAATAGTCTTAATTATACAATCATATATATAGCGCTCAGCTCCCAAATCCTCAATTGGTAGGTTTCGCCTAACTCCGTAAACACAAATGACAATTTTGAAACATGAAATGCCCTATACAGTTCGACATCTAGTGGCTAATATGCTAAGCTTTCATGTGCACTCTTTGTTTCTCTGTTTGCAGAGTCCATGTGTGCAATGTTTCGTTTTATACAATTTTGAGGTTAATTAGCTAAACAGTTTGCAACTATGGCTGAAGCCACACCAACCTAATCAACAAACTCCAACCTGCACATACCTGAACATACAACTGTACATACAGGCATAGACAATTGTGCATACTGATAGCTGCAAAATAATAGCGAATGTTGCAGAATGCTACGATATAACAAAACATAACAACCAGCTAATGTTCCCACTCAGCAAATCCATAGAACAGATTGCTGCTTACAGAGGGAAAAGTGTTAATATGGGGAAATACAATTGATGGTATTATCAACACATCAAGATACCAGTAATGAAAGTGATGCACCAGACTCGGGAACTGAAAAGTCACAAAGCAAATGAGTATTTATAGCTGTAATAATATTTTTTTCTACTTTTGTGTGTTTCATAACATAGTAAATATGTAAGCGTATAGCTTATCGAACTGGGTTCAATTTACTGTTTGTCCATATATCTCACACTTGAAGTGCATATATTTGCTTATCTTACACATTATTTTGCTGAATTATGTTTTTATTGGTTGACCACACTGCAGATACAAGAGTGTGTTAGCTCTCTCTTCTTCCTGCTGTCTGCACTGAACTGTAAAACCAGTGCTCAAGAAAACATGTGCTTATAGTATGTATATGGATTCAGTTTCCTCTATCCTGCTCATACATATAATAAAATAGTACAAAAGTGAATCGGGAAGATATTGACACATTGCTTCACTCACACTGTTTATTCACAGGACATGTTTCAAGAGCTCTTGCTTCTATCATCAGCTGATACTCGACTAGTGCAAGTTGTAGTGGTTTCCTCT
The DNA here is from genome assembly GCA_030765055.1 of Mantis religiosa. Lineage (NCBI taxonomy): Eukaryota > Metazoa > Arthropoda > Insecta > Mantodea > Mantidae > Mantis > Mantis religiosa. The sequence continues at coordinate 84,884,997 of CM060958.1, forward strand.
TTCTCCGTTTTGTCAATAGATGGGGTGATGTACTTGTCAAAGATGTCCGGTGGTGGAGTTTCAAAATTCATGACTCTATGACGATTTTTGTTGATGAAGATTTTTTCCCATACGGAAAGGTATATGGGGTGATTAACATATTTTATCTACTAAATTTGGGTTGAAACCGTTGGATATAGCTACTTCTTTGATGTGTAGGTATTCTTCTTGATAATCTTCTCTGTTTAGTGGAAAGTTGATCATCCGAAAGATTAAACTGTTGAAAATGGCATGTTGGTGTTGTTTTGGGTTGAAACTGTTGTTCTTGATGTAATTATTTGTGTGTGTCGGTTTCATGTAAATACCAAAGGTGAGTTTGTTGTTCATTTTTTTGATCTTGATGTCCAAAAAGGGGAGCACACCATCCTCTTCTGTTTCCAATGTAAATTTTATAGCTGGATTTTGTATATTCAAAAGTCTACGACCATCTTGTATGAGATTTTTTAGGTACTATTGCAAAAATGTCGTCAACATAGCGATACCACACTTTGAAATAATTTGGAAAAGTTTTTGTGATATGTGTTTCAAAAACACTCATAAATAAATCTGCCAAGAAGGGAGACAATGGGTTGCCTATAGCTAGGCCTGTTTTTTGTTTATAGACCTGTCCATTAAAGCTGAAAAAATTTTAATTGATACAAATTTCTGTAAGTTGTGAAAGTTCTTCTATTTCTTCAGATGTTATTTGTATTGATTCCAGCCATTTTTTGAGAAGTGGAATAAGCTCATTGGTAGGTATACAATGTTAATCACCCCATAGACCTTTCCGTATGGGAAAAAATCTTCATCAACAAAAATCGTCATAGAGTCATGAATTTTGAAACTCCACCACCGGACATCTTTGACAAGTACATCACCCCATCTATTGACAAAACGGAGAAAGAGGAAACCACTACAACTTGCACTAGTCGAGTATCAGCTGATGATAGGAGCAAGAGCTCTTGAAACATGTCCTGTGAATAAACAGTGTGAGTGAAGCAATGTGTCAATATCTTCTCGATTCACTTTTGTACTAATTTGTGCTTCACTGTCCCTATGCTTCTTCCAAGTTTATACTTTGATATAATAAAATGTTTAATGAAACCACTACCGTAAAAGTTTTTCAATTAACATGAAGTAGATAGAAAAATAAGTTTTGAAAAATAGTTACAATTCATATAAAAATAAATAATAGTGGACAGGAAAAATCATGTATATATAACACAACTGTTGTTTATTTTATATACCATACGCTTATATTGAGACCATCCTTACATTATGGGATGATGGAAACTAAAGCACGTGTACTTGGCAACATCATTAGCTGTTCAGTGTTGTCACTCTCTGCAGATGAAAAATATAGTTTGCATATCATTTTTAATGACTTTATATTTAATGCAAAATATAAAACAATTCCACATTATTACAAATGCAACGGTCAAACAGTAATTAATTAATGTTCTATTTGGTAAATGAAAGTGTAATTTGTATGTATTAATCTGAGTGCACACTGCACTAGTGCAATTTAAAAGAGAAGGAAGTAAGACGATCAGCTGCACAATATGGCTGCTTTCGTGCAATATGTAAACATCTCAGAGGAAAACCGTTAAAAAGTGGTGCAAAACAAATTATATTAAACATGTTTTGCAAGTTGTGTGAAAAATACCCAATTGAGGATGCTGTTTTGTCAGCAGAATATACTGGTATTTCAGTGCCAACTATAAATGCAGTATGAAGTGAGGTTGTGAAAGCAGGTCAGGAAAACACTGGAAAAGAAAAAAAGCTAGTTGTGGAAGATGAATATGATGAATTTGTTAAAAGTGTTATTTGTCACAAGGTTCATAGCAACAAGGTGCTTCAAGCAGTAAACAATAACCCTGAATTGCCTAGCTTTACAAAATGAGCTTCCACATCATTCTTTGTGACATAGGTTTTGAATTTGTGAACAGAAACAGAAAAAATATAATTGTTGAGCATAAAGTTATATTGTTATGGTTAAGAAATTATTATCAAAGGAAAATATTCGGAAGTGAAAGTCGTTTAAGGAATTTGTCCATTTTAAGATTCCAATTAGGTACTTTTTTTTTTTCCTCCCCCAGTTGCATGCTAGTAGAACTTTCAAGTCATTGACAAAGTGGCTATTAGCGTTGTTGTTCCACAGAAAGCCATATTTTTAATTTACAAATGAGGTGAGGTTAATTGAAGAAATCAAATATTTGAGTCATTGTAAGTATTCAGTCACTTTTTAGGGTACAACAGGAAAAATATATTAAATAGTAAACACACCTTTGCATTTAATCTTAACCTAAAAGTGGTACTGTATAAGCTACTTAAAATGGCTAAGCAAAGCTTTGCGTAGAAGTTCGTTGACAGCATAAAGGTTTACCATGTGGGAATATAATAGCGCAAATATCTCTTCCAATCACAGTCATCTGAGGAGTAATACATTTTCCCCGCTTTGTTTACATTGCCACATAAAGAAAGACTGCTCTGGTGTAGTATGTAGGAGAATTACATACCACTAAAAACTGCATGTAGATTTCAATGGAAATATATTTTGGAGCCCTCTGAATGCACAAAATGCTGATGGTGCAATGTAGTGTGGTCAAGCGTGAGATAGAGTGGGGCAGGATAGGGTAGGGAAGGACAGACTGGAGGGGAGTGGAGTGGAATGGAGTGTGTCAATGAACAGCATAACTTAAAAATGAAATGTCGGATAAATACTACAGTTATTATTCTTGCATGCACCAGACATTGCTATCTTGGTTCATACTTCGTGAACCCAGAAGACATCAGGAATGCCAACATCTGGACACTGTGGACATTGGTATCCTTTATAGGAGCACTAGGGCTGGACTAGGTGAACCCAGTTAAGATACACAAAGGGTCTTCATAGACATACGTGTGGAGTCCTATGAAGGCAGGGGTCACCCATCTCTTATCTCTCTACCTAAACTTGCTAAAATAGTGTGTACCACATATGTTACATAAAAATTTTCAAACAAATCCCATATCCAAACTATCTTTTACACACACAAATGTTTTTGAAATTTTTTATTTTCTGTCATGGGTTTAATGATATTTAATAAAATGGCATATTATTTTTATTATTAATTAAAAAGGTATCAAATGAATGGTCAGATAAAACATTCTATAAGTAAAATTTCAAGGTAAATATAATACTTCATTGAGAATATTTCCTGTTTTTAAGGGAAACATTAATATAATTCTTTTTACCATACACCAAATAATGAACTGCGCTGATGTTTATATGCAGGACCAGCTAACAGCTGAAGGCCAATTTTTTTCAAACAACCTCAAAGATGGGAGTACAGAAGAAAAGGAATGGCAAGTTAAGCTAGAGATGTTTAGCCGTGTCTAGGTATAAACATCAGCAAGGGGAGGAACAAATTGAGAGGGTGTTACCCCAATTTAAGTTGTTAATGTTATATAACACTTAGAAGAAGTGTACAGTGTTCACTTAGCAATTTAACATTTTTATATACAATTGTCCAAAAAATGTGTTCTGTAAAAATAATTGAATACTCTCAATGTACAATGAAAATATACCATTTACTAGACAAAATATGTACAAAGAATACATACCTATTTCCGAGAGAAGTACCTCTGCTATGTGCCTATGTGCAGTGCCTTCAAACAGCAGACCAACTCCTAGCAAAGCTGCCACTTGTATGTTCTGAGGAATGTCTAATTCTATGGAAGTGGGAGGCAGCAGAGCTTCCACATGGATACTCATTAACTTTGTAGTTGCAACATCCATTGTACCTACAGTAAAACATTACCTCAAATCAGAGAAATAATAGGAGCATAATAAATGGAAAAAAAAAAAATGACAAGATTGTAAATTTAGCAGTCATGCAGAAAATGTCTTATTTTGGCTTATCAAGAAACCTTTTCAGGCTGTTATTTGAGGTTATGTTGGTTATTTTTAGGCAAATATATAGAGCAACTAGTGAGTGTTACTTTGGAGATTTGCCCTTCCCTTTTTTCCTTGAAGTTTCTTACCTCTCACTCTGCAAAGACAATAAATGAAGTGATTCAATTGAGCTTTCTTGTTTAGCATATTTTGGTAATTTTTCATCAAAAATAGTTTCCTCATTCCTCCTGTTTCTTAAGTTTAAGGTTTCTCCCATACCCAATTCCCAGCCTCTGTGGTGCAACCTGCTTTTTTAGTCATAGAGCTTACAGTTACTGAATATTCATCTGTCAGGATAAGGGAAAATCCTGGAGAAAACCTTAACCAGGAAATTCACCCTGACCGAAATTCAAACTTGGAACATCTTGAACATGAGTCAGACACCCTATCATCTATGCTACAGAGGCGGGCAACCTGCTTTTACAAGACGCTCTGGGGACAGAGTTGCAGTGGTATAAACTCTACATCATATTGGAAGAAATTCTTATATACACATTGACTTCTCATGATGTTCAGATCCCTCACAGTGGCAAACGTGGTAAAAGCTTGGTGAATTTATTAAATCCTCCACGCTAGGTCCCAGGTGATCCATTAGTCAAAAGCAAGCAAGAACCTACAGATGTACTGGGGATTATGTGTGGATGAAAAAGTCATCAAAATGTCAAAACCTGGCATCCCTTAAAAGTTGCTACACTTCTTAAGGCAAATTATTCCAGAGAAGTAGCCTCCATGCAGATCTCTGGTGAGGACTGCTATGGGATGAAGGGATAATATAAAGATAATTCAATGGAATTCAAGAGGTTTCAGTCATAATAAAAAGATAGAATTGGGAAATTTCCACATAAAGAAGATGCAAATATATTTGGTATTATGGAAGCTAACATTTTACAAGATAAAAATAAATGTTTAAATATAAGTGGATATATAACATACCTACAACCAAAAACAAGACAAACTGCAAGTGCATTTACAACTGAAGTGAATGCAAATTTAATATCTACATAAATTCAAAATTGAAAAAGATATGAATCCAATAATTACATAAAAAAATGAAGCTAGCTACAGTGAAGCAATAGATATTGCACAAATACAACTAGTTGCAACAAAAACTTCACTTATCTTAAGAAAATGATGTAAATTTTTCTTATTAATTGATGAGATCGATTTCACGAACATTCATTTGCATCTTCAGTCAACCAACCTGAAGTTGGTTGGTTTTTGTTGCAAATAGTTGTATTTGTGTAATATGAATCCAAATTATAAGATAAACATTTTAAAATTATTGTTTGGAAAATAAAAGAACATTTTATAGTGTATTTCATTTATACTCCCCTAAACAACATGCCATACTTCGATACCTTGGAAGTTATAAATGAAACTATTTTAATGGGGGACTTCAAAGGACATTCAAAATTATGGGGTTATGCAAGTACTGATTCTATTTTGTAAAATAATAGAAAAAGTATTAAACACTAGTAAATTTCAGTTAATAATGAATAAAAATCAAGACAAAACATACAGCCATTATACATAAGGTTGTACTAGCAAATATTTACTCAGCCACAAAAAATTAAAAAATACAATAAAAATGTCTGGAAATTTGAAAAAGAAAATTGGGATAGTTATACAAAAGTGGGAGAAAAACTACCAAATATATTAAAAGGATTTTTAACTCATCAGATAAAATTAACAATCAATTTGCATAATTTTTATTAAAACAGCAAACAAATTTACCTAACAATGCAGATTTAAAACATATAAACCTTTTTGGTCAAACGAATTGGAAATTTGATAGATAGAGTCAACATGAAAAATTCAATGCCATGGCTGGGATTTGAACAACGGATCTCCTGGTTTCCGTCCAGTTGCTCTAACCCTTTCCTGTGGAACTTCATTTCCTGTGGAATGCTGTATGCTTATGTTTATGAATGAATGCTGGATAAGAAGTGTTCATTTACTCTGGAGAGTTGAGATCAATATTATTCAGTTGTTCTTTACACAACAGTAGAGTAAGAGTTAAATAGTGCAATGGCTTCTTGTGGTGAATTTAGTGGCAAGTCAAAAAGGCAGGTATTGAGAAGTCAGGCATTCGAAATGCACTGTTTGTGGCAACTTACTATCATATGCAAGAGCCCCTAGTGGTTTACCGGGGAAATATACAAGTCAAATGGAGAATTTAATGTTAGGACAGCACGTTGGCCATGGTAACTCAAGGGTTAGAGCGACTGGACGGAAACCAGGAGATCCGTGGTTCAAATCCCAGCCATGGCATTGAATTTTTAATGTTAACTCTATCTATCAAAAGTCTTAGCCTATATATGGCTAGTGTAAAGAAATGATTAATTTCCATCAATTAACTAGAATTGGAAATTGTTTTCAATGAAGACCACTGCCTTCATTCCTAACTTACTGAACCGCCCTTGTAAAGCCTGTGACTTAAAATACTTACATGTAAGTTGTCATTAAGGCAGTTGTCTCATATGTATATGAGAACTCCTAGTGGTTTACTGGTAAATTGGTGAGTCAGTTGGAGAATTTAATGTTGTGCTGGCACATTGCCATGGTGGCTCAATGGTTAAGAGCAACCAGATGCAGATCCGGAGATCTGTGCTTCAAATCCTGGCTATTGCATTGAATCTTTCAGACTGACTCTACTTTCCAAATAATAATTTTTACTTAATTACTATGCAGTTACACAGTACATACCTCATAGCTTGGCAATAATCAGACCTTCGAGGTTGAAAATGGAAAAATCCTTTCATGGAAGTGTTGAAAACAGTGTTGTTGTATAAATTAAGTTAATTGGGAGTCGATTAATAACACAAAACAACACTCACTTTTAAATTTTCCCGGAACCGGTTTCTGAGGCCTTCCCTCTATCTTCAGCCGGACATCGTCGATGTCCGGCTGAAGATAGAGGGAAGGCCTCAGAAACCGGTTCCGGGAAAATTTAAAAGTGAGTGTTGTTTTGTGTTATTAATCGACTCCCAATTAACTTAATTGAAAATGGAAGCTACAGCTCCCAGAACTAGTCCCTCAAAAAATAAAAATGTAAGTGATGGAGTGTAAAAAACTGACTGCAAATAGTTTTTTCAATTAATTTGGATGTCACTGTTACTAAATTCCTCTGAACATGCATAATATAAGAATTTCTTGAAAAAGGCCATTGCTATCCTCTCTTTAGATAACACCAATCTTTTCTGTTGCTCCCACTGGTCTGAAGTGTGAACTTATTCCCAAATAAGTAGACTCTCTAAAACTTTGAACATCATTTTCTCTTATTAAATTAAAATCTTTTCTTATTAAAAAAAGGTACCGTTAAAGGTTTTTCTTAGAAAAGTAAGAAAATATAACATTTCCTCTCTAAAAAACCGTAACTTAGGTCTTATCCTGATTCATTTTTAGATCCCAGTATTCAAAATATCTTACTATTTTATAATTGCATTCTTCAGACAGTCACTGAAAAATATGCTATATGGTCATCTGCATATAAGAATTCTGGAATGGGTTACATAGGTCATTTGATAAGTCTGGTAAAAAACCATGAACAATCTTTTCCTTTTTTTTTTTTTTTTTTTTTTTTTTTTTTTTGTGGACATCTCACCTTATTTCTCAACATAGTCTCCATTGATGGCTGTAGACTTGGTCCAGCAATGTTCCAGCTTTTTCATCCCGTCGGAAAAATAGGTTCCATCAATGTCTGCAAAATACTTGTTGACGGTGACTATCACTTCTTTCAACTGATGAAATGTCTTAACACCAAACCAAATTTTCAAGTTTGGAAATAGGTAGAAGTCACTTGGGGCTAAGTCTGGTGAATAAGGTGGATGAGGAACCAATTCAAAGCCCAACTCATGCACTTTTGCCATTGCGAATGCTGGTGTGTGCAATAGTGCATTATCCTGGTGAAAAAAGAACTTTTTTGCATTTCAATCTCTGTCTCTATTCAATCAACTCATGTTGAAAATGATCCCTCAATGAAGCATAATAGGCTCCAGTTATGGTTATGCCTTTTTTCAAGTACTCTATGAGGATTATTCCTTGAGAATTCCAAAAAACAGTGGCCATTACCTTACCAGCTGACAAAATGATCCTTGCCTTCTTTGGAGCACTTTCACCAGCCTTTATCCATTGCTTTGACTCTGGTGTGTAAGGATGGATCTAAGTTTCATCCATGGTCACAAATTGGTGCAAGAAGTCCTGCAGATTGTGATTAAACATTGCCAGACATTCGGTAGAAGTGTTCTTCTGGATGTGCTTTTGGTTGACTGTGAGCAATCAAGCACCCATCTTGCACAGCTTTTTCATGCAGGATATTGTGCACTTGCTCAGCTGAGTTGCCTACAGCTTCAGCAATCTCACAAATTTTTATTCGGCAGTCTTGCATAACCCGATCGTGGATTTTTTCAATGGTGTCCCGTGTAGTGACCTCAATTGGGCAACCAGAGCACGATTTAACTTCGGTGCTTTTATGGCCAAGTTAAATTTATTAATACAAAAATAAATGGGCTTTAATGTTGGTGCAGAGTCCAAGTGAACTTCATCCAATTCAGTTTTGACTTGTGCGGCAGTCCAGCTCTTCAAATGAAAATGATTAATAACAGCACAAAATTGGAACAACTATTTGTGGTCAGTTTATTGACACTTCATCACTTGCAAAGGTAAATTACCTCTGGCAGTTTATAGGGAAAACTCATTCTGTGTAAGATATTGTGAACAGCAAGGTGTCAAAATTAACTCTACAAGACCAAGTGTTGAGACAGGATGTAAAATGGGTCCCATCATTTAGTTTATCAATGATATTTCAGTAGGATCACAGATGTTGCTGAGCATAACAGATAATAATAAATATGAGGATTGTTGATAAGTCTGGTAAATTTCCATGAAGGGATGGAAATTTTTTGTTGCAACTTTGTGGGTCGTAAGCTTGATTATTCAAAAGATTGTACAGAAAATTTGAATGTGCTAAATATAGAGTTTATTAATCTCAAAAACTATTTGTAGTTGGTATGATACTCGTCACTTACTTTTTTTATATTAATGAGAGACTAGTTTCAAAGGCATTCACCTCCATTTTCAATCTCTTTCCAACTGGCATCTGTTGTCTGCTCTCTCTCTCTCTCTCTCTCTCTGGTGGTGGATGTATGCACTTTTTTGTCAAATTATCTACTGGTGGGATTTCAAAGTTCATTCCGCGATCCTTATTTTTCCATATGAATATGTTCTCCCATGTTGTCAATTTATTTTGGTTTATCACTCCTTTTAATAATTTTGGGTTTGGATCAATGTCATGATTTTCATTCCAAAAATGAAATGCTACTGCTGACTTATCTTCTTGTTTCAGTCTGATGTTTCTAAAGTGCTCCTTGACTCTGGTTTTTAGATTTCTTTTAGTTTGACCTATGTAGCATTTCTCACAATTCTTACAACTTATCTGGTATATTCCGGATCTGTTAACTAATGGGATTTCATCTTTTGTTTTTGAATTTAGCAATTTTAAAATTGAGTGTCTATTAGTAAGTGCCAAGGTGATATTTTGTTCCTTGAAGATCTTTTTAAATTTATTAAATGTTTTTGGGTGATATGTGAATGAACTGAATATGCTGTTGCTTTCTTTTCCTTTTGTAAATGTGGTTGCTTCCTTAACGGTTTTCTTTAGTTTAGCTTCTCTAATTTTCTTCAACACCAAACTTTTGTTGTATCCATTTTCTTCTGTTATGTGTAGTATTGCTGTTTGTTCTTTGAAATATTCTTCTTTTTCCATGGGTATGTTGACTAGTTTGTGTGTAAGGCTGTTTATTATTGCATGCTTATGTGTAATTCGGTTGTGGCTATTATTTTTTATGTAATTTTCTGATGTGCTGGTTTCCTGTAAATTCCAAATTTTATTTTTGTGTTGTTCCTGATGATATTTAGATCCAAGAAAAAGTGTTGTCCATTGATTTCCTTTTCTATTGTGAATTTTATAGTCCTTTCTTGCAGATTGAGTAATTTTAATGCATCATCTAAATGTTTATTTGGTACAATTGCAAAGATGTCAACATATCTATACCAAACTTTGAAGATCAATGGGAAGGACTTTTTAATTTGTGTTTCAAATGCACTCATAAATAAGTTAGCCAAAAAAAGACGAAAGTGGATTGCCCATTGAAAACCCTGATTTCTGCTTGTAGTGTTTTCCATTAAAGCTGAAGAAGTTTTGTTCAATGCATATTTTTGTTAGAGAAATGTATTCTTCTGCTTCTATTGCTTCCATTTCTATTGTAGATAGCCATTTTTTTAATACAGTCTGTAATTTTTCTGTTGGTATGCTTGGAAATAAAGTGTGATATCAAATGAAACCAGTCTGTCATTTTTGTCCAAATTTATATCTTTGATTTTTTCTACTAAATCCAAAGAGATTTTTAAATTTGCACTTTCAAATTTTGGGAAACTATTGAATTTATTTAGTAACCATTTGGCCAAATTATATGTGGGGGCATTTATGCTACTAATGATAGGTCTCATGCCTTTCCCTGTTTTATGAATTTTTGGTAATGTTGGATGATCTACTTTAATTTTGTGAAATTCTTTTTTGTTGATTATTTTGCTTTCTTTTAGAGTTTAATTTGTGGTTTCAATGCAGTACTTTAATGGGTTAACTTCTACTTTTTGGTAATTATTGTCTTCTAACAAATCTTCCATCCTCTTCGTGTAATCTTCTTTTTCCAAAATTACTAGTTTATTTCCCTTGTCTGCTTTAGTATAAATACCTGGTTTCTTTTTAAGGGCTTTTATGATTTGGTTACTAAAATTAATTTTCTTTTCATTTTTAATCTGTTCTACTATTTTGGAGCATTTGGTTTTTTTACTGTGTTTCTATTTTCTTCATTAAGTGTTTGTGTAGCAATTTGGATGTCAGCAATATAATCTTCAACTTGGTTGGAATAGTCTACACATGTTTTTAAACCTAGATTCAGCTTATTCAGTTCTGATTTTGTGAAAATTTGGTTTGATAGGTTAACAACACTGTTTGGATGATCTTTTAGGTTATGTTTGTCTTTTTGGTTTTTCTTTTCAGAAGTGCTTGCTTTCTAGCATAAATTTCTAAGTTTATTTTTTAAATTTGTTGTTTTTGTCTTCATTTTTCCATTAAGATATGCAAATAAATTGTTTTCAAAATTTTCCCAAAATACGAGGGCCATTCAGAAAGTAACCTCCGATCGGTCACAGTGCGGGTAGTGGGGGGTGTAGCGATGCCATCTGTGCATTCACGCACTCAGCAGGTCAGTCGGCATCAAGTAGTGGTCGAGTGAACGTCGTATCTGCGCTAGTTTAGTGTTTGTGGCCATTTGAAATGTGTGCTGCAATAGAAAACCCCGCCAAATGTGAAGTGCGTGCTGTTATAAGGTTTTTTATAGCCAAAGGATGTTCTGCAGCAGCTATTCATCGTGAGCTTTGTGCCGTGTACGGACCAAGAGTTATGAGTGAAGGAGTGGTCCGTGAATGGGTACGTTTATTTAAAAGTGGACGAGAAAACGTTCATGATGAAGAGAGGAGTGGTAGACCATCGTTGGTGACGGACGAACTCGTTCAGACAGTTGATGCAAAAGTTCGTGAAAACCGACGTTTCACAATGTCAGAGTTGTCTACTGATTTTCCACAGAAGCATATGAAGACATGGCTCGGGTCCCAGCGGTTTGATGACAACGAAGAACTCAAAGATGGGGTCACAGGCTGGCTCCAGGCACAAGCGGGTGATTTTTATGCAGAAGGAATTTCAAAGCTTGTGAACAGATACAATAAGTGCCTCAATCGTTATGGAGACTATGTAGAAAAATAGTGCAAAGATGTAGTTGTAAGATGTATATATTAAAATATTTTTATTTAACTTGGTGAACTTTTTGCAATCAACCGGAGGTTACTTTCTGAATGGCCCTCGTATATTTCCTAATTGTTTGGTAAGTTTTTGATGCAAATTGTACAATTTTATTTCTAATGTATTTCTATTTCTGTAGTGTTTGTTCTTTTCTCCTTCTAACACTTTTTTCTCTGCTGCTTTTTGTTGTCTACTATTTTTATCAAATTTTACTACTTTTCTGAAGAAATTAGGCACTACTTTTTTCTTAATACACATATTTATAAACCTTATGTCAGCTGCAATTTTTCTCCTTTTTCTTGTAATTTTCCGAAAAGTTTTATTTCATGTTTGTTTTCAAATGATAAAAGTTCAAATCCTACCTTATTTGTATCCATTTTCCCGTTATTTGTTCCACACTTAACCTCCAATTTCTTATTCCTCAAGACTTGTTAGCCTATTAGTTATATGTGTTTGGAGGAATTTAGTAACAGTGATGTCAAAATTAAACTCAAAAACACATATAGAGTTTATTGTTGACAGCCATCTGAACTGGTCAGTGTGATAGCTGTGATTAAAAATGCAAAAAACAAAAGTTTCATGCTGTTATGCGTGATTGGAGGAATTTAGTAACAGTGACGTCAAAATTAATCGGAAAAACTATTTGTAGTCGGTTTATTGACACTTGGTCACTTACATTTTTATATTATCGAGGGACTGGTTTCAGAAGCCATTTCTTCCATCTTAAACCTCTCTCCAACCTCTCTGAAGAGAGCAGATGATAACAGACGCTAGTTGGAGAGAGGTTGAAGATGGAAGCAATGACTTCCAAAACTAGTCCCTCAATATAAAAATGTAAGTGATGAAGTGTCAACTACAAATAGTTTTTTTGATTAATTTTGACATCACCATTACTAAATTCCTCCAATCACGCATATCCATATTTCTATTTCATCTATGATTTTAGAAACAAACAATGATGTACTGCAATTCCTTTCTTGGAAGTGTTGAAAACAGTGTTGTTATGATAAATTAACTTTAAAGAGAGTCGATTAAAGACACTACATAACAATGAGACCTATAGTTAGCAGTATAAATTCACCAATATACAAACTTGCAAAGTGGCTAACAAACAAATTCAATTCATTTCCAAAATTCGACAGCCTAAGCATCAAAAACACCTATGAACTTATAGAACACATTAAGGATACTGAACTAAAAGAAGAGGACACATTAGTCTCATTTGATGTTAAATCACTGTTTCCCAGCATACCACTTAATCAACTCCCACCGTTGATAGAAAAATGGCTCAAATCACTTGGAATGGCATCATCTGAAATTTCAGACTACATTGAACTAACCAAATTATGCATAGAACAAAATTTCTTCCAGTTTCAAACAAAATATTATCACCAAACTTCAGGGTTAGCAATGGGCAACCCCCTATCACCCTTCCTGGCCAATCTGTACATGAGTGCATTAGAAATAAGGATCAACAAAGGTTTCCCTTGGATGTTCAAACTCTGGCAACGATATGTAGATGACATCTTTGCAATAGTACCAAAAAAACATATCAGTGATGCACTAAAACTTTTAAATATCCAAGAAAAAAGCATCAAATTCACTGTAGAAATAGAAAAAGATGAGCATTTGCCATTTTTGGATCTAAAAATAATGAGGAATAAAAACAGACTAAACTTTGGCATTTACAGAAAACCAACACAGACAACTACATAAAAGCTAATGGCTACAACCCAAGATCCCACAAACAGGCAATCTTCAATAGTTTAGCACACAGACTGGTAAACATCCCTCTCACAGCAGAAGAATACAAAACAGAATACAACAAAATAATTGAAATAGCACAAAAAAATAACTTTCCCAAATCATTAGTGGACAAAAAAGTGAGCTTAGCAAAAAAGAAGAAGCTACTAAAGGAAACCACAACTCTCTCAGCTACAGAAACTAATATGATTTTCAAAAAATTCACTTACCATCCATGGGCCTATGATAAATTCAAAAAAGTCTTCAAAAAACAAAATATTCAACTAGCACCAGTCAACCATTTCTCCTTAAAAAACCTAATTTGCTCAAACATCAAAGATGCCATTCCATCTAACAAAAAATCTGGTATATATCAAATTGAATGCAATGACTGTAGTCAAATTTATATTGGAAAAACAAAAAGAAATTTAGAAACAAGAGCAAAGGAGCACTTTAGAAACATAAAATATAAACAATTAGAAAAATCAGCAGTTGCCACACATTTTTGGGAAAAAAACCACAACATAAATCCAGAACCAAAACTACTAAAACATACATCAGGAAAACAAGAACTATCCACATGGGAACAAATCTTCATTTCAAAAAATAGGAACAAAGTATTCAATTTCGACATCCCCCAGAAAGATTTGTTCAGCAAGTTCCTTGAACCGCCACCAGAGGAGACCTGTGACAAAATATCGTCAGCTACACCAACGAGAACCAGTCGAGAGCCGGCCGATGATAGAGGCAAAGCCTCAGAAACATGTCCCGGAAAAATTTAAAAGTAAGTGTTGTCTAGTGTCTTTAATCGACTCTCTTTAAAGTTAATAAGAATGTACTGTCTTGTAATTTAATCTGCTTTTATACTATATCTTTGAATAGATATTAAACTGATCTTATATCACTTTTAAAGACACACTTGAAATTTTTCCACTGTACTGTTTCCTAATCAAAACATACAATTGTTACTCTGAAGTTAACAGACTGAAAAAACCATACTCTCTTCATTACTTTTTACTCATAATCACTTAACAGTTCTGACATGATTCCAAATATGAATAAGTTTAGGTATACTTTTTATAAACTAATATTAACAATATTCTTAATGTGTATGTGTAATGATACAATGAAGCACAAAATTAATATTGTCACCCAATTATCGGAAGGCGCGACCAACTGGCGACTGGGTGAGGGCCGGGAGGCATTCGGCCACGCCTACCCATTTGTCTTATAGCGCTAACGAAGGGATGGTTGGAAAAACATCACTGGCCATCTCCTTACCCTCCCCCTGCCATCTAGAACCTTCGGGGTGATTCACTGAAACGCGAGACTTCCAGAAACAGTGATATTCCTATAAAAAGGGGCTGCAGTTGGCGAGTCAGTTCAGTTCTTGGCGAGCAGCCGTGAGGAGCGCCGAGTGAGTGGACGGACTGGAAGACGGTGTACGTGTATCGGAGGAGTTGTACGTGATTGTGAGCGTGCAATGGACCTGTGACAGACGAACTGGTGAATTGTAATTGTGTGCGCTAAGTAATTCTATGTAATCGGCAAGTGTTTCAACTGTAATTCGGTGGAAATAAAGATCATTTTGAGTTTGTGCAATTGGACTTTTAATTTCACAAACCCACAAGGTCACAATATAATTTTGAATTTAACTTGTACTCCATGCTCCATATATTACTAGTGTTTACCTAGAATGCATTTCGTTAGGATGTTCCTAACATCCTCAGCTAATGCTGGCAGCAGCATACAATTTTTGGAATGAGAATCACGATATAGAACAAGAAATACATTTATTAAAAAGTATTCAGAGTCCAACTGCATTAACCACATGGGAAAATATATTCATAAAGAAATATATAGGAAAACTCTTCAATTTTAACATCACCTTTGAAGAGAACCCAAACTTCAAGTTCATCAAGATACCAACAGAGATGCTCCTATTGCTTCCAAGGAGTTCACCAAATCAAAGTTCAACAGTCGACATTAGCTGAGGATGTTAGGTCTAGGTAAACACTAGCAATATATGGAGCATAGAGTACTAGTTCAACTCAAAATTATATTAATAGTAACAATCCCAAGTTCATTCACAAGCTAGAGAAATATATCATGCTACTCACCTCTCTTGGTTGCTGCTACACCCAGCAGGAGTCCCACACTCGTCATCTCATGGCATTTAATGAGGTACTCAAATGTGTTCAGCTGTGCCAGATTCCTGAGGTGACCATTAAGACCAAGTGCCATAAGGAAACCAGCATGTTCAGTTGGTACTTCATTTGTTCCCTGTATGTATTAACAGAATTATAATATGCATTTCAGATTCATAGTTAATTCAATGGCTAAACAACTTAATCTCTGTATTCATTATGAGTATGAAGTATGTACTGTTGTTTGCAAATTGTGCAATGTGACAAACTGTATATATCTATTCTATGAAGGTGTGAGACTAAGCAGGAGTTAAGTGAAATATTCTATTGATTTTCGTTGTGGATAGTAAGATATGTATTTATCTTCAACAAGATATTCCATTGATCACACAGAAAATGAAGCTAGTCACAGTGAAGCAACAAATATTACACAAATAAAAATATTTGTAACAGAATCTCCATTTAACTTAAGAAGTTGATGTTAATACTTCCTTCTTCTTTATAAAATCGATTTCAAAAGCATATCGCTTTCATCTTCAGTCAAACTCCCTTGTTAACCGAGATTTCCTTAACAACGAAGTTTGACTGAAGATGAAAGCGATATGCTTTTGAAATCGATTTTATAAAGAAGGAAGCTGCACTTGCAATTTTAAATTCAAGTTTAAATAATTTTATTTTATTATTAATTTATAATTTGGCAGAGTGGAAAGGTAAATTATTAATTTTTAAAAGTTTAATTTTTGCGCCTTTTTTTTTTATTTTCTAACATATTAATTGTTCATTTATAGCTAATACTGCATGCACTGGGACACACTGTAAGACTAATTATTTGCCTAAATTTTGTAATAGCTTTAATAAATGGTGTATTTTATGTATTGTAATATTACTTAAATATTGATTTGTTATTGTTTATACGACAGATTTTGAATCACAGAATATGGTTACCTTTTGAAATTATTAATATAGCTGAATAGATATTTTGGGCTGGTATTAATGTCTGCTATCTCTCCATCAAAACTGACTTTTTTTGGCCCTATTAATAAATATAAACTGAACAGCTTGCAGCATATTCCAGTGCCAGCATTTCCAGTTTTCTCCATAAGGGATTTATCTCCATAAATATGAAATCGTTCTTGTTCTCATTAATGTGCAGAGTTGTTTCTAGTGTTAATAATTTTAATCTTACTCTATAGTAAGTGGTTTTTATCTGTGATATTCTCAGTTAATTTATCATCTAGGTTAATTTCCATTTGAGAGAGGGAGCATACTAGAAGCAGTATTTTTTCAACTTTAAGCGTTCATCTCTACATCACATTTCTGCACATATTATTTACTTTTTATGTAATTTGTCTTATTATATTCCAGTAACTATTACAAGGGAACCTTGTAATCTTTCACATAAAATTAGGTTTCTTTTTCTCTTTCACAATATATGGTGCATTATTTGCAGCTATTTGCATTGCAGTATTTGGTATACTTTCAATTGCTCCTGTAATAATTTTCAATTTCATTTACTTTTATTTCAAAGCTGTCACTGCAGCTTCACTACCATATACCTACTGTGTGTGTGTGTGTGTGTGTGTGTGTGTGTGTGTGTGTGTGTGTGTGTGTGTGTGTGTGTGTGTGTGTGTGTGTGTGTGTGTGTGTGTGTGTGTGTGTGTGTGTGTGTGTGTGTGTGTGTGTGTGTGTGTGTGTGTGTGTGTGTGTGTGTGTGTGTGTGTGTGTGTGTGTGTGTGTGTGTGTGTGTGTGTGTGTGTGTGTGTGTGTGTGTGTGTGTGTGTGTGTGTGTGTGTGTGTGTGTGTGTGTGTGTGTGTGTGTGTGTGTGTGTGTGTGTGTGTGTGTGTGTGTGTGTGTGTGTGTGTGTGTGTGTGTGTGTGTGTGTGTGTGTGTGTGTGTGTGTGTGTGTGTGTGTGTGTGTGTGTGTGTGTGTGTGTGTGTGTGTGTGTGTGTGTGTGTGTGTGTGTGTGTGTGTGTGTGTGTGTGTGTGTGTGTGTGTGTGTGTGTGTGTGTGTGTGTGTGTGTGTGTGTGTGTGTGTGTGTGTGTGTGTGTGTGTGTGTGTGTGTGTGTGTGTGTGTGTGTGTGTGTGTGTGTGTGTGTGTGTGTGTGTGTGTGTGTGTGTGTGTGTGTGTGTGTGTGTGTGTGTGTGTGTGTGTGTGTGTGTGTGTGTGTGTGTGTGTGTGTGTGTGTGTGTGTGTGTGTGTGTGTGTGTGTGTGTGTGTGTGTGTGTGTGTGTGTGTGTGTGTGTGTGTGTGTGTGTGTGTGTGTGTGTGTGTGTGTGTGTGTGTGTGTGTGTGTGTGTGTGTGTGTGTGTGTGTGTGTGTGTGTGTGTGTGTGTGTGTGTGTGTGTGTGTGTGTGTGTGTGTGTGTGTGTGTGTGTGTGTGTGTGTGTGTGTGTGTGTGTGTGTGTGTGTGTGTGTGTGTGTGTGTGTGTGTGTGTGTGTGTGTGTGTGTGTGTGTGTGTGTGTGTGTGTGTGTGTGTGTGTGTGTGTGTGTGTGTGTGTGTGTGTGTGTGTGTGTGTGTGTGTGTGTGTGTGTGTGTGTGTGTGTGTGTGTGTGTGTGTGTGTGTGTGTGTGTGTGTGTGTGTGTGTGTGTGTGTGTGTGTGTGTGTGTGTGTGTGTGTGTGTGTGTGTGTGTGTGTGTGTGTGTGTGTGTGTGTGTGTGTGTGTGTGTGTGTGTGTGTGTGTGTGTGTGTGTGTGTGTGTGTGTGTGTGTGTGTGTGTGTGTGTGTGTGTGTGTGTGTGTGTGTGTGTGTGTGTGTGTGTGTGTGTGTGTGTGTGTGTGTGTGTGTGTGTGTGTGTGTGTGTGTGTGTGTGTGTGTGTGTGTGTGTGTGTGTGTGTGTGTGTGTGTGTGTGTGTGTGTGTGTGTGTGTGTGTGTGTGTGTGTGTGTGTGTGTGTGTGTGTGTGTGTGTGTGTGTGTGTGTGTGTGTGTGTGTGTGTGTGTGTGTGTGTGTGTGTGTGTGTGTGTGTGTGTGTGTGTGTGTGTGTGTGTGTGTGTGTGTGTGTGTGTGTGTGTGTGTGTGTGTGTGTGTGTGTGTGTGTGTGTGTGTGTGTGTGTGTGTGTGTGTGTGTGTGTGTGTGTGTGTGTGTGTGTGTGTGTGTGTGTGTGTGTGTGTGTGTGTGTGTGTGTGTGTGTGTGTGTGTGTGTGTGTGTGTGTGTGTGTGTGTGTGTGTGTGTGTGTGTGTGTGTGTGTGTGTGTGTGTGTGTGTGTGTGTGTGTGTGTGTGTGTGTGTGTGTGTGTGTGTGTGTGTGTGTGTGTGTGTGTGTGTGTGTGTGTGTGTGTGTGTGTGTGTGTGTGTGTGTGTGTGTGTGTGTGTGTGTGTGTGTGTGTGTGTGTGTGTGTGTGTGTGTGTGTGTGTGTGTGTGTGTGTGTGTGTGTGTGTGTGTGTGTGTGTGTGTGTGTGTGTGTGTGTGTGTGTGTGTGTGTGTGTGTGTGTGTGTGTGTGTGTGTGTGTGTGTGTGTGTGTGTGTGTGTGTGTGTGTGTGTGTGTGTGTGTGTGTGTGTGTGTGTGTGTGTGTGTGTGTGTGTGTGTGTGTGTGTGTGTGTGTGTGTGTGTGTGTGTGTGTGTGTGTGTGTGTGTGTGTGTGTGTGTGTGTGTGTGTGTGTGTGTGTGTGTGTGTGTGTGTGTGTGTGTGTGTGTGTGTGTGTGTGTGTGTGTGTGTGTGTGTGTGTGTGTGTGTGTGTGTGTGTGTGTGTGTGTGTGTGTGTGTGTGTGTGTGTGTGTGTGTGTGTGTGTGTGTGTGTGTGTGTGTGTGTGTGTGTGTGTGTGTGTGTGTGTGTGTGTGTGTGTGTGTGTGTGTGTGTGTGTGTGTGTGTGTGTGTGTGTGTGTGTGTGTGTGTGTGTGTGTGTGTGTGTGTGTGTGTGTGTGTGTGTGTGTGTGTGTGTGTGTGTGTGTGTGTGTGTGTGTGTGTGTGTGTGTGTGTGTGTGTGTGTGTGTGTGTGTGTGTGTGTGTGTGTGTGTGTGTGTGTGTGTGTGTGTGTGTGTGTGTGTGTGTGTGTGTGTGTGTGTGTGTGTGTGTGTGTGTGTGTGTGTGTGTGTGTGTGTGTGTGTGTGTGTGTGTGTGTGTGTGTGTGTGTGTGTGTGTGTGTGTGTGTGTGTGTGTGTGTGTGTGTGTGTGTGTGTGTGTGTGTGTGTGTGTGTGTGTGTGTGTGTGTGTGTGTGTGTGTGTGTGTGTGTGTGTGTGTGTGTGTGTGTGTGTGTGTGTGTGTGTGTGTGTGTGTGTGTGTGTGTGTGTGTGTGTGTGTGTGTGTGTGTGTGTGTGTGTGTGTGTGTGTGTGTGTGTGTGTGTGTGTGTGTGTGTGTGTGTGTGCGTGCGTGCGTGCGTGCGTGTGTGTGTGTTTTTTATGTATATATGTTTTATGTATATAACATTTTTTCTGAGCAGCCCCATTTATTTGCCTGCCAATCTTTATAGTACTGTTAATCTTTTATTTTGTTTTTTCTATTTCTGTTTTTATTTGATTTTCCATGTTGGCTTTGAATTGAAAGTAACTCCTAAATATTTATCTTGTTTATTTAACATTTGCTTTAAAACTTTTCATTGCTACCACAATACTGATGTATGCATAGCTCCTGTGCGGAATGTTTTTGCTAACATTTTAAAAGTCATATTTCTATATAAATTTCTTAACACAGATATGTCAGTATGGATGGCTGAGATGGTTAGGCATTGGCCTACCAATCCCAAGATTGTGGGTTCAAACCCAACCATGACTAATGGTTTTTAAGTGTGCTTAAAAGTGAAGTGTTAGTAAATTTTTGGCATCTAAAACAATTCCTGCAAGAAGAAATTCTGGCAACTGATATAATCCTGGCAATTGAAACTGTTGTAATAAGTACCGTATTTTATTGCAATAGCCCCTTCCTTGCATATTTTTCTCCCCTATGATTTTTCAGCACTAAAAATTATTTACCAATTAAACATCACATAATTCCCTCTCCTGGTTCATTCTTATTGGAGCAGCCTTCTAATGACTTGATAACAGACAACAATCGACACAGCGGTGCTTGTCACGGACAACAATGGATGCAGTGCTTACCACAAAAATACCTACTCCTATTGCCTTTGTCACAACCTATCATAAAATTGAAATGTGAAGTTGCAGACGTGTTTATAGGTCAGTTTGTTACAAGTTGTCATAATGTTGAAATACTCAAACTACATCACAAAATTTAAATTGAATGTACCTATATAACTTTTACATAATACTACATGGTTTGCCTTCCTTTCAGAATTCCTAGAAGCACCACTCGCATAATTCCCTACCCAGTGTTTTCAACCAAATTTTTCAAGAAACAAAGGGGAGAATTATGCAATAAAATATGGTAGATTATTTATTTAAACAAAGAAGTGAAAAATATCTTCAACTTATTCATGTATGAAGACTGCCTATTACAATCTTGAAACAGAGGAGGAAGAAGGATCATAAAGTGACTCTGGCACTGGAAAAAGACTACCCTAAAACCACAATCCATCAATCAAA
Organism: Mantis religiosa; assembly: GCA_030765055.1. NCBI lineage: Eukaryota > Metazoa > Arthropoda > Insecta > Mantodea > Mantidae > Mantis > Mantis religiosa. The sequence goes on from CM060958.1 coordinate 84,906,188, forward strand.
TTCCCACCTCGATAGCGTAGATGGTAGCATGTCTGACTCACGTTCAAGAGGTCCCGAGTTAAAATCTGGTCATTCAAATCTGGTGAGTTATCTGGATGAGATTTTCTCCAGGGGTTTCCTTATCCAAAAGATAAATGTCTAGTAACTAAGCTCTATGCAGCCATTTCATTCATCATTCAATATGACATTGTCGAAGGACGTAAATTTAAAAAAAAAAAAAAATATCCATTAATCAAATGACAGCCCAACCCAATCTACAGCTAGAATTGTCCCATAATGGAACCTTAAATGCAGATTCACGATTATCCAATCACAAATTTTGATCACCCTTAAACGGCAGCCTAGGAATGACAACATACCAAGAAAATGGCCACAGATTACAAACTGCAGAAAGTTTGAATGATAACCTAATATTATAACCCAAGAAGTTATCATTAAAAGAACAATGATTTATTTAAATTTAATGTACTTTTACTAAATGATATTACATAAGAATAAATTTAGTAAGAATAGAACCTTTTTTTTTAAATGTTGAAATGTTCTTTATACTGCTGTGCATCACAGTTAATTTTAAACTGCTAAGGCCCATTCAATGAAAATTAAGTGCCGACTTAAGAATGTAGAACTTAGTATGAAATTAACAGATGTGGTAAACCAATAACAAGGAAGTATAAATAAATCGTAAACAATATTTGTAGTCGGTTTATTGACACTCGTCACTTACTTTTTTTATATTATTGAGGGACTAGTTTCAAAGCCATTGCTTCCATTTTCAACCTCTCTCCAACTGGCATCTGCCGTCTGCTCTCCTCTCTCTGGTGGTGGAACTATGAACTTCATGGCCTTAGAAACTTGTCGCTCAATAATATAAAAAAGTAAGTGACAAGTGTCAATAAACCGACAACAGTACGCGCAAGATAAGTTGAGCACTCGATTTACGGTGAGGTGTGGGCAGAGGGGAAGAAGCGAGAGCTAACAATCTTTTGTTTCTGCAGTGTGGTCAACCTTGAAAAACACAGTTAAGCAAAATAGCATGTAAGATAAGCAAAGATACATTGCATCCTCTGAAAACATTCCTTAGTTTTGCTCACGCCAGCTCAATTGCAATCAGATAACAGTTATACGGAGGTAGACGAATAATGTGTCCCCTTTCGAGAGCCATAACATCCACAAAGGTTCATACAAATATTAATAATTTTCAAGTAAATGCTGATGTACATTACCACCACACTCGTAACAAGGATAAACTGGTAATTTGAGCGCACCAAACGAGCCTTTATGAAGGTAGCTTTAACTACAAAGGGAAAATGTTATATAATAAACTTCCAAATTCATTTAAACAAGCTGCATCATTAAAACACTTTAAGAATAAGGTTAAGAAATTTTTGCAAGCACACTGTTCTTATACGGTTAATGAATTTTTAGAACTATAACCATGTAAATGAGCACTGGGAGCATAGTAGTCACAAACCTGTAATATTCATATTATGACATTTCTTGTAGTAAATAAGTCTATGCAAATACCACTTGTAACCATAGAGAAGCTTTTTGATGGATAGAGTCAACATGAAAAATTCAAAGCCATGGCATTCTAAATTCATTCTATCCATCAAAAACCTTAGCCTATATACGGCTAGTGTGAAGAAATGATTAATTTCCATCAATTAAGTAACACAGAAAAGCTGCTTAATGTGTATATTGTAATCAATTTGACTTTATGTATATACCATATTTATACATTTTGACGTGTCTCATAACTTGTATATGTTGCCAAGGACATACTAAAATTCTAATTCTAACATACGATTGCTGTAAACTGGTTAGCTAATTAACCTCGAAATTGATCAAAACGAAATATGGCGGACATGATAAAGCTTAGCACATTAGCCACTAGATGTCAGTGTATAGCGCATTTCAAATTTCAAAGTTGTTATCTATTACACAAATATAAATATTTGTAACAAAAAACTTCACTTATATTAAGAAAATGGTGTTAATTCTTCCTTCTAATGGAGATCGATTTCAAAAACAGATTGTTTTCATCATCAGTCCCTCAATAAACTTCGTAGTCAAGGATTCCGGTTATCATGTTCTTATGTTTTTTCAGTATTACCAAAATCTGAAAACGAAACAAACCTAAAAACAGAATCAACTGCGAGTATTTAAAAGTTCATTACGCAATGTTTATTTTTTTAAATAAATATCTTTTCCCAAACCATTAAATCTATCGGACCATTTAATTGTTTTAATAATTTAACTTCAGGATTTATTTCATGGTTAAATGACTAAAAATGATCTGCTATGGCCGATTTATCAGTTTGTTTATACTTAATGTTACAAAAATGTTCTTTCGTTCTGGTTTCCAAATTACATTTCGTCTTTCCAATATAAACCTGATCACAATCTAAACAATTAAATTGATAAATACCAACAGATGCTAGTTGGATAGAGGTTGAAAATGGAGGCAATGGCCTTTGAAACTAGTCCTTCAATAATATAAAAAAAGTAAGTGACGAGTGTCAGTAAATTGACTACAAATAGTTTTCACGATTAATTTTGACGTCACTATTACTAAAATCCACCAAACACACATAAGTATAAATAAGTTGATTAAAACTGTTGCCAGGAATGAAACAAAGCTTTATGTGCACACATAAAAATTAGTACTAAGAATGATGTATTGTTTCAATTCAACTCTCTGGAAATTTAAATACATATATTTACATAAATATTAAAAGCAGAAGCATTATTAACAGTAAAGTATTCTTCATATTTAAGTTTGAATTTATGAGTCACTATGTTTACACTCAGTCTTCACTTACTTGTTGTTGTATAATTGAAACGTTTTCAAGATCATTCGATCTCATCATCAGCTGTTTGGTGACTAAATGAACCTCCCTCTTCTTCCACTGCTACGGAGCTCCGATCACTCTGCCATCTGGTGTTTGTGGCACTAACTTTTAATACTTCATTTAATGCCGGGATTTCAAAATCCTGGAGATAAATCCACAAGAGAATGACATCGACCATTGTCGATAGCAGGCTGAGCATGCGCTCGGTAGATACCCTGTAGCCCCGGACCTCCCCCCTTAAAATCTTTAAGTACACCCATAGAATTGGATATTTGGGAAAAAATTTTCATAAACAAAAACCGTGATAAAGTTATAAATTTTGAAATCCCGGCATTAAATGAAGTATTAAAAGTTAGTGCCACAAACACCAGATGGCAGAGTGATCGGAGCTCCGTAGCAGTAGAAGAGGGAGGTTCATTTAGTCACCAAACAGCTGATGATGAGATCGAATGATCTTGAAAACGTTTCAATTATACAACAACAAGTAAGTGAAGACTGAGTGTAAACATAGTGACTCATAAATTCAAACTTAAACATATATTTACTTTTGCAGAAAATGCAGCAATTCTTAACCTATTACTCACACAGTGAGGTAAACTGACTAGTACCAGATGATGAAATCTTAAGAGAATATGTGATACTGCAGAACGGTCCTTCTCTAATTGTTTGGCTTCTTATGTTTGACATTAACAAAAGCACAAAAGCTGGGTATAAACATAAGAACTAAAAATAATATAGGTACAGTGATTTTCAAGTACCAGAGCTAATTACACAAATAAAAATATTTGTTAATTAATGTCCACTTATCTTAAGAAGTTGATGTTAATACTTCTTTCTTCTTTTTTAGAAAAAAGAAAAACTGCTAAACTTTCATCATCATCATCATCATCATCATCATCATCATCATCATCATCATCATCATCATCATCATCATCATCATCATCATCATCATCATCATCATCGTTGTCATCGTCATCATCATCATCATCGTCATCATTTTTATTATTATCATTATCATTATTATTACTATCATTATCATTATTTATTATTTATTATCCAATTTCTTGATTCCTATTTTATCCAAAGGTATATTAGGAATATAGTTTACAAATGTATGAATACAATACAATTTACAAAAAAACATAACAAATTCAACATCAAGCTGACAAACAGTAAACATCAAGATGAATCATTTAGTTTAAGAAATATTTTGTTTAAGAAAGCCATGAAATACTGATAAGTTTTGTAATTCATCAGAATATGTGTAAGTGGTTTTGAGAAAGTGTAACCTAAGGATTGAAGCAATAATTCAAGTTCATATCCTTCAAAACAGAAAAATGGGCAATCAAATAAAATGTGAGGGACATCTTGATGATTTCCAAAAATACAATCAAATAAGGATTTGATTTTGAATCGAAATAAGTAAGCTGAAAATTTGCCATGTCCAGTTAAGAATTGAGTGAGAACATAGTTAGGATTAACGAATTTACATTTATGTCTGTTAGAAACTGTTGGGAAATATAAATCCTTAGTCAAAGCACCACAATCACTTTTTAACCAGTATTCACTCCAGTGGTTGATGATAATCTCCTTTAATGTTTGCCTCGAAATGGGGCATAGAGTGTATGTCTCTGGAAGATCTGAAGTCGCAGCTCTCTTTGCAAGCTCATCTGCACGTTCATTTCCGGCAATCCCTATGTGTCCTCTGACCCATTTAATACACAGATGAGAACTACATAATAATTGACTTCTTATTTCAGCTGCAATAGGACTGCTGTTTTTCGTATCTTTCAAAGCTGCAATTGCTGCTTGTGAGTCACTGTAAAGGCGAGCGGTACATTGTAAGTTGTTGCACCATTTCACTGCTTCACGGATTGCTAATAATTCAGCTTGAAAAACTGAACACTCCTTGGCAAGTCTGAACATGGTAGAATGGCATTCTATGGAGCGAGAGAATACCACAAATGCACATGCTACTTTAGCATTTTTACTAAGCCCTTCATCTATCCGAGAGCCATCTGTGTAAATGGAGTACTGGTGATATTCTGCTGCACAATCTTCAAGAAGACTAGAGACACTGGTGGCTGGATGAGAAGCTTGTTTAACTGGTTGTTCAAGTTGCAGTTGTGAAATATGTTGTGGCAAGGCTCGGCCATTTCTAATGTTGTTGATATTTGCCTTATATACACCAGTAAGAAAGATGGGTTCAATATTAGCAATAATGAGCGCTGCTGGAGTGGAGATGGTGCGGTATCCTCGGATGATTCTTAAGATGTATCCACGCTGTATCTGTAATAATTTATTTTGTGCCCATCTCTTCTGAAAAATACTTTGCAATGCTCCTTCACAACAGAGAACCATAGGCTCAAACGCCCCTTTATAAATTAACTTCAATAAAGAAGAGTTTAGGCAGTCAGTGCGGTAAGAAGTTTACTAGCCTTCCTGGCTACATAATCAAGATGATTTCGGAACGTCAGACGTCTGTCTAAAATAACTCCTAGATACTTCAAATTATCCACTAATTTAATATTTCTATTATTCATGTAAAGAGATAATTCTTCCAAATTTCTTTTCTTAGTGGCTAGCATAGCCAATGTCTTGTTGGCATTAAAGTTCAATTTGTTAGTTACACCCCAGGAATGAATGATATGGAGGGCTTCATTGGCTTTCGTCTGTAACTTCTGAAGGTAGTAGACTTAATAAGTAATAGAGCATCATCAGCATATGCGTATAACTGCAATTTTCTGGTAATCGTTGTGTTATTAAATCATCATATAGTAGAACCCAAAAAACTGGGCTACAAATTGAACCTTGTGGATGGGCTACAAATTGAACCTTGTGGACATCCACAAGTCATTTGTTTGGTAACAGTTATATTATTAATACTAAGCTGACTATTTCGGTTGTGAAAATAGTTGGTTACAATCTTATATAAGTTGCAAGGACAGCTTTTCACTTTTAATTGGTGTAGTATCTTTGGCCACCAGGCATGGTCAAACGCACCAGATATGTCTAATGAGATAAGCAGACCTATTTGGTTTTCTCTGTGAACTTGTTGAATCCAATCAACTACGTTGCAGACAGCTGATTCTGTAGACTTCCCAGATCTGAAGCCAAATTGAAGATTGCTAATGAGATTCTTGGAATCTAGATGAAACAATATGCGATCAATAATGAGCTTCTCTAAACACTTCCCTAAAACAGGCAATAGGCTAATGGGATGGTAAGCAGATGTTGATGTAGTGTCACTCACAGGCTTGGGAATTATTTTTACTACAGCCGTTTTCCATCTATCCAGAAAAACATCAAGTACTAAACATTTGTTAAAAACTTCCTTAAACAGTGTAGGATGTGAAAGGTGGATATTCTTGATTATATTGGCTGAAAGTCCATCTATAACTGGAGCTTTACGGTCGTTAAGGTTTAAGATGACATAATCTACTTCTTTTGAAGAAAAACGGCAATCTTCTGTGGTGGCAGGTACTGTATTAATTTCAGCATGGATTAAGCATTGCTGATCATTATCCGATGTGTTGTCAGGGAAAAATTTATTAGCCAAGGCGTCTGCAGTTTCTTTAGCAGTCATCGTGTCTCCACTGTCAGTTTTCAGTGTTGTAAGTGTATTATTAAAGCTTTTAGGTTTTCTGGAATATTTATATGCCATATCCCATGGATTCACTTGTGTGGAACAGAAGGATTTCCAACTGTTGGCTTTCGCTTGTTTTATCATAGTGCCATATTCTGATTTCACTTTTCTGTAAATCTCTTCATATTTCACTTGGAGAACATTACACTTCGATTGTTGAAATCTACGATGACAAGCTAGGACTCTTTTCCTCATGATGGTGAGATCAGCATTCTACCAGAAATTTTTTTAAAGGTGTTTGTGAAAGCTTAGGAAGATGACATTCACATAGTTTAATGATGTCCGTAAGCTTATTAACACAACTATTCACAACTATTATTATTATTATTATTATTATTATTATTATTATTATTATTATTATTATTATTATTATTATTATTTTTTTATTTTTTTTTTTATTGAAAGAAGTCTGAGCAGCATGCCCCATTACAATGTAATACTACATGCTTTATAGTCCGAGACATCGGTTCAGAGCGACTTGCGATACATTGGCCAAAGTACATTGTTCTATTTTTTTAGCCTGCGACCTTTATAATACTGTTGAACCACTTATTTTAGTATAATAATATCTTAGTACTGCGCTTCTGAACTGACGTGTCGGTCACAATGATTCATTAATTTAATTTAATTAAGTTAATTTACATAACATATTTTTTAACAATGTCTTGACAAGATGACTTCCTATATATTGACATTTCTCTAGCGTAAAATCACAGTGTGGTCACAATATCTATCACAAATATTATAACTTTTTAAAGTCTATTGCATTTACGAATCTGCTGAACTGTCTTATGAATCTTCTTGTGAGGTCCTTCTTTGCAGTCGGCCATTTCCCGCCCTGGTGAATTATGGCTGCTGCAAGATCCTTCCTTTGTTTGCCGAGGATAGGACAGTGAAACAAGAGATGATCCACAGTCTGTTCTCCTGTATTACATGGACAAATTGATTTGTCCATGATTTTAAATCTGTGCAGGTAGCTTCGTATATTGCCGTGTCCAGATGTTATGCAGGTGAAATTTGGCGTAATTCTTATATTGCTCTTGACACGATCGATGATGCTTGGGAAGAATTCCTTCGTTGTCGCACCTTTGGATGTTTTGTCCCATTCTGTTTGCCACCTCCTGATTCCAGCTTCATTCACTCTTGTGATAATTACGTCCTTGGATATTTTCTCGTAGACTGCTTCTCCTTCCTCTGCAGCTGCTTCCTTTGCTAATCGATCGGCTAGTTCATTCCCTTCTATCCCAGCGTGTCCTCGGACCCAGCCAAAGTGGATTATCCAGTTTTGTTCTGTCAATTCAATTATTTTACTTCTGATAGATTCTATTAATCTGGGATGTTTCATTTTATTCTTCAATGAATCTAGAATTATTATTATTATTATTATTATTATTATTATTATTATTATTATTATTATTATTATTATTATTATTATTATTATTATTATTATTATTATTATTATTATTATTATTATTATTATTATTATTATTATTATTATTATTATTATTATTATTATTATTATTATTATTATTATTATTATTATTATTATTATTATTATTATTATTATTATTATTATTATTATTATTATTATTATTATTATTATTATTATTATTATTATTATTATTATTATTATTATTATTATTATTATTATTATTATTATTATTATTATTATTATTATTATTATTATTATTATTATTATTATTATTATTATTATTATTATTATTATTATTATTATTATTATTATTATTATTATTATTATTATTATTATTATTATTATTATTATTATTATTATTATTATTATTATTATTATTATTATTATTATTATTATTATTATTATTATTATTATTATTATTATTATTATTATTATTATTATTATTATTATTATTATTATTATTATTATTATTATTATTATTATTATTATTATTATTATTATTATTATTATTATTATTATTATTATTATTATTATTATTATTATTATTATTATTATTATTATTATTATTATTATTATTATTATTATTATTATTATTATTATTATTATTATTATTATTATTATTATTATTATTATTATTATTATTATTATTATTATTATTATTATTATTATTATTATTATTATTATTATTATTATTATTATTATTATTATTATTATTATTATTATTATTATTATTATTATTATTATTATTATTATTATTATTATTATTATTATTATTATTATTATTATTATTATTATTATTATTATTATTATTATTATTATTATTATTATTATTATTATTATTATTATTATTATTATTATTATTATTATTATTATTATTATTATTATTATTATTATTATTATTATTATTATTATTATTATTATTATTATTATTATTATTATTATTATTATTATTATTATTATTATTATTATTATTATTATTATTATTATTATTATTATTATTATTATTATTATTATTATTATTATTATTATTATTATTATTATTATTATTATTATTATTATTATTATTATTATTATTATTATTATTATTATTATTATTATTATTATTATTATTATTATTATTATTATTATTATTATTATTATTATTATTATTATTATTATTATTATTATTATTATTATTATTATTATTATTATTATTATTATTATTATTATTATTATTATTATTATTATTATTATTATTATTATTATTATTATTATTATTATTATAATTATAATAATTATTATAATTATTATAATTATTATTATTATTATTATTATTATTATTATTATTATTATTATTATTATTATTATTATTATTATTGTTATTATTATTATTATTATTATTATTATTATTATTATTATTATTATTATTATTATTATTATTATTATTATTATTATTGTTATTATTATTATTATTATTATTATTATTATTATTATTATTATTATTATTATTATTATTATTATTATTATTATTATAGCAATTATTATTTCTACTCTCAAAAAAATAAAAGATGAATATAAATTTAAAAAATTTACTTACCATCCTTGGAATAATAAACATTTTCAACTTTTTTTTTAAAGAAGTTGGTATAACTTCAGTTCTTCAAAATAAATATAGTATTAAAACTTTATTACAATTTTCTAAAAAAGATAAAATTCCTAATAATAAAAGATCTGGTATTTATCAATGTAATTGTTTAGATTGTGATCAGGTTTATATTGAAAAGACGAAACGTAGTTTGGAAACCAGAAAGAAAGAACTTTTTTGTAACATTAATGTAACGCGAGCGCTGGAACACCCTGTGAACCAGCTGGGAACGGAAGGCAGGGGAGGACCGCGTTAGCCACACCTCCCCCTCGTTTGTCTTGTAGTGGTGACAGGCAGTGGTTGGGAGGAAAAACATCAGTGTGCCGTCTGTTTCTGTCCACCTGGTTCCAGAAATTACGGAATCTGGAACATTCTCCTGGTCACTAGAAACCGGCGATATTCCTATATAAAGAGTGTTACAGACAGACGGAGTTGAGTTGGTCAATCAGTTGGTTAGTGTGTGTGAGTGAGGACAGTTCTTGGTGTAAGAAGGCAGTGTTAGTCAGTGACGTGTTAATGAACGAAAGGATTGTGCAACGGAAGACTGTACGTAACTGTGAATGTGTACCGGAGCTTACGTAACCGCGAGTACAAGGAAATTGTAACGGACGAACTGGTGAATTGTAATTGTTGCAGCACGTAATTCTGTGTAATTGGCAAGTGTTTAACTGTAAGTCGGTGGAAATAAAGAACATTGTTGAGTGGTGTAATTGGACTTTTTATTTCACGAACCCACAAAGTCACACTGGTGTCAGGAAGCGGGAAAACAACATAACATCACCGAACATTACAACCATGGAGGCAGCATTAGAAAAGATTTTAGCGGAACTGAAAGAAATGAAGACGGCCAACGACAACATCGCCGGGAAGATGGAAGAAATGAAGGCCGAACTAATCTCGGAAATGAAGACGGCAAATGAAAACCTCACTGCAAAAATAGAAGCGGCAAACAACAACCTCATCGCTGAGTTGAAACAAATGAAGACGGCCAACGACAACATCACCGCGGAGATGGAAGAAATGAAGGCCGAGTTAACCACAGAAATGAGAGCAGCGAACGGCAGTCTGGCCACGGAAATGAAGGCGGCGAACGAGGCTCTCGCCGCAAAGTTTGAGGAACGTTTGGCCGGCGTGAGGGATGACGTCGCGAACCTGGGCAAACGGAAGGGTCAAGTAGACGACCGCCTTAATGATTTAGAGGAAAAGGCCGACAACATCGCAAAACCCCTCACCCGCCTGACGGAGGAAAACCGGCCTTATGTGTGGACGGAGGATGCCGAAGACGCTTTCCAGCACCCGAAGGGGACCCTGTGCAGTGCTTCAATTTTGGGTTTCCCACAACCGGGTGGCGCCTTCATTGTGGACACCGACGCCAGCGACCATTGCATTGGAGGTGTCCTATCGCAGATCCAGGACGGCCACGAGCGCACAAGAGTCGAAGAGGAGCGTGCCGCAGCAGTCCGAGTAGTTGTGGCAGTGCCTGCTGAAGGCTGGGATAGCGCAGGCCTGAGGAGGGAGCAGCTGGCGGACGCAGACTTGGGGCCACTCTTGAGGGAAGTGGACGCAGGGACGAGACCAACCTGGGAGGACATCGCACCGAGGAGCGCCACCTACAAGTCGCACTGGGCCCGATGGGACTCGTTGAAGACCAGAGAGGGCGTGCTATTCCGGGTATGGGAGTCACCCGATGGGAAGGCGCAGAGAGGACAGTTGGTACTTCCCCTGAGCAAGGTCCCGGAAGTCTTGGAGGAAGTGCACGCCGGTACTTCAGGGGGACACCTGGGAGCGAACCGAATGATTCACAAACTACGGCAGCGCTACTTCTGGCTCAGACTCCGGGCAGATGCTGGTGGTACACCTGGACCGCCTCGCACGCTACGATGGGGCTGTTCGGGGCGAACAGCTTTGAGGAGGGAGCAGTGTAACGCGAGCGCTGGAACACCCTGTGAACCAGCTGGGAACGGAAGGCAGGGGAGGACCGCGTTAGCCACACCTCCCCCTCGTTTGTCTTGTAGTGGTGACAGGCAGTGGTTGGGAGGAAAAACATCAGTGTGCCGTCTGTTTCTGTCCACCTGGTTCCAGAAATTACGGAATCTGGAACATTCTCCTGGTCACTAGAAACCGGCGATATTCCTATATAAAGAGGGTTACAGACAGACAGAGTTGAGTTGGTCAATCAGTTGGTTAGTGTGTGTGAGTGAGGACAGTTCTTGGTGTAAGAAGGCAGTGTTAGTCAGTGACGTGTTAATGAACGAAAGGATTGTGCAACGGAAGACTGTACGTAACTGTGAATGTGTACCGGAGCTTACGTAACCGCGAGTACAAGGAAATTGTAACGGACGAACTGGTGAATTGTAATTGTTGCAGCACGTAATTCTGTGTAATTGGCAAGTGTTTAACTGTAAGTCGGTGGAAATAAAGAACATTGTTGAGTGGTGTAATTGGACTTTTTATTTCACGAACCCACAAAGTCACATTAAATATAAACAAATTAATAAATCGGCCGTAGCAGATCATTTTTGGTCATTTAACCACAAAATAAATCCCGAAGTTAAATTATTAAAATAATTAAATGTTCCCATAGATTTAATAATGTGGGAAAAAATATTTATTTTAAAAATTAAAAATCGCGTAATGAATTTTGACATACCGGCAATTGACTCTGGTTTTAGGTTAGTTTCGTCTTCAGATTTTGGTAATATAAAAAACATAGTATGCTTGACGACAAAGTAAACAAGACAACAAAGTGTGCTAACTGACGATGCGAGCAAATGTTCGTGAAATCGATTTTTTAAAAAGAAGAAAGAAGTATTAACATCAACTTCTTAAGATAAGTTGACATTAATTAACAAATATTTTTATTTGTGTAATATTTATTACTCCACTGTAACTAGCTTCATTTTCTGTGTTACCAGAGCTAATTTTGCAGTTAGGTTGATTCACTAAACCCATTAGTTGTGAAAGGATATATTGCATCCTCAGCTATATTCTATTGCCAGAAACTTGTTGGAAGTGTTCATCAATGTTCAGCAGAGAGACTAAAAGAATCCCCATGGGATAATTAAAATCTTCTAGCATTTGAATTTGACTTAGGATGCAGTAAAGGGTTTCGTGAAACTAGTTAAGTGTGCAAAGAACTTTGAAAGATATAAGCTTTGGATTTGCAAAGTTCCACATTGTGCAATGCAAAGTGAATGAATCCATTGGATTACATGGTACTAAGATTTTATACTTCGTTATATTTAGACTTAATTTCTGTTATGAATGGTTCCTTACATAAAGGCACAATGTTCACAGAATTCCTAAAAACAAATTCAAGAACATACCTTTGGTTTGTTGAACACAATCCATGTGGAGTCAATGTCTGTTGCATTAGGAGCAATACGCAGACCAGCCGCCACACCATTATGAAATAGTGGCCAAAGATTCATGTTGGGAACCACTTCAATGTGAGAGAGATCAACAGTTGTTCCTCTGGGAGGAGCTCTCCCTGTGAGGCACAGCCTTGGAATGGGAAGTGTTTCAGTCACAACTGGTGCTGCTGTGCGTAGTGTAAACATACCCCTAGAAAATAAGCAAAAACAAAATTATCAAGCTACCTCATTATGCAGCTACAAAGAGAGTACCTGTCTCTTTTCCGAAAGTACTACATATTTTGAATGCAATTACAGCTAAACTCTGCTAAATAAACAATGATCAAAATAAATTTTGGGAAGTAATAAGAAAGAGAAGGAGAACCTTTCTATGTAAATGATGACACTTGCCGCAGTTGCAAGTGAAATGTCTGGGAGAAAGATGAGCAAGCCCAGTGGACCACAGCCTTTTAGCCCAGAATCTTTTATTGAACAAGAATGCTGGCTACGTTTATTAATATGAAAGAGGTTTGAAGATAAAGAAATTCAAAAACTTTTTGATGGCATAATGGAAAAAGGTATTGGTAGATTGTTTAGCAATGAAGAAATCAGCAGGCACCGTAGCTCAGTAGACAGAGCACCTACTTGCCATGCTAGGGGTCCCGGGTTCAATTCCTCAGTGGGGATTTTTCTCTGACCAAATAATTCCTCATCTTCCACAGTCTGGAAGTATGAACAAGAGTATGAATGTGTGCATGATCCAATAATTAAAACACAACAAATACGAGTTAACACCTGTGCTATATTCCAAAGGAGAACGGCCGCCAATATGACCACTGGAGCTAAAAGTGGGGTATAAATGGAACAAATTAAAATAAAATGAAGGAATCATGAGAAAGGGAGATATATGTGGATAAGGTAGGTAATGAATAAAGGGAAGCAATAGCATAGCTAAAAACTGGTGTTTGGAGGTTGAAAGGATTAAGAAAAGGCACCCCATAGAGCCAGTGTCCTATTTGTGGAAGCAAAATATGGAGCATATAGTCTTTGAATAAGGAATGGATTTATGGAGAAAAGAATTATTGGGACAAAAATAGGAGAAGGTGGATAGAACACCATTAAGGAAGCTTTTTAGTAAGAAGGGAACTGAAGGGAATTGACCTTAGGTAAATTTTTAAGTAAAGTTAAGGAAAAACGGAAGTGGTTAGTTCAAAGGGAAGTAGAATTTTTAATATATTGAAATTAGCAACACTAATGTTATCACAAGCATAAGCTGGCTATGAATACACAAAGACAGTACTAATTATTTCCCTTATGAGTCATATAGCATAAGGATACAAAGTAACATTTAGACAGGCCTAAGAATGTTGATTAGTATATTTATGTGTTGAATTTAAGGGTAGCTTATCATTTCTGTTAGTTTCTAAGATCTAAATATCAGGGGCGGCCAGTGAGGCATTATATTGACGGTGCCATAAATGAATGAATAAATAAATAAATAAATAAATAAATAAATAAATAAATAAATAAATAAATAAATAAATAAATAAATAAATAAATAAATAAATAAATAAATAAATAAATAAATAAATAAATAAATAAATAAATAAATAAATAAATAAATAAATAAATAAGGGTTGTTAAAATACAAATATGCATACCAATTTCGAATGATTTAGGTAATCTTATCAATAATCCACCCTATTTTACAATATACTGTACCAAACAGAACATACAGGGAAACAGAAATACATATTTATTACATCCGTACTCTTGTTACACACAGCTGTGAGGAGTACTGTAAAAGTTTGATAATAGTTCATGGAGAATGTGATACGAAGCGTTCGTGTACAATTTCACGACAGAGAGACAGTTATCTTAAGTCCCGTGCTTTACTGCACCCTAGCGGATAAAGCGTAAGTTATGTGCCAGAGAAATCTCGGCACCACCTTCTCCCATAAGAAGCTGTGTATAAGCAGACATCCTAGCTCTTAACACAGGCACTTATGAGCGTAGATGGTGCTGTCCTCGAATCGGCACCAAGCCATGCAAAACAGAGCGCTTGCGTTTAGGCACCTATTCACACGAGAGAGCAGAAACAATCATTTTTGCGCAATTCCTATACACCTCTCTTTCTTTCGTTTTAATACAGATGGTGCCATGGCACAGCGACACTACCTCAGAAGCCGCCCCTGCTAAATATACTGGTGTTGTCTAATTGATTTGTAAGTGTAAGAAATGTAGATATCAACATCTGGTGGATAAGTGGCTAAGGCCAACCCCAGCAGATGCCATTTAGTAAAGCTTGGTACAAATTAATAATGAAAATAAACAATGCTCTAGATGGAAACATTAACTGCCAAGTTTTCATATTATACAAAATGTAAGCTTCAATTGTTTTAAAGTATTTAATTACGAGCTATTCTTTAAATTTAAGTTTTACCTATAATGAATTCAGTAAAGGACAAAAACAAAGGAAAGCATTTTGAATATTAATGTCTAAATAGCACATCATCAATTTAAAAAAAAAGAAGTTCTGATGTGGTACATTCACGTGAGCTTCTTTATTGTTTATCAATATGTGTACAAAGCATTCTTATATATCGAGATTTAACTGTCTTGGAACACCACAGTGAAGTGAAAAATTATTAAATTATATTCCCTCATATGTTTAAAACATGGTACAGATACGTAGACGACATCTTTGCAATAGTGCCCTACAAACTAATAGATGATGCTTTGAAATTGGCAATGACTGAATTATGTATACATCAAAATTATTTTGTCTTCGATGGAAAATATTATAAACAAATTTCAGGACTAGCTATGGGAAGCCCGCTATCACCATTTTTGGCCAATCTATACATGAGCTTTTTCGAAACACATATTACTAAAGCCTTCCCTCATATGTTTAAAACATGGTACAGATACGTAGACGACATCTTTGCAATAGTGCCCTACAAACTAATAGATGATGCTTTGAAACTACTCAACCTGCAAGAACCCAGCATACAATTCACAGTGGAAACTGAAGAGGACTGTACTCTACCTTTTTTAGATCTTAAAATCAAAAAAAGCAATGAAAAACTAGAATTTGGCATTCATAGAAAAGCAACACACACAGATAATTACATCAAAGCAAATAGTTTCAACCCAATTCCACACAAACATGCAACTATCAACAGTCTGACACACAGATTAGTAAATCTACCTCTCAGCCAGCAAGAATATCAAAAACGAATACCATCAAATCTTAAAAACTGCAATTAAAAATGGATATGGAAAAAACCTTATAGATAAAAAACTAAAATTATTCAAACTTCAAAAGAGATTAAAACAGATCACAGCTCTCACACCAATAAAACAAGAAATTAGATTTGCTAAATTTACTTACCACCCCTGGGCCACAAAAAAGTTCCAAAAAATATTCAAGAAATACAATATAACATTGGCACCAAAAAACAATTACAACATTAAAAACCTACTTCACAGTAATAATACTGATAAGATAAAACATGAGGAAAAGTCAGGCATTTACAAGATTAAGTGTAAAGACTGTGAAAAAATTTACATAGGGAGGACAAAAAAAAAAAAAAAAGAAACATAGGCACTAGAAAGAAAGAACACTTCAGGCACTTAAGATACAAAAATATTGATAAGTCCGCAATAGCAGCTCATTTCTGGTCTGAAAATCATGAAATTGAAGATAACACAGAATTACTAAAATACGTACAAAAACATAGTGAACTCGTCATATGGGAGAGGATATACATAGAAAAACATAAAAACCAACTAATGAACTTTGAAATCCCGCTAGAAGAGAATCCCACATTCAAGTTCATCACTAAATCCACAGATGGCAGCAACAACCGCAGAATTACCCACACCGCTGGATCTAACTTCAGTCGCACAAGAGCCGTAGATGCAAGCGATGATTTGCGAAACATGTCCTCAAAATAGGTACGAAAGTGAAGCAGAGGTGTAAAAAATACGACTCATCTATAATTTAATAAAGCATTCTTAGTTTTCATAGAAGGCAGCGTTATTTAGGATAATTAGATTTCTTCTCCAGAAACTAAAGATATTCAACATGCCAGAGTGTAGATGACCATATGCATTCCATATGCATCTCAATTGTAAATAATGTCACCTATTCACTGAACGTTGTAATCTGTATTGTATCTTCTGACGTCTATTGCTGTAAAGCTCAACGACAAAAAAATTCTTAATAATAATAATACTGGTTATGTCACCCCAGCAGTCACGCTGAACTTATAAGTTTCTACAAAAGTGAATCAAGAAGATATTGACACATTGCTTCACTCACACTGTTTATTCACAGGACATGTTTCAAGAGCTCTTGCTCCTATCATCAGCTGATACTCGATTAGTGTAAGTTGTAGTGGTTTCCTCTTTCTCCGTATTGTCAATAGATGGCGTGATGTACTTGTCAAAGATGTCCGGTGGTGGAGTTTCAAAATTCATGACTCTATGATGATTTTTGTTAATGAAGATTTTTTCCTATACGGAAAGGTCTATGGGGTGATTAACATATTTTATTAGAGATGTTTCCAAGTTGAAGTCATGTCTAGTATTCAAAAAATGAAAAGCCACTGCTGCTTTTTCTGTTTCACCATGAATCAGCAGTGGCTTTTCATTTTTTGAATACTAGACATGACTTCAACTTGGAAACATCTCTAATAAAATATGTTAATCACCCATAGGCCTTTCCGTATGGGAAAAAATCTTCATTAACAAAAATCGTCATAGAGTCATGAATTTTGAAACTCCACCACCGGACATCTTTGACAAGTACATCATGCCATTTATTGACAATACGGAGAAAGAGGAAACCACTACAACTTACACTAATCGAGTATCAGCTGATGATAGGAGCAAGAGCTCTTGAAACATGTCCTGTGAATAAACAGTGTGAGTGAAGCAATGTGTCAATATCTTCTCGATTCACTTTTGTACTAATTTGTGCTTCACTGTCCCTATGCTTCTTTCAAGTTTATACTTTATAAGTTCCTACTCACTCTGCTGTTTATGGTAATATTTTAATAAATTGTATTGTTCATTGATTGTTTGAATTGTTCATTAAATTGTATTGTTGCACACATTTTTGAGACTTGCCATGGCAGTATTAAGGTTAATGTATTTAGCAGGGGTGGTTTCTCAATGGGGTAGCATGTTTGCGCTACAACCAAAATGCTGGGTCTCCCTTTAATGCAAGGGCATGTTCCATTTGGAGTTCAGTTCGACCTTGTCTAGTGCAGTGGCCTCAGCGCGCTGTATTGTTTGCAGGTGCCAAGTAGTTCACTCTCAGTTGCAAACCACTGGTATACAATGGGGAGGTATAGGGCAGGATGAACGTAGGGTGTGCCAAGGAAAGTAGCGGGGAAGGGCGGGGCTTATGGCTGCATAAGGTTGGTTAACCTAGCAGCCAGAGAATAGTGAATGCCAAGCCTTATCCTTCTGTTTTCAGTGCCACCTATTATTCTCATATTAAATGTTCGCATCGGTCAACTATTACCACAGATTACCATTACCTATCAGAGCATAGCCACATGTTTTGTGCTGTGTTTTGTTAGCTGTGTCGTGCCTTGAGTAGTGAATAAGAGTGATTTATTTAAATACAAGTATATTGTGTTATATAAGGAGAAACAATGAATTCCATAAAGTGTCTATTAGCACATCCTTTTTAAAAATGAACTTAGAAGAAAAAACCGAAAATAAACGACTTGGAAGTCCCACGCCAAATATAAAAATCACATAGGTAGTCAAAACAAAAACAAGATATTTGAATAGGAATTTTAACAACAATGTACATGAGAAATATAATTTGATGTGTGCTTGTAACATTAAAAATAGCCTGTTTTGCTTTCCGTGCGTTCCGTTTGGTGGTGAAGATCCGTGGACAACACATGGCGTGAATGCTTTGCAGCACCTTCATGATCGAGCTAAAAACACGTAACTTAAAAATTACGCATGAAAAACAGTTTTTGCTATGCTTGGCAATGCAAATATAGCAAAGCAGATGGACAGTGCATATCGGAGAACAGCTGAAGAACACAACCAGAAAGAGGCTCAAAATAGGTATGTTTTAAACATTATTTTTAACTGCATTAGGTTTTGTGGAGCCTTTGAGTTAGTTCCACGAGGACACGATGATTCTTCTACATCAAGCAATCCTGGTATTTTTCGAGGACTGATAAACTTCAGTGCAGAGCTAGACTGTGTTCTGAAAATGCTACAGTGTGTAAGGGGACCTCCAAGACAATCCAGAACGAAATCTTGCAATGTACACTTGAAGACTGTCATGAAGAGATATCAAGTCCATTTTTAGCTGCATAAATAGAAGAGTATTATGCTCTAAAGTGTTTCTGAAATACGCATATTGTATTATACGCTGTGAATTACCGTTAACTTGTGTATACAGCAGTCTATAGTGGCAGGCTTAAACAACCGTGTGTTACTTTTAAAAAATTAAATTGCATGGATAAATTTGTGAACCACCGATTTTCAGAGCCACCAGCCGCCCCTGGTATTTAGTTACCTCTGCAGTCAGACTGATACATACAAAATATACTTACCTCTTTTTGTAGTAATTTTGTAAAATGACTATGTGAATGCAAGATTGTACTTTCTCTACTACTTATATTATTTTGTTAGATTGTATTGTATTGTATTGTATTGTATTGACATTGCCTATTGCTATATTTAAGCTTAATGGCAAAAAAATAAATATTATTATTATTATTATTATTATTATTATTATTATTATTATTATTATTATTATTATTATTATTATTATTATTATTATTATTATTATTATTATTATTATTATTATTATTATTATTATTATTATTATTATTATTATTATTTAGCAGATATTTCATGTTGTTAAAAACAATAGTTAAAGGAATTGAAATATGTTATGAAATAAAGATATAATGTAAGTTAGGTGAAGTGTAACCATGACAACGTCATATGGGAGGAAGTTGTTATATGTTTCATGGATCTTTCTTCTGCAAGGAACATTCGTAGAGGATAGACGTATATCAGTATTGCTCTGCAAGTGTGCAGATGAGTTACAAATGAATGCATTTGTGTGATGCATAATAGATGCATCAATAGCTAGTGTGCTATTAATTTATAATTAGTATTTTGCATCATTAGTAGCAGGAGAAAAGGCAATTATCAATAATCTTCAAGGTTTTGTAAGATCAAGCATCAAATTGTATATGTGGAATAAAATATTCTTCTTTGGGAAAGTATGATTGAAAAGTTAATCAATCAGCAGTAGAATCTAATTGGGAATCTAATATTTCTCAGCTCCGGTACAACCCTGGGGAAAAGAACTCATCGCTCCAGAATTACTGATGCGCCTACAGATCCAGAGTTGCAGGGGAAACTTCTAGATTTCTTCAAAGTTCGTCACCAAAGGGGGGAAATTCATCAGCGTCCACCATCATTCCATTAAACTGCTTCAACAGGCTATAGAAGTCTATGCGTCTATGCTTATAAAAGTTTATTTTTCTATCCATCTCATTTTATATGAAATAATTCTTTAAAGAAATAGCAATATTACATACTGCATTATATGTAAAAAGGCATTAGTGTTATTCAAATATTGAAGAACTGCAAAATATACACTGGTCTTAAAATTTCATACTTTTTCCAGGCAATCAGGAGAAAGAACTAAATATCTATAGAACTTTCAAAAATTGCAAAGTAGCATATAAGTGACATGGACAATATAGCATTCAAGCAGATGTTCATTCAATATAAACATCACCAGGCAGCAAGGTCTGGGGTGGTGCCCCATCCTATTGGAAACAAGTAGTACCTGGCTCATCTATCTGTGGGCTTAGCCAATTTTGCAGGATGCAAAGAAGTCATCTCATATAAGCAAAATAGTTCCTAAATTTTCCTTTCTGATACGGTGCAATGAAAGTTGAGTGAATTCTGAATGTGTTCAATGATAGTATGCGAGTTTTGTGTGTCCCATATACAACAATAACATTCCTTGAAGATGAAATGTTGCTTCAACTAGAAAGCTAGGCAGTATACAAAATTTTCATTTTCCATGTCTTCTGCACTCCACCCAGAATATAGACTGATGCAGGATCTTACCATGTGCTTTAGGGCATATACCAGTTGAATCTGTATGGCTTGACAACCAGTTCCAGTAAAATGTGTGCCAAAATTCATCTTACCACTATGATAGGATCCATCTCTGTGAACTGCAATACGTTAAATTCCCTCTATCAGATACCATTTTGTACTTTGAAGTTTAGTGAAACTAAGGCAACATGGCAACAACATAGTGTGTGGTGCTAAGTATGAATAAAATTTTCAAAATTGTGCTTATTTTGAGGTCCCATACATTCAGTATTCAGTTTAGTCAAAAATATTAATTTAAGTATTTCTTAGTCACCCTGTATTGATATTTTGGTTCTTTGTGTAACATTACCCAAGTTCCTCCCACAAATCTTGAAGAGATGATCACTCCAATTAGTCATAGATCAATTGATAGAAATTGTTTTTTCACACTAGCTGTATGAGGTTAAGGTTTGGATACACCTTACAGTTGTATTCTGAGGGAAAGTGAGAACAACCTGGAAATAATATAATCCAAGTAATCCATAACAAAAAAGCTCAGGAGCCCTGAATGTGAGGGCAGATGTTACCCCCTTAGCACATAGCTGGGGTAAGAGTTAATGCTTCTTTTGAAATAATATCTAAGCAAACTTTTACAGCGAATAGCATCACGTGAACAGAATAATTCTTTATACCAATAATAATATATAAAATGTATGAGAGTTTGTAATAAAGAAATTCAAGTAAATGTATCACTTATGATTTTTTTTCCTTTTTCATGATTTTTCAGTAATATGTTCAGTATCAAAGCATTAATTTATTCACTTACATTCTATCAGCATATTTTGCATTTTTTTCATAGCATTTTAGAGTATTGTTAGTTTAAGGATTGCAGGGCTTGTCATGGAGAAGTTATGCTGCTTTGTAGGAGGAATGAAAATATGAGAATTGCTCACCTTGTTTATT
Organism: Mantis religiosa; assembly: GCA_030765055.1. Lineage (NCBI taxonomy): Eukaryota > Metazoa > Arthropoda > Insecta > Mantodea > Mantidae > Mantis > Mantis religiosa. The sequence continues at coordinate 84,928,167 of CM060958.1, forward strand.
GGCTGGTAGAACGAGGGGGGCACACCTTCCAGGACCACTGGTGGCTGACATCATGAAAATGTAACAGGCTGGGGCAGAACTGTGCTTTTACTGTGCAAATACCGTTCAATACTGTTCCAGAATGCGACAAAAACATTTGGCTTCTGAAACGACCTATCTCAGCTGGCAGAGTTACATATATAAAAGCTGATGCAGGGCCTGAAGCAGACAGTTGCAGTGAGTAGTAGTGAGAGTGGTGTGTCTGGTGCTTCGAATTTAGTGCAGCTCTGTGGAGCACTTCAAGAATCAGTTGATCAGTGAGCAGTGTATAGAAGAGTGGTAAATTCCAAGCTCAGTGAAGAGGAGTCGAAAGGCTGTGGAACAGTGCAGGAAGCAGTTCACAGGTCAGTAAGTGTGGCTCTGTAGTAAGAAACTGGCAGGCTGTGGAACAGGCAGCGAAGCACTTTACATGTAAATATTGGAGTTGTGTTAAGAATCAGCGTGCAGCACAAAGTGGTGTATCTTACAGAGAAAGGAAAATTGTAAACATGTGTTGAAGAGATGTATTTGTGTAAAATAGAGGTTGATTTAGTGACAAATAAAGAAGTTTTGAGGCAAGCTTTGTCATCTTTGTCATATGGTGTTAAAAGTAGGAAATGTTTGAAACATTATTTGATAAAATGGAAGAAATGACACAAATGAAGAATAAAATGAGTGAAATTAAGATCGTAAATTTCTAGATGGAATAAAAAATTAATTAAAATTGAAGAATATAAACTCTGGAATGGACAAAATAAGCGAAGAAATGTCAGAGACAAAACTGTAACTATTAACTAGAATCAATGGGCGACTATCAGACATGAAGAACGATGAGGAAGCGCTCAGAGAACAAGAGGAAGATCTTGACCAAGGCGTTAACATCCTGAGCACCTGAGCAGAAAGCTTAACGTTCTGTAAGGTGGAATCAAGGAATGCGGTGCTTACAGATGCAGATGATAGCACTAGTCTGAGGAGGAAGCAGTTGGCGGACAAGGTGACAGCTGCCTCCGTCTTGAGCACCAGGAGTGTCTGGTGCATTGGGAATGGGATCAGCCAGGAACATTGGCGATCCCCGGATACAGTGTTGGGGAAGCAGTCAACTGGGACACAAGGACTCTCAATGGTCAAGTAAATGAGTTGGAAGGAATCGAGTAAGAATCAGCAGTACAGAACATGGGCACCATATTCTTAGGTAACAGTGTATGCCAAGGACAGCATCATATGCAGCGGCAGGGTACAAGAAGAGTGGTATTGGATAATGGTGGACATGGGTGTAACAACAAGCCTACAGTGGAGGTTTCAACTGGAAAGGGATGCATCCCCCTACCTAGATTAAAAAGTGGTTCCTCAGGCTTCTACCAGTACATCAAGGACTACACTAGTGCAGTGACAGATCAGAGGGAAAGACTACTATGTCCAAAGGTTTCCCCAAGCAAAGATGGGGACGACCAGCCCTGAGGAGGAAGCAATGTCACATCGACAATTGGGGGGCTTGTAGTAGAGAAGCTATGCCCCCATCACCAGTCTTCCTCAAAAGAGGAGCAGGAGTACAGGAATCACCTGGCCTTGCTGTTTATTGGCTGGTGGAACTGGAAGGAAACGGGAGAGGAATGGCTTCAAGAATTACTGGTAGCTGACATAAAAAAGATGTCATGAGGCCGGGGCAGAACAGTGTTGTTATTGCACAAATACTGTTCGATACTGTTCCAAAATATAAGATGAGAATATTCGGCTTCTGGATTGATCTACTGCACTCAGAAGAATTATATAAAAGCTGATGCAAGGCATGGAGCAGAGAATTGTAGTGAGAGCAGTGTATTTGGTGCTTTGAATTGAGTGCAGCTCCGTAGGCTGTGGAACAGGCACTGAAGCAATTTACATGTGTGTTAGAATTAGTGTGTAGCACCATGTAAGAGGTGAGCCCATATGATGTCAGAGAGATTACTAGCAGCACAAAGGGCTGCATGATAAAGAGATATAAAGAAACATTCTAGAGATGTGTCAAAGAGGTATATTTGTGTAAAATAGAGGCTGATTGTATATTAATACTGTACCAATGATTTAGACAAAGAAGATCAAGGCAAATTTTGTCTTTGTCACAATTTGATATTTTACTACAGTTCCCATGTGTACTTCTGTTACAGAAAAAAGTTATTTGAATAATGTTTGATGAAACAAAGCTAGCCCACTGCAAACCACTATTTATTAAATTAAGAATAATGACAGTAATAAATTTACATCATATTAATATATATAAAAGGTTGTTCAACAGAATTTCAAGTAGACACAACATAAATAACTGTAACAGCAGATAATGCCAACATATTGATATTCCATATTGCAAATTGATTACAACCTCAGAAGAATTAGCAAGTACTGGGTTATAAAATGTATAATAAGCTAGCTTTAAACTTAAGACAAAGCAATTCAAAAAATTTTAAGCATTAACACTATGACTGACTTTTTGCTATACCTTATTATTCTTTACAAGAATATTTTGAAATATAATAAGTACTGATTTTTATATACATGTATACACATATTCTTCTGGAGTAGGATTATTATGGTATTTGTACAACATACTTTGTAATTAATATATATTGCTTCACATAAGATTGCACTTGCAATTTTAGACATACTCTGTCTTATATAAATGTAATAATCAGCCATCTGCTGCCGCTGCCACTGCCACCGCCACTGCTACTATTATTAAATAAATGATATACATGTAAATGTTGCATAAATAACATACCTGCCAACTGGCAAAGCCATTGTACGTGTACAGATAGCATAGAGATGTTTTTCCTGCTCTTCTATAAACTCATGGTCTGAAACTTCAGGACGCTGTGTGATGGAGATTTGTACTGGTTGAGAAGACTGGAGAAGTCTGCGAACTTCTGCTACACGGTGGTCCTTATTAAACCTCAATTTCAGAATCTGTATCATAAGAACAGTATTAAAGTTTATATTTAGCATTACAAAACATAATCATAAATGTAAAGACTGGAAATAGCAGATAGTTCTTGCATACAAGCAATTCATTAAATCAATCAATTTTATTGATATTTACTTTTGTATTTACTGATAAACAGATGAACACAAGAAGGATTTATGCAGAAAGCCTATAACCTACAGAGAATACACAACCTTGAAGACAAAAACAAAATTGAACATCTCCCACTTCCAATCTGCCCTCTATCACAACCTAAAATAAATAGCAGAGTAAGCCTTCTGCAAAATATAAAGTCAAAAAGGGATGTAAGTGCAGAAACACTTGAAATGCTAGCTCTAGAAACAATTGAAACTTATTATCCACAAGACTCATGGCTACACATATACACAGACGGCTCCCTATTTGACAAAGAAAGTAATGCTGGAGCAGGAATACATAGTAAAATATTCAATTTTTACATCTGTTTGGGCACACTAGCAACCCACTATGATGGAGAATTAGAAGCAATCAACACCTCGCTGAAACAACTCTTCAACCATGTGAACTCTTCCTCTAAAGCAGTGATTCTAAGCGAAAATCAGCACTTCAAGCCCTATCCTCACTGTACCCTAACAACAATAGAATACTTGAAATTTACAGTTCATTACGAATACTACAAGGTCTAAAAAAAGAAATACACTTCCAGTGGATTCCATCCCACTCTGGAATTACAGGCAATGAAATAGCAGATTCCTTGGCAAAAAAAAGGAACACAAATAAAACAAAGCTGCCAACAAAAAACCTCATTCCACACATCAAAACTACATATAAACAATAGAATCAACTTATTCTGGAAAGAAGAATGCAAATAAAAAAGTACCAACAAGCAATGGAAAATTCTACAAGGAAGCAAAAATCCCATCCCAGACTACAAAAGAAGCAGTACTGTTGCCATCTTCCGACTGACTACTGGCCACGACTGTTTGGCCACCCATCTACACAGGATTGATATTTTTGAATCCCTGACCTGCACACTGTGTAGGGACCCGAACTCATTGATGGCGGAGATCTTCTGCTCCAGTGTGGTGCCTTGACAAAAACAGATGGAGAACTGACAGCACAACTAGTCACACGTTATTGGGAGGCCAGAAGGAAAATGGAAATTCTCCAACTCCATGAGCATTAGCAACCAACCAACCAACCAACCAACTTTTGTATTTACACATAATACAATTTTTCTTTAATTGGAGCACTTAAAGTTTATCTTAGGGGGTCCTATATAGGTGAACATCATGCCTATCATATGTATGGTGATCCTTTCCTTCCAGTTTTCATTTGGGCACGTTTATTTCCTACATTCTTTAATCTATCCTGCTGCCACTCTCCCCTATATTTTCTATTTATCTCACCTCTTTATTCACTTTCCCACTTTCTCAAATTACCTCTGCTGCTTTGCTCTTATTACTTAATTTTTTATTATATACTTTCCTAATCTCAAACCCAATTTCATTGTAGCCTAACTTCTATGGCTATCTTCTTATTTTGTCTATCTTTCATCATTTTTCTATAATTACCAAAATTTCTTCTTTCTCTGATTAAAGTTTATTACTGATATTATACTGTTATTTCTAACTCATTCTTACATTAACTACTGTTTATATAGAATAAAAAGAAGTATTTCAGAAAGTGGAGTGCCATTGTTACTAAAATTAGGCAAGTGAGTCAACCTTGTATATACTTTTCTCCACATTACTACGTTAAAAAAACTAGAAAACCCAAACACCAGATATGGAAAATTTACATTTCATCCAAAATACTTCAAAAAATTTGAAAAGATATTTAAGAGCTTCAACATAAAATTAGCCCCTCTAAACAAACACAACATCCGCAACTTACTAAACCACCCCCTAAAAAATAGCACACCGAAAACTCAATTATCAGGCATTTACCAAATGAGTTGCCAGGATTGTGACAAGATATACATTGGTAAGACCAAAAGGAATCTAGGAACAAGAATGAAAGAACACTTCAGAAATATTAAATTCAAACAAATGGACAAGTCGGCCATAGCACATCACTTTTGGTCTGAGAATCACAACATAAAACAAGAAATAGAACTGATCAAACAGGCAAAGAAACCTCTGGAACTACAGATTTGGGAAAACATATTTATTACAAAAAAACAGGACCTCTTGATGAATTTTGAAATTCCCGCGGTAGATGACGTCATCAAACTTACCAGGACATTAGATGGCAGCACAACACCAAGCCAGATGCAGACACCGGATGCATCATCAGTCAACCACAGAACTGAATATAGGGGAGAAGTCCCCAGAAACTAGTCTTCATAAAAAACTTGTAAGTGGAGAAAAGTATATACCAGGTTGACTCACTTGCCTAATTTTACAACTGCTGTTTAATTTTTTTAGCTTTTTCAATAGTTTCTTTGTATTTTTAAACTTGCCCTTATCACTTTAATGCCTTGCTTTCCCAATTTCCTTCCTGATCAAGGTAAACCATTATTCATTTTATCACTATACTTAAAGAAACTATACTTCCTCACTCATCACCCCAACCTTTTCCTTTCCATTTTCACCACATCCTCTATCCTCACTTGCATTGTCTTGTCACATGCTGTGTTTCTTCAGATATCTTTCTGTTCTTTGGTTCCTTATATAATCTAATATCACATCCCTCTTCTGTTAACCATTTACCTTTCTTGACTATCCATAGGTTACACATCTTATATTTCCCATTTCTTTCCTTTCTTACCCAACAAGTATATTTCTACCCGTTATCTTATCTAAAAATTCAAACAGTTTATATAACAGATCTTCACGTCCATTTATAACACCAGAATTTTTGTTATCTACCCACTTAACTTTCACACTATGTTGAGTTTCTGCTGGTGTCATCCCCTCTGTCATTTGTCAGCATTCCCCTCTTTCTCCTCATCTCCTATTCTATTTCTTATCTTTGTTTTCGGATATCACTTCTGTCAATATGTTTACCGTCTGAATCTGTTGATTCCGTGCTCAGCAATCCAGCAATTCTTGTATTAGTATTGTTACACAAGCGGCAAACTCGCGATGCCGATCAATAAATGAAGACCGGTGGAGGGAGGGGAGACGCAGGGGTGGCTGGGTCTTCGTTTACCTCTCCTGCCGCTCGAAGGAGCATGAAGCTTCGAGAATGTTTTCCCCCTCCATAAAAGGAGACTCGAGAAACTTCGGGCCGCCGATCGATACAAACGAGGCGACGGTTAGTTGTGTTGGGTGAGGTGCGCCGAGTGTACGTGGAAAGACGAACTGGCTTAGTTTTAATTGTGTACATTACGTAATTGTAATTGTGACATTAGAATAAGGTGGAAATAAAGAACATTTTAAGTGGTGTAATTGAACTTTTTAATTTTACGAACCCACAAAGTCACAACTGCCGTCAGAAGTGGGATAACGGCCATGGAATCGGCATTGGAAAAGCTTTTGGACAAGATGAGCGAATTAACAGCGAAGACGGAAGCGGCAAATAACAACCTGGCCGCGGAACTGAAACAAATGAAGACGGCTAATGACATTACCGAGAAAATGGAAGAAATGATGACGGCCAACGATAACATCGCCGAGAAGATGGAAGAAATGAAGGCGGAACTAACAGCAAAGACGGAGGCGGCAAACAGCAGCCTGACCGCGAAGATGACCGAATTGACCACGGAGATGAAAGCGGCAAACGAGGCCCTTGCCGTGAAGTTCGAAGAGCAGCTGACCGGCGTAAAAGAGGACGTCACAGAGTTAGGCGAGCGCGTCGAAGACCTGGCGAGCCGCGTTGACGAGCTGGAGGGAAAGGCTGACAGCAACGCAAATTCCCTGAACGCCATGGTGGAGGACGTCGTCGGCAGGAGGTTAAAGGATTTGAAGGTCGATGCACCGGGACGCGACACAACATCGGCGCGCGTCAGACCTCCGAAATATGACGGCGCGTCAACATTTGAGGTCTTCCGCCGCCAATTCGACGCAGTGGCCAAGCACAACAAATGGTCAGCAGAGGAGGAGGCCACACAGTTAATAGCCAGCGTCCAGGGACGGGCCGCGGAAGTCCTAAACGCGGTACAGACAACGGTGGCGCCCAAGGACATCTGGGAGGCCTGGAGAATCGTTTTGGAAACCACCGCTTAGCCGCAGCGTACCGCAGCCAGCTAAAAGCAAGGTCACAGCAACCAGGGGAGACGCTGCAGGAGTTCGCCCTGGCAGTTGAACAACTGGCTAGCAAGGCCCTAGTCCACCTCCCACCAGAGTTCGTATCCCGGGAAGCTGCCTACACATTCGTTGACGGGGTACGGGACACGGAGATTCGTCAGCGCCTAATGCTCGGCGATTATAAAACAATCCACGAGGCGCTAACGGCAGCATTAAGGATGGAGGCGGCCAAGGTAACAGCTATCCCGTCGTCGAGAACGAGGAGTGTGCGCTACGCCGGAGACAAGACGACCAGCCGAGGGACGCCAGCGAACACCTAGTGGCCTGTGTTGGGGGTGTGGACAGCCCGGGCACCTGCAGAGAGACTGCCCACACCAGGAAGAGCAGCCGGAAAACGAGTAAGGGCCGTCGTGGAGAGGGGCACGTCGGCGCCATCACCACCATCCCCTCGAGTGACACTGCGCGCCATCAGCCGGCGGATGGATGACAGCCTCATCGCGGACGGCTGGGTAAGAGGAAAGCCGTGCCGCGTGCTGGTGGACACCGGGGCGGCCGTGACCATCATCAGACCTGACGTGGCGAAGGGTTTGCCGACGAGGAAGCCGAGCCGAACATACCAGCTTGTGACGGCATCGGGCGACACCTTACTTGTGGAGAAGGAGGCCCTGCTGGAGCTGACCTTGGGACGGAGTGCCGTGCGTCTGTGGGTGTTCGTCGCGAAGGTGGCTGAGGAGGTGATTCTGGGACTGGATGCCCTCAGGAGCCACGAGGCGACGGTCGACGTCGGCAGGAAGGTCCTGCGGCTCAACGGAGAAGAGGTTATACTCCGTCAACCCGAAGAGGGCCTTGGAATCTGCAGGGTCGTCTTGAACGAAGACGTGGTCGTCCCCGCGAGGAGCGAGGTGGTGGTGACGGCGCGACTGGAAGACCAGAGAACCAGCAACATGATGCTGGACCAGAAGACGCCTGTACGCGGACTGTGTGTAGCCAGGGCATTGCTGCCGTGCCGAACGGAGGTGCCAGTGAGACTGCTAAATCCAGCGGACACCGATCACGACGTCCAGGCCGGGACGGAGTTGGGAACGTGCGAGCCCAAGTGAGCGTAACAGCAATCGACAAGGCACAGGAGCCGGTGCCGACGCAACACCTGGGGCCCCGGCTAGAAGGCTTACTGGAGAGGGCGGCCGACCACCTGACCGCAGAACAACTGGAGAAAGTTCGACAACTGCTGAGGCGATACCAGCGCGTCTTCAGCCAAGGCCATAGTGACTACGGCCGCACGGACAAAGTGCTTCACCGCATCGACACCGGGGATGCACGGCCTATTCGGCAACCACATAGACGCGTTCCGCTGGCGAAGCAAGGGACGGTACGAGACATGCTGGAGGACATGAGATCCAGGGGGGTGATTGAAGAGTCTGACAGCCCTTGGTGTTCCCCTGTAGTCTTGGTGAAGAAGAAGAACGGCGAGCTACGCTTCTGTGTGGACTACAGGAAGCTGAACGCTGTCACCCGGAAGGATTGCTTCCCCTTACCCCGGATTGACAACACCCTGGACACACCAGCTGGTGCGCAGTGGTTCTCGACACTGGACCTGAAGTCGGGCTACTGGCAGGTAGCTCTAGACCCGAGAGACAAAGAGAAGACCGCATTCTCGACAGGCCAAGGGCTCTGGCAGTTCACAGTTATGCCCTTTGGCCTCTGTAACGCACCAGCTACCTTCCAATGCCTCATGGAGTCAGTGATGAGAGGACTGACTTACGACGCCTGCCTGCTATACCTGGACGACATCATCATCGTCGGTAAAACCTTTGAAAACCATCTCGAGAATTTGAGTAAGGTGCTACAGGGATTGCAGGCGACCAACTTGAAGCTGAACGCGAAGTGCCAGCTCTTCCGCAAGGAAGTGAACTACTTAGGCCACATAGTCTCAGCAATCGGAGTGGCCACAGACCCAGAGAAGACACAGGCTGTGAGAGATTGGCCTCGCCCAAAGGATAAGAGTTGCGCAGTTTCCTGGGGCTGTACAGTTATTACCGCCGCTTCATAAAGGGGTTCTCCAACATCGCAAAACCCCTCACCCGCCTGACAGAGGAACACCGGCCTTATGTGTGGATGGAGGATGCCGAAAACGCTTTCCAGCACCTAAAGGAGACCCTGTGCAGTGCTCCAATTTTGGGTTTCCCACAACCGGGTGGCGCCTACATTCTGGACACCGACGCCAGCGACCATTGCATTGGAGGTGTCCTATCGCAGATCCAGGACGGCCATGAGCGGGTGATAGCCTACTACAGCAAGACGCTATCCAAGGCAGAGAAGAACTACTGCGTCACCCGACGAGAATTATTGGCGGTAGTAAAGACCTTGGAGCACTTCCACAAGTACCTGTACGGTCAGCCATTCCACCTGAGGACTGACCATTCCGCCCTAACCTGGCTATTGAGCTTTAAGAACCTGGAAGGCCAGACAGCACGTTGGGTTCAGAGGCTGCAGGAGTACGACTTCACCTCGGAACATCGCAGAGGGAAGAGCCACGGTAACGCGGACGCTATGTCCTGAAGACACTGTCCAGAAGAGTGCGGCCAATGCACAAGAGTGGAGGAGAAGGAGCGTGCCACAGCAGCTCGAGTAGTCACGGCAGTGCCTGCGGATGGCTGGGATAGCGCAGGCCTGAGGAGGGAGCAGCTGACGGACGCAGACTTGGGGCCACTCTTGAGGGAAGTGGAGGCAGGGACGAGACCAACCTGGACGGACATCGCATCGAGGAGCGCCGCCTACAAGTCTTACTGAGCCCAATGGGACTCGAAGACCAGAGAGGGCGTGCTGTTCCGGGTATGGGAATCACCCGATGGGAAGACGCAGAGAGAACAGTTGGTACTTCCCCGGAGTAAGGTCCCAGAAGTCTTGGAAGAAGTGCACGCCGGTACTTCAGGAGGACACCTGGGAGCGAACCGGACGATTGACAAACTACGGCAGCGCTACTACTGGCTGAGGCTCCGAGCAGACGCTGAGAGATGGTGTCGTCAGTGTCACGTGTGTGCGGCGAGTCGCGGCCCCCAGACTAATCCTTGTTTCACGTAAGCTTGCCCCGTATCTCTTAACAGTCAGGTGACCTTATCACATCTCATTGGCTGCTGTTGTGGTAAAGATTGTTGTGCGGTAAAAATTAGTTCGTTATTTAACATGGTGATATATCTTTATATGTTGGAAGAGAATTGTCAAATTTATATTTTCGTAACTGTTTTAATTAAATATATTACGCAACAGAGTTGATTTATCTGAAATGCATGTTAATTCTTAAACAAAGTAAAGAGGAGGTTCCTTTGCTCTCAAGCACATGACACGATAGCACGTGATTTAGCGGTAGTGATATCATATTTGTTTACATGACTTCTATCACTGACCTTGTTTTGAACTGGATTAGCCATATATTGCCATTCGACGGTTGTTGTGCCAAGTGCGAGAGCTAAATTAATTATTGATCGTTTATTGCGCGTGTACTTATTATATGTATAATGGTAGAGTCTACCGCCAGTTTTTCGCTGAAGCATCGTAAGGGGAAAACCTTTACAAAGCGGCGAAAAAAGAATTGTGGTGCATGTGTTTAATGCATTCACAGAGAAGAATCCGTCTTTGTTAGTGAGAGAAGTCGAACAGCTATGCTCTGAACTTACAGGTGTGAGTGTTAGATCCGTAGGAACATCGCGATGTGAAATTGAGAAAACAGGAAAACTTACCACTCAAGGCAAAATCAGGAATAAACAAGAGTGCTGTGTGTCGTCATGTGTATAGTTTTTTCTTTAGAAACGAACTCCCTAAGATAAATTACATTTCGTCTGCTGTAAATGAGGATGCAGATTCACCAAATTTCAGCAGATTGCTTATACAGCTGGGGTTTGTGAATGAAAAAGAGGCAATAAAAATGTGCTAAAAAAACAGAGGCGATATAGCTGTGTGGCGAAGACATTATTTAAGGACAGTCAGACTATACCGAGATACAAGTCGCAAAATATACTACCTTGACGAGACTTGGGAGAATGAAGAACACACGAAAAGTAAGGTAGGCGTGACACGACGTTTAAGACTGAAAGACAAGCATTTTTGATAGGTATGTGTGCTGGTTTAAAATATCCCAGAGGAAATGGCCGAAGGCCTTTCATTATAAACTTGTTTCAGTTCCATTGCTCAGTCATTCAGTTTCAACTTGCTCAGCTTTATTATAAACTTGTATTTTTGCGTGTCTTCATATCCTTATTTGTATGATTTTATCTATCTTCCTGGCAATTATTATGACGTTTACTGCAGGTTTAAATGTGATGGAAAGGCACCGCCTATGGCCTATGGCGCGAAAGCACTAGCCAATTAGGGCGAGGGGGAAGGTAGTTGAATGCGGAGTGATACATGTCAGCGGGGCAAGGTTATATGAAACAGAGATTAGGAGCTGGGGTCGCATGCAACAGTACAACGTCGGAGCGCCATTCGAACGGATCACCGTTGACATTGCTGGACCGTTCCCAATATCCGACCGAGGCAACAAGTACCTGATGGTGGTCGTGGACTACTTCACTAAGTGGGCAGAGGTGTATGCCATCCCGAACCAAGAGGCAAGGACAATCACAGACTGCCTCGTGGAGCAAGTGTTTTGCCATTAGAGCTGCACAGTGACCAAGGCACCAATTTTGAGTCCAACCTGATGAAGGAGGCACTAGAAAGACTTGGGGTTAACAAGACCTGCACAACACCTCTACATCCCCAGTCGGATGGCATGGTCGAGAGGTACATCAAGACCTTAGAGGAACACTTGAGGAAGGTCGTGGCCAGCCATCAGTGAGACTGGGACGTCAAGTTGCCACTGTTCTTGCTGGCCTACCGCTCGTCAACACACGACACCACGGGGATCACGCCAGCCAGCTTAATGTTCGGCTGAGAGTTACGCCTCCCCTGTGACCTGGCTTTTGGTAGCCCTCCGGGGGTGAAACAGTCAGCAACTGAGTATGTGGAGAACCTGGTGGACCACCTCCACGACATGCACGAGTTGGCTCGCCAGAACATCCAGAAGGCGAGCGACCGCATGAAAACCCGATACGAAAGGCAAGCCAACAGCCAAGGGTTCCAGCAAGGTGAGCTGGTCTGGTTGTACCGCCCGATCCGGACCAAGGGATGCTGCCCGAAGCTTCAGCAGCCATGGCAAGGACCGTACCGTATGGTGAAGAGGATTAACGACGTGGTCTACCGCATCCAGAAGGTGCCCCGAGGAAAGATGTTGGTGGTACACCTGGATCGCCTGGCTCGCTAGGATGGTGCTGTTTGGGACGAATAGCCTTGAGGAGGGAGCAGTGTTACGCAAGCGGCAAACTCGCGATGCCGATCAATAAATGAAGGCCGGTGGAGGGAGGGGAGACGCAAGGGTGGCTGGGTCTTCGTTTACCTCTCCTCCTGCCGCTCGAAGGAGCACGAAGCTTCGAGAATGTTTTCCCCCTCCATAATAGGAGACTCGAGAAACTTCGGGCCGCCGATCGATACAAGCGAGGCGACAGTTAGTTGTGCTGGGTGAGGCGCGCCGAGTGTACGTGGAAAGACGAACTGGCTTAGTTTTAATTGTGTACATTACGTAATTGTAATTGTGACATTAGAATAAGGTGGAAATAAAGAACATTTTGAGGGGTGTAATTGAACTTTTTAATTTTACGAACCCACAAAGTCACAGTATAATGACCTGGGTTTCTGCAATCATCATCAAGTTCATGCTTTTTTTTTTGACTGTATATAAGTTACCCTCATCATCAATTATCCTTCTGTCAACCTGCCATTTATCCATAATTTAAAATTCTGTATGCTGTTTATGTGGTGTTCTATTTGCCTTGTACTCGCTTACCCTACATATGCACCCTCTTCGAGTAATAACTATGACTCTTCTCTGCATTTGAGCTCTGCTGGATGCTCAATATCACCAGCTCGTTAGTTACCAGTCATGCTGCTTTGTTACTCTCAGACACCTACAAGTTTCACTGCATAGCACTAGGAAGCGCTAGTGTCACCGGCAGTGGGAGCAAAGAAGTCTGACAGCTGAATAGCGCCACCACCGGGAGGGACAGGCTCCGACTTTTCCTCTGGGAATGTCGAGGACAAGAATATTACTTCGGTTATGGATCTTGGGCAGTGAACATTCCATCTTATTCGCCGCTTCGCACGCAGGAAAATTGGGGACAACACCTTTGGCTTTGCTTCATAATATAAGTTTCGAACACACCTTTTCTAAATTTCTATTCAAAATTTTTCCCCTGTGTTTCTCAGGTGAATTACAAATTTTGCAGAGTTAGCGAAAAAAAAAAAAAAAAAAAATTAAAATAAATTGTAAAGACTTAATGCGGCAAGGCTATGTGATTGATGCAATATTATACTCTATTACTGTTAGTAATTTAAAGCTAAAGCAAAATATGAACATTGTTATGTTTGAAATTTTGAGAGTATAAAGAGATTGTTGAAAACAACCAACTTGGAATATTTTGTGCCTTTCCTTAATAATCCTGTACGGACCTTTCACTTATGGCTTCCCTATTATTAATATTTGTAGGAAATGGTACAGACTTTTTAATCATTCTATTTGCTTCTAAGTTAAATCTCTGTTAATGTAAATGTTAGTGACTTTTCGCTTCTTTGCCTGCTTTATCACTTCAACACTAATTGTGTAGTACTGGTGTATTTAACTAATATTTTCCTTTTCTAATTTCTCCTTCCATAACACAAAGTGTCACACATCTCACATCTTCTCACCTCAACTCATAGATTTTCTTCTAAAAGAACTTTGCAATTCGCATCCCTTTCTGCATTCTCTTGTTCTTGTCTTCTTTACTCTCTATTCTTCTGGACAGAACCTTTCTCACAAATTTCCCTTACTTTGTCTTTATTACTTTTGTCTATTCCATACTTTGTTTCAATATATTTTTAAGTTCCTTTAATTTTCTCAGTGATTTATCTGTTGTGTACTGCATTGCCATGCTCTTTGTTACTTGTTTGCTCTCACTTGCAGAAGCAACTTCAGCGTGCAGCCGCTCACTACTACTGCCTGACTAGTACTTACTTATATTACATATTTATAATTTTAAAACACTTCAATGCAAAGAAATTCTTTAATAAACTGTAATGCAAGTTTTCTTATCAATTAGAAAATATCTTCTAACACCCAGCAGAATAGATTTGGCCAATGATTGATGATGATGAAAAAATTTTTTTATAAAGATTTATCCAAGTATGAAAGTGTATGCATGTGAATGTGTGTGAAAGAGAGAGAGAGAAGATCTCTACATTTTGATCAAAATATTGTATATATAAGATGCACACATGACTAATAAAATCTATATCTTGAATCTTCTAGGAATAGCTTGTGAAGTCCTCTTATTTTGGAATGAGTATTACTTAGTTTGGTACAACTAGTAAAGCATAAGTGAAATGCAAAACTTACAGACCTCTTTAAAATACACAATTTACTTGTAATTACTGTTTTGGTGACATCAGCCATTTCTGAGATATCTGCTGTCACAGAATTTTTCAGGACTTAATTTTTTGAAAATCTGCCAAAATTTGATACATCCCAAAAATTTTGCATTCTATCAAAAATATACTCTGGCTGTTATATCTCTTCTTTGTCTTAAAAACTATAATTCTAAGTAAAATAACTACTCACCTCTAAATCCACACCCTCCATGCCATCTTCCTGGTCAGGTTCCAGTAGCCGTGTTGTAGGTTTCCTAGCTTCATTTGGAGGTCCATCTGAAGGCTGTGAACTAACAGTTCGTGCTCCAGGCTGTGGCAAGGAAGAACACAAATCAACGCTTCCTATTTCAGGTCTAGCATCCTGTTTAAACTGTCGACACTGTGCAGCCAAGTCCTGCCGTACTGCTAGACGATATGCTGCTTCAGGCCAGTCTGGAGGTGGATCTACTCTACAGCTATATATAGCATCATTCAGAAGTAATGCTATACCAGCTGGAAGTGCCAATAGCTCTCTTCGTGTTAAACCTTAAACAATGATATAAAAGGGATATATGCAAAGAATAATTATCTGTTGTTTTGTTGATTTGCAATGTATAGCCTGATGTCATGCTTCAAGCTATAGTTAATTATTTAGTTAGATACAAATTTCCATGCTCAAACAATGTTCATCTAAAATAAGACCTGAAGCTTTCCTGGCAACGAATATGCTCACTTTTTTCTCGGGTGACAAGCCAGGTGAAAAGACGATTAGATATCAATGTTTTGGGAGTGTGCATCGCTCCCATCATCAGGATATTTATAAAATGTTATAACCACAAATGAAACACTGGATATAACACCAATATAAACAAAGACAAAACACTATCAAAATTTGCATTACTGAACAAAAGAGTGATTTCAGTAAATTAAATGCCAGGTCAGGAGATGGCGTGAGTATAGAAAATTGTGTCAAAGAAACATAACTACAGTCCGGCCGTTGTATCTCCGGTTCTGACGTTTTGCGATTGCAATAGGTGGAGTGGGAAAGTTAATAGAACCAACATACAGTAATGAGCAATTTAAAACATATCCTCATAATTATCTTTAGAATGAAAATATAGGACTATATTAGCTATAAAACGCAGAAATACAATTTACAATTTCATTATCATACAACACCACTCTATTCGAATATTTTGTTCACACCTTTCACACACACTAACTGCATCTGTTGGTGGGATTGGGAGTCTCTACATCCAGTGTTGTGGTCAGGAAGTTAAAACTG
Source organism: Mantis religiosa (assembly GCA_030765055.1). Classification (NCBI taxonomy): domain Eukaryota; kingdom Metazoa; phylum Arthropoda; class Insecta; order Mantodea; family Mantidae; genus Mantis; species Mantis religiosa. The sequence goes on from CM060958.1 coordinate 84,944,068, forward strand.
TCTGCTAGCGCCAATCAGCATTGTCGCTGCTAGGCATGGCTCCGGAACCCAACATAGTGTTGCCAGGTTAAATTTATTTTTATCCACATGGCTTTAACTGCTTGCACTGGTGAACTTTCTTTGGTATATTTTGCATGCGTGGATTCCGATTTTTAGTGTTCGTAAGCACTATTATTATCGCTATTATAATAATATAGCTACTGGTTCGTGAAATATTTAAAATACGCATTGCTCCTCTGCTTGAAATTCCCGCTAAAGAACTGGCAACAACCTGCTTCCCCCTCTCGAGAAATGTCAGAGCCTGAGATAGAGCAGCCGAACTGTACTTAACTTGATTATCAAACTGTATTGATCTTTGCTTCTTAAATTGATGGATTTCCATTTTTAAGGCCGGTTTCCAAGAGGAGCTGAACTGAAATCCAGCATCACGATTAAGTGTGCTCATTTCAGAGGAAATCGCCAAAGCCTCCTTAATTCTCCGCTCCCAGTAACTATTGAACTATTGCATATTGCAAGATGGTCGTCTCCCGAAAATTGGCTCTATGGTCGTTATTGAAACAATGCTCTGCCAGCCAAGACTTCTCAAGTTGCATTAAATGAATGCTCCGTTCATGTTCAATTATTCTGGTAGCGATGGTCCTTCTGGATTGTCCTATATGTGGTCTCACTTTGTCCTGGAGGATGATCATGTTGTCAACATCAAGAATCCTGCAGCGCTTCTTTCTGATTGTAGCCCGCAGATGTGACTGGAACAATATCTATCTATTTCCTTGATATACGCGCTGCTCTGCTTTCACCATCACATCCATGCAGACAATATTGTCAACAGTCACCGAGCCCGCCTTGGTAGCATAGATGGTAGCGTGTCTGCCTCACGTTCAAGAGGTCCCGAGTTCGAATCTCGGGCAGGGTGAGTTACCTGGATAAGGTTTTTTCCAGGGTTTTCCCTTATCCTTCAAGACGAATGTCGGGTAACTCTGAGCTCCATGGACCCTGGACTCATTTGAGCATCATTTCGCCCAATTCATTCACCGCCCGATATGACTTAACGTTGGAGGACATAAATTACAAAAAACAGTCACCGATATACATGGTCTGCCCGCTTGCTCATGTCTTACAGGTTGTATGTCATGGCCATTTTCAAACTCAGAACACTACCATCTGACACTTCTCAAAGCAAAACACCTTTCCTCATACGTTGGCTGCATTTCCCTGTGATCCTCATGGGCATTTCATCCCTTACTCCATAGAAAACGGATCACACTTTGTTGCTCATAAACCATGGACGTGTTAAGCACACCTGCCATTTTGTATGCACTGACAGCAGTGCTGCAGCTGGCAGCAGGTGGAAACTCTATGAGGACCGGCCTGTAAAAAATCTGCTACTTTGAATGCATGTTTGTTTTTGTTTTATATTTGTCATTTGGCTGAAAAAAATAGGAACAAAGACTTTTTGATTTGCCCTTGTATTCACATATTTTCCCAAAATTTGGATCATGGACCGATTTTAGTAGCTTTGCTTCTTTGTGATTTTGGGTCTAAAATAAGTGTGTTACTGTTTATTTACCTGACTGCTTGTGTTTCACATTCCTCACACATTCTTCGAGATGTTGATCAATGTTCCTTTTTATTTTTTCTATATACAATTTCCTCATAGAGCTGTAGGTGATTTTATATATACTTGATTGTTTGGTGAAAGGAATTTTATCCTTTGTATTTGTGGAGAGGATATTTTTTAAATGGCGTTGATTACTGGAACTAGTGTGATGTTCATTTTTTTTTTTTCTTTTAACCAATATTTGGTTTAATGCTTTCTGGTCTGCTTTTTTCTGTTTCTCAAAATTGTTGGTTTTCTTCCTTAACAGATGCTCCATGTAGCAATTTCTATAATCTGTTCACACTTTAGTTTGTATTTCTTCTTGCTTAATGGTAGATTTACCAATCTGAATGCCACCAAGTATTTATCTTTATCTCCTTCCCCATACAAATTATCTGTTAAATGATCAAAATAGTATCTCCACAATTATAATGATTTAATGCTGGTGCTTGCAGCTCCTTAAATTGCTATAGCCCCATGGACCCTCTTCATAGCTGCACCTCTCAGGAAATGTATGAATAATACTAGTGCATGAACAACATTTGTGATGCAACAGATAATGCAAGAGTGGTGCAAGAAAATAAAGTAATAGATGTGCAAGTTCTAAATGTCCCAATCAGGAAAGTCCTAGTCCCTCAGGCAGTTTTCGTGCACCCCACTAGCAGTGCAGCAGATGCACTTTTAAATCCTTTCATGGAAGTGTTGAAAACAGTGTTGTTGTATAAATTAAATTAATTGGGAGTCGATTAATGACACAAAACAACACTTACTTTTAAATTTTCCCGGAACCGGTTTCTGAGGCCTTCCCTCTATCTTCAGCCGGACATCGACTTGTTCTCATTGGTGTAGCTGGCAATATTTTGTCATCGGTCTCCTCTGGTGGCGGTTCGAGGAACTTGCTGAACAAATCTTTCTGGGGGATGTCGAAATTGAAATAAAGATTTGTTCCCATGTGGACAGTTCTTCTTTTCCTGTTGTATGTTTTAGTAATTTTGGTTCTGGATTTATGTTGTGGTTTTTTCCCCAAAAATGCGTGGCAACTGCTGATTTTTCTAATGGTTTGTATTTTATGTTCCTAAAGTGTTCCTTTGCTCTTGTTTCTAAATTTCTTTTGGTTTTTCCAATATAAATTTGACTACAGTCATTGCATTCAATTTGATATATACCAGACTTTTTGTTAGATGGAATGGCATCTTTGATGTTTGAGCAAATTAGGTTTTTTAAGGAGTAATGGTTCACTGGAGCTAGTTGAATGTTTTGTTTTTTGAAGACTTTTTTGAATTTATCAAAGGCCCATGGATGGTAAGTGAATTTTTTGAAGATCATTTTAGTTTCTGTAGCTGAGAGGGTTGTGGTTTCCTTTAGTAGTTTCTTCTTTTTTGCTCAGTTCACTTTTTTGTCTACTAGTGATTTGGGAAAGTCATTTTTCTGTGCTATTTCAATAATTTTGTTGTATTCTATTTTGTATTCTTCTGCTGTGAGAGGGATGTTGACCAGTCTGTGTGCTAAACTATTAAAGATTGCCTGTTTGTGGGATCTTGGATTGTAGCCATTAGCTTTTATGTAGTTGTCTGTGTTGGTTTTCTGTAAATGCCAAAGTTTATTCTATTTTTATTTCTGATTATTTTTAGATCTAAAAATGGTAAATACTCGTCTTTTTCAACTTCTACAGTGAACTTGATGCTTTTTTCTTGAATATTTAAAAGTTATGGTGCATCACTGATGTGTTTTTTTGGCACTATGGCAAATATGTCATCTACATATCTTTGCCAGAGAGAGATGCACTTTTGCCTACAGAATTTTTTAGTGCAAAGTAACTCCGACCCCTGCAAACTTGGCATTGGTTAAATGCTCCAGGCAGTAGGACAACAACCCCTAACCACTTTTGCATGTCCTATGATACATGAAGGTAAACTGGAGAGGATGAGAAAGTGTTCTTATATAATTTTAAGTTAGTTGTAACTGCTAACAGCTGGGAAGAACCATACAGCAGCAGTCCAAGGCTACCTTGTTTCTGCAGAGAGTGGCAGCTACTTGGTTGCACACTTTCACCTACAATATATAAATGTGCCCAAGTTAAAGCTGTAACCAGGCTATAACTGTTTACAGCCAAGGGAAGGTTTAAGGTTGCATTTACACCAGTAGCAAAGGACAATGTATTAGAGCATTGGCTGAAGCAGCAGTTCAGGAGATAGCAGAGTCCACTGAGCACTACGTAAGAGATAGACGCTCACTTTGATCAAATAAACCCTTATACAGCAGAAGGGCAGAAAATTCGACATGTAATGAGGCACTTAAAGTGCACCTTATTACAATATATGTTGTCAGCTAACCCACCGATAGTGGCTAGCCTACTAGACTTGCCCAAGCAGATAGAAATGGCTCAATACCTTCCTGGGAGAAGGCTAACCTGTTCTCTAGGCATACATAAGTGGCAGCAGTTGCAAGTAATCAAGTTACGTAACACTTACAGGAAACTGTCCAACTGCAAACTCTAAAAGAGCATTAAATTTAAATTTAAAGGAAGTTGATTAATGACACTAAACAACACTTTTAAAAGTAAGTGTTGTTTAGTGTCATTACTCGACTCCCTTTAAATTTAATTTATCATAACAACACTGTTTTCAACACTTCCAAGAAAGGAATTCTAAAAGAGCAGCTGAACATTCTAAGTTTGAGACCCCCAATATGTCTTTCAAGGTGTAGTAGGCAACTCCAGCGGTCCACACAAGAAAGATGGAAATGGAGTATAAGCTGGAGCAAACTCCAAAGCATGGCAGCTTCTGAGAAAAGACCATTTGATGGTTGGGTGCTCAATTTGTTTTAGTATGAGATGTCAGGGCATACTGCAATGTATTGCTACCACACAAAGCAGAATTCAAAAACTGCTCTGTAATCTCCACAGGCATAGTAATCATGGATGAGAAGTATGTTCTAAGTGTATAATATTAGTCCAGTTAGCATATTATCAATATCAAGAGAACTTGATAATGCACTTATTACTGTGCTTATACACACAGGAGTTCAGTAAGCACAATTAATGAGGAGTTAGTGTCATCTGTTAAAACAGCCATTGATAGCACATTAATGTTGAGAATAGCTGACAATGCTTCTTAGAGGCAAGTTATGAGAATTTCAGCTACAGAATGTGTCATTCACAGAGGAGCTAATAGTACCCTCACATAGGTTCCCAGCTGTTATTGTTAGGATGGATTTCTTAATAAAGTATAAAGCAATCCTGGTTTTAACTGCAAGAAAAGCTGCTTGTAATGCCATGTGCCAAGCAGCCACAATTCCCCCTATGTCAGATTACCATACAACCAACATATGGCCCTTCCTTTAAGGTTACTTGTATCACGATATTAGGCTTCTGCCATTTTGAATTACACATGTGAAAGTAAAATTTGTTCACCTCTCAGTAAAGGAATCTTACTTAAACCAACGGCAGAAGCAATACAACAAAAGAAGGTAATTAAAATTCTGCTGTTTTGTATCTCAGAAGGATAAACTACAATGTCAGTAAGAAGTAGTGTAGTCAAACCAAAAACATTTTCTGCGGGTACAGCTCTAGCTCATACATATGAAGAACCAAAATTCAGTCATCAAACATTTCTTCTGATGACATTGTAGCATTTGATATAGATGGGGCATCCTGCAACATAAATGTAAACTGTCACCATAACAATATAAAGTAGTAGTAGATAATTTGAAGAAGCTCCAAAATACCTTTACAACTAGTTTGCAGCAATTACGTAGAAAATGAAGCTAGCTAAAGTGAAGCAATGACTATTACACAAATATAACTATTTGTAACAAAAACTTCACTTAAGAAAAAATTAATAAGAAAAATTTGACATCATTTTTCTTAAGATAAGTGAAGTTTTTGTTACAAATAGTAATATTTGTGTAATAGCTTGCAGCAGTTGGGGGACATCTGCTGAATGAGTAATTAAGTGATACTTAATTCATAAAACAGAGGCCAAGTATCACAGAAGCAGCATGAGGTCATCAGCTTCCAAGTGCAGGAAATGCTGCAAGTTGGTATGATCAGGAAATCATCTATCCCATGAACTACATCAGTTTTAGTTACTGTAAGATAGGGATTTCTTTTCTTTTTCTTTTCTCCTCAGATTTTCCAGATTACTTGGTTAATTGGTTTTGCACATTAGAATTTAACTCTGATACCAACGCACACTACAGAGACTTGAATACATAAGTACAGAGTTACACAACAAAGAAACCTACACACACTTTATCTTCAAGTGATTTAGGTAACACATGAATTAGCAAGCACATCACTGCATTAGTTTCCGATCTATCATCTAACAGTAAAACATTCAGCTGAGAAGAGTTCATCAGTCAGTGGGCACGAGTATATGTCAATCACCACACATAAATATGCAGTGGTTCACCATGAATAGATGAAAAACGACTTACAAGTGGTGCAAAGTCAGAAAGAATTACAGGTTTTAATAAAAAAACATTTGAACAGTCAAAGATAGTTTTTCTCTCAGGAACGCAAACCACATCAGAATGCACCCACATCCATAACTCTGAAGGAGAGAAGAGTCATCCAGCCGAGAAACCCTGAGAAAAACCAGACATGTTACCAAATCTCCCAGCCTGTGATCTGTTCCCACCACTGCTACTTAAGTATGATGTGTTGATTATTGGGAGAACTCAACCAGGTTTCAAACACAAAACCTGAACCACCTCAACTTCCAATATATTTTATGCAAAGCCGTTCTATCAATAAGGGCCACTAGTGTTAACAATGGACCAAAAATTCATTTAAATGCACATTCTTATGAGGATTAAGACTTGTTTAAACACAATTTCAGAGAGTTTCAACAGATGAAACATGGATTTATCTCTACATACCAAGGTCAAGAAACAATCCTAATACTGAGTGGTAATAAGGTGATAGTGCATCAAAGAAAACAACTTACAGAAAAAAATGTGACTGCAGTTTTCTGGGATTCTCATGGTTTGATGTCCATAAGCTACCATCAGAAGAGCAATTCTCTCTATGGGGAGTATTATGCACAAGACCAATTGAAGAATGACATTTAGAAGAAATATCCACACCTTATTAAAAAAAGATTTCTTCCATCACAATAATGTGCCTTATAACATGCTTTAGATTTATAACGGAGAGTTATTTCCGGGCTGTTATGCCGTGGTCTGCTGGAGTTGGAATTTCCAGACGTTTCGTCCACTACTATGGTGGACATCTTCAGTGGCCACCATAATAGTGGACGAAACGTCTGGAAAATCCAACTCCAGCAGAACACGGCATAACAGCCCGGAAATAACTCTCAGTTATATTGACTCTGGCCGTGAAAGCCTACGCTCTCTTATGATGCTTTAGATTGTCAGTGTATAACTACATGACATTCACTTACAAGTGCTTCCATATTTGTCTCTTGGGGAATACATTTTATTCCCAGACATGAAGAAATGGCAGGATGAATGAAAATTCACAATGATGAGATTGAAGATGAGAGAGATACTTATTTCGCAAATTTGAAAAAATTTTGTTTTACTATGGAATTAGAAAGTCAAATAAATGTTGAATAAATGGATTGACTAGTATTAACATATTCTGTATTGAAAAATAGTAAAAGGTTTTTGGACAATGATTAAGAATAGGGTAGAGGACATTGACAGACAAGTAACGTGGGGAAATTGATAAGTAAGAAATTACCAAATGTATATCTGAAAATGAAGAGAGAATGGGGTAGGGAATCATATATAGACCTATGTGGGCCCAAATGACCTTGTTGTCGACGGGCCCTAAAACACCACACACTCACACTAGACCTATGTGATAGATATGAGAGAGAGGGTTTAGCTTGGTTAAGGACATGAGCTATATTGAGAGGAGGTTGTCCAAAGGAGTGCATTTTATGTGGAAATAAAATAAGCTTGGAGCATTATGTAAGGGAATGTAAAGAAATTGAAAACTGGAGGAAATTAACATGGAATGAGAACTGGGATGATAAAGGGGCTTACGTTTTAGCAATAAAAATGCTTATGCTGAAAGGAGAGGAAAGAATAAGGGAGGTGGGATAGCATGCAGACAAAATCAAAGAGAAATGGATGAGAAGGGTAAAGAAGTTAAGAGGTAGAGAAATGGAGGACACGACAGAATATTAGGTCAAGATTGCATAAGGGCTAAGATAAAGGTAAACGGCCAGGGAGCCAATACCACTATTAGCCCGTAAATATAAGCAGCTGACAAGTATGTACTTAGAATAGAATTGTAAAATTTGTGACTGGAATTGTAATAAAGTATTTATGTTTGAGTACAAATAAACTAAACTATACTGAAAAATAAATAAGCAAATATTTTAAAAATTCTCTTTTTTCTGGTCAGGGCAAGAAGTTTCAATGACCCTCATAGATAGGTAAAGAATTAATTAGTATTGGATAGGCACAGTCGGACTGAAAAATTCAATGCCATAGCTGGGATTTGAACTAAAGATCTCCTGGATTCCATTTGGTTGCTCTTAAACACTGAGTTATCATGGCAAAGTGCCAGTATGACAAATTAATTCCAATTAACTTTTAAATAATTAATTTTGTATTAATTTCCAATTAATTAGAAATTAAGTTTATTGCATAAAATCATACAGACACATTTAATGTATATACAACAAACTATAAGTAAATAAACATGTCAGTTTTAACTTACCCATTACTGTCATAAGAAGCACAGCACGATGATGCACGCTAGATTTTGTATTGCTCTTAGCTTCGTTTGACAATACTTTCTCATTACATTCATTCCTAATGCCAGCTGGTACTACTGCTTGTACAAAGGTATCTAATTGGATGTCTGGCATCTCTGATCCCTGTGTCAGCAATGCTACCAACTGAAACAAGTTTATAACATTTTCAATCATCATAAAGCTTTGATTTTTGCACTGAATGTGGTAGAAGTTCATTGTTTTCTCTAACAACCACTTACAGTAATTAAGAACAAGTATTGTATTTCCCAAAATTCAAAGTTGAGATTTTATCAGAAATATATGTTTTAGTAACTTCCTAAACTCATAAAAAGTATTTTTAGAAAGTATTTGAGACTGTAGTGTGTGTACAGCATGATAATTCAAAAACTAAAAGTCACTTAAATAAAAAGCTTTGTATAGTTCAGGATCTTCAAAACTGTCTTTTGCGTGAAAAAATTGTAATCATTTTTTTTTTCTAAATACTGCTCTAAAGGTTTTGATTACAACTTATTTAACATATTGACATATTACACAATATATTACATATTACACATTACACATATTACACATTACACATATTGACATATTACCCATTCCTATTTTTTCCACAATTTTTTCTGCCTCTGAACACTAATTTTTTCTGCTAGCTATTTTCTTTTTTTTTTTATTCATACTGTCACCTGAACGTCGGAACTCCCTATAGAACACGCCGGCAGCAGCAGCAGGAGACGGAGACGTTCGGACACGCCCACTCATTTGTCTTATAGCGGTAACGAGGGGTGGGTGGAAAAACACCCCTGTGCCGCCTCTTTCCGCTCCCCCCTGAGTTCTCGAACTTACGGGATGTTTCATCTAATCCAGAACCTTCTAGATTGGCCAGTTGGCCCTATATAAGCAACACGTCGGGCTGGAGGTAAGTCTCAGTTCTTGGCGAGCCGCGTAGGAGCGCCGTGCTAGTGTACGGACGAGAAGACTGTGCATCGGAAGAAGGTACGTAACTGTGAACGCAAAGTGGAACTGTAACGGACTGACTGGTGAATCGTAATTGTGTGCATTACATAATTCTGTGTAATTGGCAAGTGTTCAACTGTAAGTCGGTGGAAATAAAGAACATTTTTGAGTGGTGCAATTGGACTTTTCATTTCACGAACCCACAAAGTCACAATACATACCTTAAGAATTTCATAATCATCTTTTATCAAACACGGGCCCAAATGACCTTGTTGTCGACGGGCCCTAAAACACCACACACTCACACACTCTTTTATCAAACATTTATGCCAACATTTTAAAACTCTTTCAATTATTATAGCTTTTCTTTTGGTTTTTCCTAATTCTACTAAGGCTACTTCACTTGGAGCTGATCTAGGCAATCCCAACAGCTCTTTAGCAAATTGTTTGTATAACTGGTCTATTTTATCTGTTACTTTGACGTCCCCCATATTTCTGCAGCATACAATATCCTTGATTCTACTACTGTTTCATACATTCTCTCTAACCACTTGCTTGGCATATTGAGTTTAGCTTTGTAGATCCTTATTCCTGCCATTGTTGCCTTTCCTTTGGCTACCACCTTCCAGCCACGTGTTTCCCATTCTCCAATATTATTCATCCTAATCCCCAAGTACTCAAATGCTTTTACAACTCCTAATTTTTGTCCCTCTAAAAACCACTGTTCCTCTTTCTTCAATTTTGTTCCTCTTTTACAGACTATCACTTTTGACTTTACTGTATTTATTTTAATTCCCCACTCATTACAATAATTTTTAATTTCATTTATTGCTCTTTGTAATCCTACCGATGTTACTGCTCCTACCATCAGATTATCTACATATAACAAACCTGATATTTCTTTATTTTCTATTATCGGGCAGTGTTGATTTCTTTCTTTCATTCTATCCATATATCATTTATAAACAAATTAAATAAAATGGGACTTAATTTACAGCCCTGTCTTAAACCTATCTTCTGTTCTGTCATCTCGTGATTTTATTCCCTTTACATCTTACACTCCTCTATATATATTAATTTCTTTTATGAGTTCACACTTACTCCTTTTATTCTCAATTTGTATATTAGTGCATCTCTATTATAGTGTCAAATGCTTTCTCAAAATCTGTGAAAAACCTATACATTCTACCTCTTTTTCTACTAAGATATTTATCAATAATTGTCATCTATATTAACCGCTTCGCCGATGGCCATTTAAACCCTGCACGGCCGGGAACGGATACCCAATAAACAGAACAAGACATTTAAATTGTTAAATGCTGCAAAAAGTCTTCATAAATAAATATTCGTATCTTCCGTATTTTCTAAGTTATTTCAGGGAAACAAAAACTGGTTAAAAGCCCATTAAAAGCTGTATGCATCTGCGGTATCATTAAAATAGAGACTATATTAATAAAGCGATGAAATTTCATTAATTTGTATCACGTAAAGAAAGCCATTCTTTGCGTCGAACGCGCCTAATTCTGAGTACTTTTGTTTTACAAGCTATATGTGTATATCAGCTGAATAAACGAAGTGTTGGGTTCAAGGTTTCTAGGTTTCAGTTCATGCTAACACGTAATAATAACTGTTTATATTGCGTTATACACCCTGGAAGGAAACTCCGTCAGCATCCCTCTAATTGCACAACGGAAGTTTATGTTAGCTGACGTAACTTCTTTCTTCGCTCAGTTGACATTGTAATTTAGATTGCATCAGAGTTCCAAGCAATTTCTTTAGCTAAATCACAGTTGAAATAGTTTTCTCAGTGCTAATCATGGCTTCAACTAGTAATGTTGCAAATCAATTAGCTAGTGTAGGACGAGTGCGGGCTTCTGATATTACATCAGAAAATGTGGAAGACTTTTTGCTGTTAGACAGTGATTTGGACATTGATGGCGAGTTTTCAGATTTTGAGGGGGGTGTTGAGGATATAGGTAGCAGTGAGGAGGAAAATGACTCATTTCCGACAGGTGTTCGTGAAGAATCAACATTATGGAGGTGTCAAAATAACTCTAACACTAATAGACATACGTTCACGAGCACAACCTCTGGTGTACAACCGCATACTCAACTAACTTCTGACAGCCAACCAATTGACATTTTCACAAAATTTTTTACTACTGACTTACTGTCTCTCATTGTTTCGGAAACAAATGTATATGCGAGTAGGGTGAAGGAAGACCTGATTTCTAAAGGCAATTTAGGACCTAAGAGTAGATTGCAGAAGTGGACAGAAGTAACAATGAATGAGATTTACAGACTACTTGGTCTAATTATGCTCATGGGTGTTATTCGTAAACCTACGCTAGACATGTACTGGTCTACAGACGACATGCTAGCTACCCCATTTTTTGGGAAATGCATGTCAAATAACAGGTTTACTTCCATTTTGCGCTTCCTTCATTTCACCTGCACAGAAAATGTGAATGATAAACTATCCAAAATCAGACCAGTTTTTGATTACATTATTTCAAAATTCAAAGAAAATTATGTGCCTAGTGAAAAGATCACTGTTGATGAAAGCTTGATGCTTTGGAAGGGCCGTTTAGGTTGGAAACAATACATCAAAACAAAGAGGGCCAGATTTGGCATAAAGAGTTTTGATGTATGTGAAAGTAAAACAGGATATCTTTACAATAGCTGCATATACACTGGCCAAGGGACTGATAACACCGGAGACAAAGATTTGGGGTTATCTGGTTCCATAGTAATGCACCTGATGGAATCTGTACTTGATCAGGGTAGGACTGTATATTTAGATAATTGGTACAGTTCCCCTAAATTATTCATGGCCTTACACAAAAGAAAAACAAATGCAATTGGAACAGTACGTTCAAATCGTATTGGTTTGCCAAAAGATGTGAATACGAAGGCTCTAAGAAGAGGAGAAATGCAGGTGCATCAGCTGCCACCCTTGACCTATGTTGCTTGGCAAGACAGGAGGGTTGTTACAGCATTATCCAATTGCAGCTCTAAAATTTTGATGATTGACACTGGAAAAATTGATGCTCGTAACAAAATGTCAATTTTCAAGCCCGATATTATCCAGGAATATAATATGCATATGGGTGGAGTGGATCTAGTAGATCAGGTATTACACGCATATCCCTCTTTGCGAAAAACAATCAAATGGTATAAAAAAGTATTTTTACACCAGCTAGATATAACCATATACAATTGTTTAGTAATTTGGAGAGCTCTAAACCCACGGAAGACAATGACGTACCTGGACTTTCGCATATCAATAGCTCGCAGCCTAATTGAGCAGTATAAAATTCAGAGACCTCTCCATACTGGGGGTAAAAAATCCATCACCCCAGCACCCCTCAGACTTGAAGGAAAACATTTTCCTAAAAGGATACCACCCACAGCAAAAAAGTCGCGTCCCTTCAGAAAATGTTTGGTGTGCCGCAAGAAAGGTGTCCGAAAGGAAACTAGTACGATTTGCCGTAAATGTGGAGATGTGCCCTTGTGTGTTTATCCATGTTTTGAGGTGTACCATTCAAGAAAAAACTTTTAAAGGTAAGCTTTTACTTCTTATAGAATTTATTTAAATTTACCGTAAAACATAAGGTTTAAAAGAATTATAATTAAATACGCATTAAATGCATGTATGCGCAGGACGTCTATACACGTCCATATCGGTTTGGGGCCTTTTAACTTGGACGTCATATGACGTCCATATCGGTGAAAGGGTTAATAAGGATTTATCTTGGAAAGGTAGAGTCAGACTGAAAAATTCAATGCCATAGGCAGGATCTGAACCACGGATCTTCTGGTTCAAATCCCGGCTTTGGCATTGAATTTTTCAGTCTGACTCTACCTTTCCATACTTTAGCCTACACACGGCCAGTGTGAAAGAACAATTTCCAAGGATTTATCTTATTAGCAAATAGAACAAAAGACGCTAATTGAAGAAAGAAGTAGGTGAGAAAACAAGGTTTTAATGCATTTATACGAAACAGTAAACTGTAGATTGATGGACGAATGGCTGAGCAGAGAAGTGGCATAAGCAACAACCAAGATGCAGAGCAAACAAATGTTGATGCAGCAGACTCAAACAAGCTGGCTTCAATATCTGGTATGAATGTCTAGAAAACACGAGTACATGCAGTGTGCATTAATAGAGGGGAAGTTATGAACAGTGCAAAAGAAAGAGAGGGAAATCTAAGAAATGGTGGTCTGCAGAGTGGAGCAAAGAAGAAAATAAGAAACAAATTGCATTATATGGAGTGCAGAGTGAAACAAGTGTGGAAATCAAAGTGATCAAGAAAAAGAGTGAAACAAGTGTGGCGGACAAGGGATCAGGGAAAAGCAGAGTGAAACAAGTGTGGGGATTCAAGGGGTTAGAAAAGGGCGAGAATTGGGCAAGAGATATCGAGGTGTAAGGGCATATCAATAAGGCAAAAATATGGCTATTATGGGTAAATTGTACAAAGAAAGAAATTGAATGGGTCCATGAGAGGTATAGGAAAAGATATGAGCAAATATGATACAGCTGTACAAATTGCAGAAAAGGAAGTGAAATTACAAGGGATTTGTGAGAAGCTGAGGAGAGGATTTGAGAATGTGTGATAAATGATAGGTTAACAGAAGAAGGATTGAAAAAATTAGGCAAATACAAAAAACAAGCATAGGAAAGAAAAGTAAGTGAAAAGCAATGACTATTAAATGGGGCAAACACGAATAAAGTATAAATTGTATTGAAAGGCTGCCATTAGCAAAGGGGTCAGGGCCCAGCTCATGGGTAGCCCAAGATGTATTTTTTTTTATTACTCAATAAATCATATCATATATCACTTGAAAGAAATGCTTGAAAGTTGTGGTTCTTGCTTTCTTTGTCCTTTCTTTTCTTTCCATCATAAAGAGTCTGTTACCAGAAATATTTGAATGCCACTTTGTATGCTGAAAGCTTCTCATTAGCTAAAAACACACTGCCGTGCTTTGCAACACCAAGAAAGAATTTCACGAATAACTCTGAACTTGGTGCAAGTGTAGAAGAGTGTGCAAACAATAAGTGGTTAGGTTAGCTGAGAGATGGGGTACACATAGGCCGAGCAGAGCCCCATTGTGTTGGTCTGACACGGTCAGTGTTGCACTGAGTGTAGTCAGCGCAGAGCTGTTGAACAAGGTGGAAACAATAAAATGAGTGCTAGTATATCTCGTCAATATCAAAGGGAGCCATATCAGCATGTAAGTGAGTTTGAATGGGGTAGAATGATTGGTCTCCAGAAAGCGCGTTTATCATACACAACATTTCGGCTCATACAGGGCTCCTGCTACAACAGTGATGCATGTGTGGAAGCAGTAGCTAGACGGCTGTATGCAGTGAAGAGTGGGTATTGGACCATGGAAGATGTCCATTGCAGGAGAGGACTGCCATCTTGTCTTCCTGGCCATAATACACCACAAACTTCATCCACAGTTTTGTACTCTGGTGAGCGCAATCTGGAGTGCTGCATTGTTGAGCAGCATAGAAGACAAACTCCAAGGTATGATGGTTTGGGTGCCATTGGTTACAACAACCGATATTGCCTCCTATGAGTTGAGGACACAGCAGAGTACAGCAACAGAGGGTTGTAGAGCCCAAAGTAATACCCCCGCTTCAGACGTTTCCACAGGACAAATTTCAGCAGAACAATGCACGGCCACATACAGCGAGGAAAGTACAAGCCTTCTTTGAAGAGTGACAGGTACCACTACTTCCCTTGACTGCACTTTCGGCTGACATGTCATCCATAAAACATATCAGGGATATGTAAGACTTGAAGCTTTCGCGGCAAGCGTTATTAATTAAGGCTTCATGGGTGATCAACCGCATCAAATTTAAGAAGATCAAGCTTTTGGCCATTTTACACTCCTTTAACTCTCCGCTCCCAGTAACTGTTGCATTTTGCCAAGTGGTCGCTTCCCGAAAGTTGGCTCTATGGCCATTATCAAAACAATGCTCTGCCAGTCTAGATTTCCCAGGGTGCATTAAACGAATGCTCCGTTCATGTTCATTTATTCTGGTAGCAATGGTCCTTCTGGTTTATCCTATATATGGTATATAAACAAACATGAACGGAGCATTCGTTTAATGCAACCTGAGAAGTCTGGACTGGCAGAGCATTGTTTTGATAACGACCATAGAGCCAACTTTTGGGAGATGACCATCTTGGCACAATGCAACAGTTACTGGGAGAGGACAGTTTGGCCATTTCCTCCAAGAGGAGCACCCTTAATTGTGATGCTGGTTTTCAATTCAGCTCTTCATGGAAACTGGCCTTAAAAATGGAAATCCGTCAGCTTAAAAAGCTCAGAACTATACAGCTTGATCATCTAGCTAAGTAATTACGTTTCTTTGACCCAATTAATTTTCTATACTCATGCCATCTCCTGAGCTGACATTTAATTTACTGAAAACAGTCTTTTGATCAGTGATGCAAGTATTGGAAGTGTTGTGTCTTTGTTTTTATTTGTGCTATATCCAGTGATACACTTGGGTTATAATATTTATTAAAATATCCTGATGATGGGAGAGATGTGTGCTCCCAAAATGTTGATTTCTGATGGTCTTTTCACCTGGTTTGTTTCCCGAGAAAATCTAGAACACATTCATAGCCAGGAAAACTTCAGGTCTTACTTTATATATGGGATATGGTTGGTCAGCTGGTGTGTATGGTCCTCCAGTAACCAGTGTCGTGGATTTGTGGGCAAAATACAAACTACTTGGAGGGAAATCCCTCAGGAACTTATTCAGAACCTTTTTTATTCAATGCCACAGCATACAGAATCTTTAACTGCAAAGCATGGAGGCCACAACAAATACTGAATATTAGGACTCGAAGGTCATATATAGATTTGACAATTTTATAATTTGTTACTTGTCATGTACCGAATCTATGGCATTAACTTCATTGCATTCATGCGTTTCCTTCTTCGTGTTGCTATTTTCATAAACAGCAATCCACATCATGATTAAAACAATATGGACAAAAGAATTTTTCTGTATAAATAGTAAAACATATAAACAACACATGTGAATTTATTGTTAGAAGAGAAAACCATGTGAAAGCATTGTATCAAAATTTTTTGCTTTCAGACTGTCAAACAATCATGAGTTACATAAGCATTCTTTCAAGTCTTTTACTATAGTTTATTTTACTTTTAGATTTAAATAAAAAATCACAATAAAGAAACACCTTACCTGTACTATATCACGAGTCTTTGTATTAACATTATGAATGAATGGAAATGGTTGAGGAAGAACCTGCTTCCTTATTAGATGGTACACATGTTGGAATATACTTGGAGGCTCAGTAGGCATAAAATTTGGCACCAATATCTTTTGCAGATCAGCTTCTGCAATGTGGCTTTGCTTCTGAAAAATAAAGATCAACACTATATTTAAGCACAGATACATTTCTGTTTCAATAAAATTACATATGCTGACCAATGTGTGCTTAATTCCTGTTCAAGTAGTTATGATATAATTACTAGAGAACAGAGGGGGCACCTAGACCAAATGTGGATCTTTTGTGCTTATCACTCCCAGATGGAATGGTTGAGGTGAAGCAACCGCAGGAGGCCATAGACCACTGGCTAGCCAGCCTAACAGCTGTTATGCCAAAGTTTCTAATGATCTCAAGCTTAGTGACCCAGATCCCCGACTGATAGAGAAGCCCTCCCTCTGGCAATATGGGGAGAGTGGAGGTTGCTCAGTGAAGCTGCCATCTCGCAGGACTGAGAAGAACTCTCAAATAAGTATGAATCTGCCCTAAGCTAACTAAAACATGAAAGAGGAAGTGAAATAATAAGATACTGGGGAAAGGAAATTCATAACGGAAGAGAAACCGTGCCAAATTCACTTTGCCAACTAGGGAAGGCCATGAAAAAAACTGATGGTCATAACTACATAATAGTTTATTGCTATAGTTTAATGCATGTAGTTTGCTGCAGAATAAGGCTGTACAATTCATCAGTATCACTAAACAGTACAGATGGAGTAATTATACAAAGGTAGACTGAATATATCGAGATTTAACTGTATTGGAACACCACAGTGAAGCGAAATAATTATTAATATTTAGATGAGTCGTATTTATTAACATCTGCTTCACTTTCGTACCTATTTTGAGGACATGTTTCGCAAATCATTGTTTGCATCTTCTGCTCTTATGCAACTAAAGCTTGATCCAGTGGCGTGGTGGGTGTGGGCAATTCTGGAGTTGCTGCTGCCGTCTGTTGATTTAGTGATGAACTTAAATGTGGGATTCTCTTCTAGCGGGATTTCAAAGTTCATTAGTTGGTTTTTGTGCTTTTCTATGTATATTCTCTCCCATATGACGAGTTCACTATGTTTTTGTACGTATTTTAGTAATTCTGTGCAATCTTCAATTTCATGATTTTCAGACCAGAAATGAGCTGCTATTGCGGACTTATCAATATTTTTGTATCTTAAGTGCCTGAAGTGTTCTTTCTTTCTAGTGCCTATGTTTCTTTTTGTCCTCCCTATGTAAATTTTTTCACAGTCTTTACACTTAATCTTGTAAATGCCTGACTTTTCCTCTGGTTTTATCTTATCAGTATTATTACTGTGAAGTAGGTTTTTAATGTTGTAATTGTTTTCTGGTGCCAATGTTATATTGTATTTCTTGAATATTTTTCGGAACTTTTTTGTGGCCCAGGGGTGGTAAGTAAATTTAGCAAATCTAATTTCTTGTTTTATTGGTGTGAGAGCTGTGATCTGTTTTAATCTCTTTTGAAGTTTGAATGATTTTAGTTTTTTATCTACAAGGTTTTTTCCATATCCATTTTTAATTGCAGTTTTTAAGATTTGATGGTATTCGTTTTGATATTCTTGCTGGCTGAGGGGTAGATTTACTAATCTGTGTGTGAGACTGTTGATGGTGGCATGTTTGTGTGGAATTGGGTTGAAACTATTTGCTTTGATGTAATTATCTGTGTGTGTTGCTTCTCTATGGATACCAAATTCTAGTTTTTCATTGCTTTTTGTGATTTTAAGGTCCAAAAAAGGTAGAGTACAGTCCTCTTCAGTTTCCACTGTGAATTGTATGCTGGGTTCTTGCAGGTTGAGTAGTTTCAAAGCATCATCTATTTGTTTGTAGGGCACTATAGCAAAGATGTCGTCTACGTATCTGTACCATGTTTTAAAAATATAAGGGAAGGCTTTAGTTATATGTGTTTCAAAAAAACTCATGTATAGATTGGCCAAAAATGGTGATAGCGGGCTTCCCATAGCTAGTCCTGAAATTTGTTTATAATATTTTCCATCGAAGACAAAATAATTTTGATGTATACATATTTCAGACATTGCCAAATATTCTTCTATTGCATTGGCATCTAGGTTTATAGAGTTTAGCCATTTTTTTCAGTTGAATCAAAAGTTTATCTAATGGAATGCTAGGGAAGAGGGAGCGGACATCAAAGGATACTAAAGTGTCATGAGGTTTTAGTTTAAGATTTTGAATTTTTTCTACCAGGTCTAAAGAGTTTTTTATGCTCAGAGTATGAAATTGTGGAAAGGACTGGAATTTTTTGGACAGCCATTTTGCCACCTACTTCACAGTAATAATACTGATAAGATAAAACCAGAGGAAAAGTCAGGCATTTACAAGATTAAGTGTAAAGACTGTGAAAAAATTTACATAGGGAGGACAAAAAGAAACATAGGCACTAGAAAGAAAGAACACTTCAGGCACTTAAGATACAAAAATATTGATAAGTCCGCAATAGCAGCTCATTTCTGGTCTGAAAATCATGAAATTGAAGATAGCACAGAATTACTAAAATATGTACAAAAACATAGTGAACTCGTCATATGGGAGAGAATATACATAGAAAAGCACAAAAACCAACTAATGAACTTTGAAATCCCGCCAGAAGAGAATCCCACATTTAAGTTCATCACTAAATCAACAGATGGCAGCAGCAACTCCAGAATTGTCCACACCACTGGATCAAGCTTTAGTCGCATAAGAGCAGAAGATGCAAACGATGATTTGCGAAACATGTCCTCAAAATAGGTACGAAAGTGAAGCAGATGTGTAATAAATACGACTCATCTAAATATTAATAAGTAGACTGAATATTTTTCATTACGAGTAGATTATTCAGCTTTACACGTTCATTTGGAAAAGAGAATGACATCATGCACAACAAATCATTAGGCTTGACATCAGAGCCAACCTGAAGTAACTACATCATGTCAAAACTAAACAAATGTATTCACAACCAGCAAGAATTAGGGTGGCAGAATATATAAAAGGGTAATATCCATTTGCAGTATTTCAGCTTAATTCATGTTAGAAATTTCTAGTTCAAGATCAAAAAGGGTTAATTTGAAAAGGTTAATTGGAATTAATATGGTGATGTAATATAAACATTAAAATTATACTAAGAGTCGACTGAGATACTCTATTCTTTCAATGTGTTTCGTCCACATTTGAAGGTTCCAGCCAGTCAACAATTTCTTGATGCCTTCAAGTGACAGTGACAGCGAAACGTGTTGAAAGAAAATTTGTGGTATATGAGGTTCAGAGTGTCTCAGTCGATTCATAGTATAATTTTAATTATTAAAAAGGGTATTAAATGCATAAAAAGGTTTTACAATTATTTTAATTGTATAATTATTTAAAGTTCTTTATAGCTGTATTTGCTTCACTGTCAATAATTTCAGCTTTTTTACTTTTAGGGTTTTTTGTTCTGACTGCATAATCAGAGTGTAATACAAACACAAGTGTTTTAATTTTTAAATGTACTTGGTGTTTAAATGCAATTAAATTACATGAAATGGAATAACATACATTAATATATAAGTCACCTGTAAGCACAATAATTATCATATAATTTATTGAAGTATGGATAACCATTATAAAGTATGTACTTTAGGAGAAGGTTGATTTCAAGTTGTAAGAAGTACTTCATTAAAATATCAAGTCATTTACATTAATTACATTTATATTAATAAACATGTAAACAAACTAACAAGGCAGAATTGCATGCTATTTTACCAAACATCCAGTGCACCCTTGCAGACTGAATGACAAAAGTAAAAAATATGTGTGCATTCACATGACTTTTGTAACCTTTATTTTTATGCACTCTCCACAAGCCATTTTTACAAAAGCTTTCATACAAGGTTTTTTGTATCTACAGTAAAACCACGTTAACCCAGACTTCCTTAAGCCGGACCAGTTTAGAAATATATATATATATTGTTTAGTATAATAAATGAAGACTTAATACATAAAAAACAGAAGCTAACAACAGTGAAGCAACAAATTCTACATAAAATATAATTATTTGTCACAAACTTGACGTCTCTTTTTCAGAAAATTGATTAAATTTCCACATAACTCAAGAGACTCGTTTCACAAATACATCATTTACATCTTCAGTCACTGCTTTTATATTGTCATCGTTATTACTGTTCAGTGTCATATTATTTTTGTGTTTATTGCCTAATTCTGAAAATGAAAAATACTTAAAGACAGAATCAACTGGCGGTATTTCAGAATTAATTATGCAATTTCTATTTTTTTTAAATACTCCAAATATTTTCTCCCAAACCTTTCCTACACTTTTTTTAAAAAAGATAAAATTTCTGGTAATAAAAAATTTGGCATTTATCAATTTAATTGTTTTGATAGCAACCAGGTTTACAATGGAAGGACCAAACGTAATTTAGAAACCAGAATGAAAAAAGTATTGTTGCGGCAAGGGGCATAAAAGTTTCGGCGCAAATAGATAACAGGCAGATAGTGTTTCACGGTAATAAAGAGCTTACATAAGCAGTTAAAGATAGCACGAGATAAATGTCTGCCGAAACAAACAAACTGAGATAAATGGAAATTTCTGGTGATGTCTTGGTTGATAGAGATTATTCGGTTTCTTTATTGTTCCAGAAATATCTAGAATTTATCAATGAGGTATATAAGGTGACGACTCGCCAAGTGTCAGTCGCAAGAGTCGTGAACAGATGTTGTAACAGGAGAGAGGTAAACAGATGTTTGTTATTGTCATTGACCTTGGTGTTGTAGATTGGATATGTGATGTAATTCTGCTGCTACGAAGTGTGTTTCTATGGAAATAAAGAACACTTTGAATTTCGGCAAATTGAACTTTTAATTCTACGAATCCACAAAGTAACAATTGGTGTCAGGAGGTAGAACAACGACAGCATCACTGAGAAGATGGAAGAAATGAAGACCGAATTAACAACGAAGACGGAAGCTGCAAATAGCCACTTGGCCGTGACGATGACCACGAAGATGACCGACACCAGGAAGAGCAGCAGGAAGAACGAGTAAGGCCCGGCGTGGCGAGAGGCACGTCAGTGCCATCACCACCACACCCTCAAGTGACACTGCGCGCCGTCAGCCGACGTATGGATGACAGCCTCATCGCGGACGGTTGGGTTAAAGGGAAGCCGTACCGCATGCTCGTAGACACCGGGGCAGCCGTGACCATCATCAGGCCTGATGTGGCCAAGGGTTTATCGTCGAGTAAACCAAGCCAATCATACCAGCTAGTGGCGGCATCGGGCGACACCTTATCCGTGGAGAGGGAGGCCCTGCTGCAGTTGACCTTGGGACGGAGTGCTGTGCGTCTGTGGGTGTTCGTCGCGAAGGTAACTGAGGAGGTGATACTGGGATTGGATGCCCTCAGGAGCCATGAGGCGACAGTCGACATCGGCAGGAAGGTCCTGCGGCTCAATGGAGAAGAGGTCATACTCCGGCAACACGAAGAACGCCTTGAAATCTACAGGGTCATCTTGAAGGAAGACGTGGTTGTCCCCGCGAGAAAGGAGGTGGTGGTGATGGCGTGACGGGAAGGACAGCGAACGAAGAACATAATGATGGACCAGAAGACGCCTGTGCACGGACTATGTGTAGCCAGAACACTGTTCCCATGCCGAGAGGAGGTGCCAGTGAGGCTGCTTAACCTAGCGGACACCTATCATGACATCCAGGCCGGAACGTAGCTGCGGACGTGCGAGCCCGTAACCACAATCGACAAGACACAGAAGCCGGCGCCGACGCAACACCTGGGGCCCCGGCTGGAAGGCTTATTGGAGAGGGCGGCCGACCACCTGACCGCAGAACAGCTCGAGAAGGTTCGACAACTATGAAAAGATACCAGCGCATCTTCAGCCAAGGCAGAAAAGAACTACTGTGTTAACCGGCGAGAGTTACTGGCGGTGGTAAAGACCTTGGAGCACTTCCACAAATACCTGTATGGTCAGCCATTCCACCTGAGGACTAACCACTCTGCCCTAACCTGGCTACTGAGCTTCAGAAACCTGGAAGGCCAGACTGCACGTTGGATTCAGAGGCTACAGGAGTACGACTTCACCTCTGAACATCGTAGAGGGAAGTGCCACGGTAACGCAGATGCCATGTTCCGAAGATCCTACCCAGAGGAGTGTGGCCAATGCACAAGAGTGGAAGAGAAGGAGCGTGCCGCAGCAGTCTGAGTAGTCACGGCCTGCAGATGGCTGGTATAGTGCAGGCCTGTGAAGGGAGCAGCTGGCGGACGCTGTCTTGGGGCCACTCTTGAGGGAAGTGGAGGTAGGCACAAGACCAACCTGGGAGGACATCGCACCAAGGAGCGCCACCTACAAGTCGTACTGGGCCCAATGGGACTCACTGAAGACAAGAGGGGGCGTGCTGTTCCGGGTATGGGAATTGCCCGATGGGAAGATTCAGAGAGAACAGTTGGTACTTCACCGAAGTAAGGTCCCAGAAGTCTTGGAGGAAGTGCACGCCGGTACTTCAGGACACCTGGAAGCGAAACGAACGATAGACAAACTTTGACAGCGCTACTACTGGCTGAGGCTCCGAGCAGATGCTGAGAGATGGTGCTCTCAATGTCACATGTGCACGGCGAGTCGCAGGCTCCAGACTATACCTTGTTTCACGTAAGCTTGCCCAGTATCTCTTAACGGTCACGTGACCTAATCACCTCTCATTGGTTGCTGTTGTGGTAATGACTGTCGTGCGGTAAAAATGAGTTCGTTATTTAACATGGTGATATATCATTATATGTTGGAAGAGAATTGTCAAATTTATTTTCTTAACTGTTTTAATTAAATATATTACGCAACAGTTGATTTATCTGAAATGCATGTTAATTCTTAAACGAAGTAAAGAGCAGGTTCCTTTGCTCTCAAGCACATGGCACGATAGCACGTCATTTAGCGGTAGTGGTGACATTTGTTTATATGACTTTTATCACTGACCTTGTTTTGAGCTGGATTAGTCATGCATCGCCATTCGAGAGTGCGGGAGCTAAATTATTTTATTGATCGTTTACTGCACATGTGCTTATTATATGTATAATGGCAGAGTCTACCGCCAGTTTTTCGCTGAAGTATCGCAAGGATAATTATTTACAAACAGGCAAAAAAAGAATTGTGTTGCATGTGTTTAATGCACTCACAGAGAAGAATTCGTCTTTGTCAGTGAGAGAAGTCGAACAGCTGTGCTCTGAGTTACAGGTGTGAGTGTTAGATCCGTAGGAACATCGCGACATGAAATTGAGGAAACAGGAAAACTTACCACTCCAGGCAAAAGCAGGAATAAACAAAAGTGCGTGCTCGGAGAAAATACGTGAAAAGTGTTGTGCGTCGTCATGTGTGTAGTTTTTCTTTAGAAACGAACTCCCTAACATAAGTAACATTTCGTCTGCTGTAAATGAGGATACAGATTTACCAAATTTCAGGAGATTGCTTATACAGCTGGGATTTGTGAATGAAAAAAGAGGCAAGAAAAATGTACTAAAAGACAGAGGCGATATTGCTGTGTGGCGAAGACGCTATTTTAAGGACAACCACACTGCACCGAGATACAAATCGCTAAATATACACGAAGAACACACGAAAAGTAAAGTATGGTGTGACACGACTTTTAAGACTGAAAGACAAGCATTTTTGAAAGGTATGTGTTCTGGTTTAAAAATCTCAGTGGAAAAGGCCAAAGACGTTTCATTATAAACTCTTTCAGTTTCATTGCTCAGTCATTGTGTTTCAATTTGCTCAGTTCATTATAAACTTGTATTTTTGCATGCCTTCATATCCTTATTTGTATGATTTTTGTATGATTTTATTTATCTTCCCGGCAATTATTACGAAATGTGACGGGAAGGCACCGCCTATGGCCTATGACGTGAAAGCATTAGCCAATTAGGGCGAGGGGGAGGGCTGTTGAACGCGGAGTGATACATTTCAGCCGGGCAAGGTTATATGAAACAGATATTAGGAGCCCGGATCGCATGCAGAGGTACAATGTCGGAATGCCATTCGAAAGGATCACCGTCGACATAGCTAGACCATTCCCAGTGTCCGACCGAGGCAAATACCTGATGGTGGTCGTGGACCTCTTCACCAAGTGGCCGGAGGTGTATGCCATCCTGAACCAGAAGGCGAAGATCATCACAGACTGCCTCGTGGGGCAAATGTTCTGCCGATTTGGAGTGTCGTTAGAGCTCCACAGTGACCAGGGCACCAATTTTGTGCCCAACCTGATGAAGGAGGCACAAGAAAGACTTGGGGTTAACAAGACCCGCACAACACCTCTACATCCCCAGTCGGATGGCATGGTCGAAAGGTACATCAAGACCTTAGAAGAACACCTGAGGAAGGTCGAGGCCAGCCATCAGTGAGACTGGGACGTCAAGGTGCCACTGTTCTGCTGGCCTACCACTCGTCAACACACACCACTGGGATGACGCCAGCCAGCTTAATGTTCGGCCCAGAGTTATGCCTCCCTTGTGAGCTGGCCTTTGGAAGCCCCCCGGACGCAAAACAGCCAGCAACCGAGTATGTGGAGAACCTGGTGGACCATCTCCACGACATGCATGAGATGGCTCGTCCAAACATCCAGAAGATGAGTGACCGCATGAAGACCCGATACGACAGGCAAGCCAACAGCCAAGGGTTCCAGCAAGGTGACCTGGTCTGCTTGTATCGCCCTACTCGGACCAAGGGACGCTGCCCGAAGCTTCAGCAGCCATGGCAAGGACCGTACCGGGTGGTGAAGAGGATTAACGACGTGGTCTACCGCATTAGAAGGTGCCCCGAAGGAAGATGTTGGTGGTACACCTGGATCGTCTGGCCCGCTACGATGGTGCTGTTCGGGACGACCAGCCTTGAGAAGGGAGCAGTGTTGCGGCAACGGGCATAAAAGTTTCGGCGCAAATAGATAACAGGCAGATAGTGTTTCACGATAAAAAAAGAGCTTGCATAAGCAGTTAAAGATAACGCAAGATAAAAGTCTGCCGAAACAAACAAACTGAGATAAATGGAAACTTCTGGTGACGTCTTGGTTGATAGAGATTATTCGGTTTCTTTATTGTTCCGGAAATATCTAGAATTTATCAATGAAGTATTTAAGGTGATGACTCGCCAAGAGTCAGTCGCGAGAGTCGTGAACAGATGTTGTAACAGGAGAGAGGTAAACAGATGTTTGTTATTGTTATTGACCTTGGTGTTGTAGATTGGATATGTGATGTAATTCTGCTGCTACAAAGTGTGTTTCTACGCAAATAAAGAACATGTTGAATTTGAAGAATGAAGGAAGAATTTTAAGGATGAAAATACACTAACAATTAGTTGTAAATCGACAATGAAGGAGATTATAAACTCATTACAGAGGAAGGCGTTATTGCATCATGCAGTGTTACTGAAAATAAAAATGAAGAGTATTCAGATTCAGATAGTGATGATGAACCAGCCGTGGTTATGAGCCATGCACAAGCAGTAGCAAACATAGCAAAACTGATACTTTATTTTGAGTTAAGCCGAAACATTGCCAAATGAAAGTGGATGCAAGATGCACTGCTTGTAAGGATTACACTAAACTGAGACTGCAGAAGCTTACTGCCTTTTTTTACTACCAACTCGTTTGTAGATATACTGTGTACAGTGCAAATATATAGGCTATTACTGTATAATTTTAGGTGAAAGTGTGCCGACAGTAATTTCTAAACTCCATTAAAAACATTTCGGTGATACTCTACATGACTTTTTATCATTTTTCTGTCATTTTTTGGATACCTGGATTTTCGTTAACTTGCATCGACCTTGGTCCCAGTTGATCTAATATCTGTTTCATATAACCTTGCCCGGCTGAAATGTATCACTCCGCGTTCAACAGCCCTCCCCCTCGCCCTAATTGGCTAATGCTTTCGCGTCATAGGCCATAGGCGGTGCCTTCCTGTCACAATTCGTAATAATTGCCGGGAAGATAAATAAAATCATACAAAAATCATACAAATAAGGATATGAAGGCATGCAAAAATACAAGTTTATAATGAACTGAGCAAATTGAAACACAATGACTGAGCAATGAAACTGAAAGAGTTTATAATGAAACGCCTTTGGCCTTTTCCACTGAGATTTTTAAACCAGAACACATACCTTTCAAAAATGCTTGTCTTTCAGTCTTAAAAGTCGTGTCACACCATACTTTACTTTTCGTGTGTTCTTCGTGTATATTTAGCGATTTGTATCTCGGTGCAGTGTGGTTGTCCTTAAAATAGCGTCTTCGCCACACAGCAACATCGCCTCTGTCTTTTAGTACATTTTTCTTGCCTCTTTTTTCATTCACAAATCCCAGCTGTATAAGCAATCTCCTGAAATTTGGTAAATCTGTATCCTCATTTACAGCAGACGAAATGTTACTTATGTTAGGGAGTTCGTTTCTAAAGAAAAACTACACACATGACGACGCACAACACTTTTCACGTATTTTCTCCGAGCACGCACTTTTGTTTATTCCTGCTTTTGCCTGGAGTGGTAAGTTTTCCTGTTTCCTCAATTTCATGTCGCGATGTTCCTACGGATCTAACACTCACACCTGTAACTCAGAGCACAGCTGTTCGACTTCTCTCACTGATAAAGACGGATTCTTCTCTGTGAGTGCATTAAACACATGCAACACAATTCTTTTTTCACCGCTTTGTAATGGCTTACCCTTACGATGCTTCAGCGAAAAACTGGCGGTAGACTCTGCCATTATACATATAATAAGTACATGCGCAATAAACGATGGATAAAATAACGTATCTCTCGAACGCGCACAGTACACCTTCTAATGACAATACATGACTAATCCAGTTCAGAACAAGGTCAGTGATAAAACTCATAGAAACAAATATAAACAAATATATGTAATTCACTACCGCTAAAGCACGTGCTCTTGTGTAATCAGAAAGGCAGGCCTAGATGCAAAGGAACCTCCTCTTTACTTTGTTTAAGAATTAACATGCATTTCAGATAAATTAACTCTGTTGCGTAATATATTTAATTGAAACAGTTATGAAAGTAAATATTTGACAATTCTCTTTCAACATATAAAGATATATCACCATGTTAAATAATGAACTAATTTTTACCGCAAAACAGTCTCTACCAAACAGCAGCCAATGAGAGGAGATGAGGTCACGTGACCGTTAAGAGATTACCGGGCAGGCTTACGTGAAACAAGGTATAGGTAAACAAGGCTCTACTGCAAATGGTGGGTACAGGAAACTGAAGGAATTCTAAATGTTCAAAAGTACAACACTAATTGCCAGCCTTTATATTCCATCTTTCTTTGATATTACAAGAAACACAACTGTGACCGATTTTAAAAAATTTTAAAGTATTGAAAAATTCAAACCAACAACAGCAGATAAATATCTCTATAACAATGGGTATGTCATTTTCTATGGCTTACCAGTTATATAAAATTATAAAATATTTCTTCTGAATGAAGGGGACTTCACAAGCTAATTCCAAAAAATTCAAGATATACATTTCATTTGTTATATTTCCAGTAAAAGCTTGATATTGAAGTTGTTTGAGAAATGTGAAAAGCAATACTTCCTCTACCTACTATTTACAAGAAGATAAACTATTTTTATGTAAATATCTTCATTAGAGTAAAAAATAATCTAAAATAATGCTCACCACAGTATAAAGTTTGAGAGCGCATTTCGTGGGAAAATCCTTCCAGTAATGAAACACATACTCATGTAGAGAGAGATCACTTGCCAACTGGTAAAGCAGCTCAACCAATAGGGATAAGCTCTCAGCCATCAAAATGTTTAACTTCAAGTCCTGTGACATACATAAAAAGTTTTATATGATGTATTAGATAAATACAATAATTAAAAGATAATCCAAAACATCTGAAGATGAGTTTACATTGCAATCCCATGAAAATTATTCCTAGTCATGCTCAACAACTGGTTCATTATTCATGTAACTATTACTGATTGGGGAGTTTAGAGAGTAGAGAAAAATTACAATGTTATACTGCTTTTAGACCATTATTACATTTGTACATCACTTACAAACTTGATTACTGAGTAACATGCTTTAGAAGCAATTTCTCCTATTATACATGATAACAGTGATGTCAAAATTATCAAAATTAATTGGAAAAACTTTTTAAGTCGGTTTTTTGAAACTTCGTCATTTACATTTTTATATTATTGAGGGACTAGTTTTGGAAGCCATTGCCTCCATTTTCAACCTCTATCCAACTGTCTGTTGTCATCTGCTCTCTTCTCTTAGCGCTAGAACTACGAACTTCTTTGTCAAATTATCTACTGGTGGGATTTCAAAGTTCATTACTCGGTGCTTTTTTTTTTTTTTCCATATATGTTGTCAGTTTATTTTGGTTTATCATTCCTTTTAGTAATTTTGGACTTGGATCAATGTCATGGTTTTCGTTCCAAAAATGAAATGCTACTGCTGATTTATCTTCTTGTTTCATTTTGATGTTTCTAAAGTGCTCTTTGACTCTGGTTTTTAGGTTTCTTTTAGTTTGACCTATGTAGCATTTTTCAAAATTCTTACAACTTATTTGGTATATTCCGGATCTGTTAGTTGGTGGGATTTCATCTTATGTTTTTGAATTTAGCAATTTTAAAACTGAGTATCTATTAGTAGGTGCCCAAATGATATTTTGTTCCTTAAAGATCTTTTTGAATTTATTAAATGTTTTTGGTTGGTATGTGAATGCACTGAATGCTTTCTTTTCCTTTAGTGATGTGGTTGCTTCCATAATGGTTTTCTTTAGTTTAGCCTTTTTAATTTTCTTAAACATCAGACTTTTGTTGTATCCATTTTCTTCTGCTATGTGGAGTATGGCTTTTTGTTCTTTGAAGTATTCTGCTTTATCCATGGTATGTTGACTAGTCTGTGTGTAAGACTATTTATTATAGCATGTTTATGTGTAATTGGGTTATAGCTATGATAGCTATGAATTGAGTTATAGCTATAAATATGAATGCACTACTGCATTACATTAACAAAATTGTGAATTGAACAAATTTCTTCAGCTTTAATGGGAAATACTACAAGTAGAAATCAGGTTTGTCAATGGGCAACCCACTTTTACCCTTTTAGTCAAACTTATTTATGAGTGCATTCGAAATACAAATTAAAAAGACCTTCCCATGGATCTTCAAAGTTTGGTATAGATATATTGATGACATCTTTGCAATAGTTTCAAATAACATTTAGATGATGCATTAAAATTACTCAATCTGCAAGAAAAGACTATGAAATTCACAACAGAAGAGGAAATGAATGGACAACTTTCTTTCTTGGACCTAAATATCATCAGGAATGACACAAAAATAAAATTTGGGATTTGCAGGAATCGAACACAGTCAGAAAATTACATAAAAAAATCATAGCTATAACCCAATTATACATAAATATGCAATAAACAGTCTTACTCACAGACTAGTCAACATACCCATGGATAAAGCAGAATACTTCAAAGAGCAAAAAGCCATATTCCACATAGCACAAGAAAATGGATACAACAAAAGTCTGGTTTAAGAAAATTAAAAAGGCTAAACTAAAGAAAACCATTCAGGAAGCAATCACATTCATTAATTAAAAAAGATCTTTAAGGAACAAAATATCATTTTGGCACCAACTAAAAGATACTCAGTTTTAATATTGCTAAATTCAAAAACAAAAGATGAAATTCCACCAGTTAACAGATCCAGAATGTATCAAATAAGTTTAAGAATTGTGAGAAATGCCAAACAGGTCATACTAAAAGAAACCTAACAACCAAAGTCAAAGAGCACTTTAGAAACATAAAAATGAAACGAGAAGATAAGTCAGCAATAGCATTTCATTTTTGGAGCGAAAACCATGAAACTGATCCAATTCCAAAATTACTTAAATGAATGATAAATCAAAATAAACTGACATCATGGAAGAACATATTGTCACCCAAATGTCAGAACTCCCTATAGAACCAGCCGGCAGCAGGGCCAGACGGAAAGCATTCAGGCCACGCCTAACCATTTGTCTCGTGTCACTAACTGAAGGGATAATTAGGAAAGCGGCGCGAGCCCTGTACCGTCTCTTTCCCCTCTCACCAGACGTCTCGAAACCTCAGGATAATTGTGCGCGCCGCGAACTTTCCAGAAATGGCGATCTTCCCTATATAAAGCCTGTAGTTGGCGAGTCAGCCCAGTTCTTGGCGAGCAGCCGTGAGGAGAGCCCAGTGAGTGGACGGACTGGAAGACGGTGTACATGTATCAGAGGAGTTGTACGTAACTGTGAGCATGCAATGGACCTGTGACAGACGAACTGGTGAATTGAAATTGTGTGCATTACATAATTCTGTGTAATCGGCAAGTGTTCTGACTGTAATTCGGCGGAAATAAAGAACATTTTTGAGTTGTGCAATTGGACTTTTAATTTCACGAACCCACAAAGTCACAATATTCATATGGAAAAATAAGAACTTTGAAATCCCACCAGTAGATAATTTGACAAAGAAGTTCGTAGTTCCACCGCCAGAGAGAAGAGAGCAGACGACAATATACAGATGGATAGATGTTGAAAATGAAGGCAATGGCTTCCGAAACTAGTCCCTCAATAATATAAAAATGTAAGTGACAAAAATTTAAGTTCAAAAAACTGACTCAAAAAGTTTTTTCAATTAATTTGTCCTATCTTTGACCTCAGTCCAGCAGCTGGTATTTGGACTGTTTTATGCAACTTCTTTATAGTAATGAAACAATATCTTCATCTGTATATTAGCTGCCTGAATTTCAAAATTGAGAATATGGTTTTGGATGGATTTATTTTTATAGAAAATATAACTTATTTTAAGTTTTAAACACTGTGTGGCTAAACATAATTTAAACCAAATCATCAATAAGGAAAACCAATACTGAATATCCATCATTAGATTCTTGTTAGTTCCCACCAATCAACCATATTATACATTTTATGTTTTATAAATAAATGTTTATATGATTTGAAGGAATTCTGAGAAAACTAAATCAAATTGCGTATATGTAACTGTATAATTTGACATATCCAAAATCATATGTATGACAAACTCGATGAAATATAATAATTATTAATCACTGTCATCATCATCATGACAAAATGTAACTAAATATCTGTTTATAGCATACACTTTTACATATTACAGCTAATCATTAGAAAACAAGTGAAGAAAAGTTTATGGTTGACATTGTCAAGGATTACAGTATAGCAAGTTATGATTATGGTTGAGAAAACTATTTGACAAAAAAGTTCATAGTCCCACCACCAGAGAGAAGAGAGCAGATGGCAACAGCAAACGATAGTTGGACCAAAGTTGAAAATGGACGCAATACTTTGGAAATAGTCCCTCAATAATATAAGAATATAAGTGATGAAATATTAAAAACCAAATACAAATAATTTTTTTTTTCAGTTAATTTTGACATCACTGTTACTAAATTCCTCCAATCATGCACAAATTATTATGGTGTTAATATAATTTTGAGTCGAACTAATACTCAATGCTCCACTTATTGCTAGTATTTACCTAGAACGCGTTTCGTCAGGATCTTCCTAACATCATCAGCTGTTGTCGACTAATAGATGTTGGTTTGGTGAATTCCTTGGAGGCGATAGGTGTGTCTCTGTCTGTATATTGATGAACTTGAAGTTTGGGTTTTCTTCAAAGGTAGTGTCGAAATTAAACAATTTTCTTTCATATTTCTTTATGACGATTTTTTCCCACGTGGTTAATGCAGCTGGACCTTGGACACCTTTTAATAAGTGGATTTCTCGTTCTATATCATGATTCTCCTTCCAAAAATGGAACGCTACCGCCAATTTATCTATTTATTTGTTTCTGATGTTCCTAAAATGCTCTTTAAGCCTAATGTTCAAGTTCCTTTTAGTTTTTCCAATGTAAAAGTTGTCACAGCCCTTGCAGTTTATCCGGTACACACCTGATTTTTTATCTGTGGATATCTCCTTTGTATTATGTGATTTCAAAAGGTGTTGTACACCAAATTTGTTTTGTGGGGCCAAAGTAATATTGTGCTCTTTGAAGACTTTTTGGAAAAGGTGTGTAGCTCTGGGATGATATGTAAGTTTTCTGTATGAAGTTTCATTGCTGATTGGGAAAAGAGTAGTTACTTATATAGAATAAAAAGAAGTATTTCAGAAAGTGGAGTGCCATTGTTACTAATATTAGGCAAGTGAGTCAACCTTGTATATACTTTTCTCCACTTACAAGTTTTTTACGAAGACTAGTTTCTGGGGACTTCTCCCCTATCGTCAGCTCTGTGGTAGACTGATGATGCATCCGGTGTCTGCATCTGGCTTGGTGTTGTGCTGCCATCTAACGTCCTGGTAAGTTTGATGACGTCATCTACCGCGGGAATTTCAAAATTCATCAAGAGGTCCTGTTTTTTCGTAATAAATATGTTTTCCCAAATCTGTAGTTCCAGAGGTTTCTTTGCCTGTTTGATCAGTTCTATTTCTTGCTTTATGTTGTGATTCTCAGACCAAAAGTGATGTGATACGGCCGACTTGTCCATTTGTTTGAATTTAATATTTCTGAAGTGTTCTTTCATTCTTGTTCCTAGATTCCTTTTGGTCTTACCAATGTATATCTTGTCACAATCCTGGCAACTCATTTGGTAAATGCCTGATAATTGAGTTTTCGGTGTGCTATTTTTTAGAGGGTGGTTTAGTAAGTTGCGGATGTTGTGTTTGTTTTGAGGGGCTAATTTTATGTTGAAGCTCTTAAATATCTTTTCAAATTTTTTGAAGTATTTTGGATGAAATGTACTATAACACAACTGAACAACTATAACACAAATTTCATCAAGAAACTGATCTATAGACACAAAAGAAACAAATACTTAAAGGACATTACTACGTTAAAAAAACTAGAAAACCCAAACACCAGATATGGAAAATTTACATTTCATCCAAAATACTTCAAAAAATTTGAAAAGATATTTAAGAACTTCAACATAAAATTAGCCCCTCAAAACAAACACAACATCCGCAACTTACTAAACCACCCTCTAAAAAATAGCACACCGAAAACTCAATTATCAGGCATTTACCAAATGAGTTGCCAGGATTGTGACAAGATATACATTGGTAAGACCAAAAGGAATCTAGGAACAAGAATGAAAGAACACTTCAGAAATATTAAATTCAAACAAATGGACAAGTCGGCCGTATCACATCACTTTTGGTCTGAGAATCACAACATAAAGCAAGAAGTAGAACTGATCAAACAGGCAAAGAAACCTCTGGAACTACAGATTTGGGAAAACATATTTATTACGAAAAAACAGGACCTCTTGATGAATTTTGAAATTCCCGCGGTAGATGACGTCATCAAACTTACCAGGACGTTAGATGGCAGCACAACACCAAGCCAGATGCAGACACCGGATGCATCATCAGTCTACCACAGAGCTGACGATAGGGGAGAAGTCCCCAGAAACTAGTCTTCATAAAAAACTTGTAAGTGGAGAAAAGTATATACAAGGTTGACTCACTTGCCTAATATAAATAAGAGTAGTTACTTGTTTGCATCTTTTTTGTCTTTTGAATTTATCAATTTTCTTTTTGACCAATTCAGCACTGAATCCATTGTATTCTGCAATGTGAATGATATCATTGTACTCTTTGATATATTCCATCTTGTTTAAAGGTATATTAACCAGCCTATGAGTTAAACTGCTGATAACAGCATGCTTGTGTTGTGTTGGGTTATATCCATCTGATTTTATGAAATTTTCTGTGTGTGTTTCCTTCCTATGTATGCCAAATTCAAGTTTTGTATGTTTTCTGGTAAGTTTCAAATCTAAGAAAGCGCTTTCATTGTTTGTCTCTTTTTCTATGGAAAATTTTATTGCAGGATTTTGTAAATTAAGTAGTTTTAATGCATCATCCACTTGTTTCTCATTTACTGTTGCCCAAACATTAACATTTTTGGAAGGAGAATCATGATATAGAACGAGAAATCCACTTATTAAAAAGTGTCCAAGGTCCAGCTGCATTAACCACGTAGGAAAACATCTTCATAAAGAAATATGACAGAAAATTGTTTAATTTCGACACTACCTTTGAAGAAAACCCAAACTTCAAGTTCATCAAGATACCGACAGAGACGCATCTATCACCTCCAAGGAATTCACCAAACCAACATCTATTAGTCGACAACAGCTGATGATGTTAGGAAGATCCTGACGAAACGCGTTCTAGGTAAATACTAGCAATAAGCGGAGCATTGAGTATTAGTTTGACTCAAAATTATATTAATTTTGTGCTTCATTGTATCATACTCCTTACACATTGGAATGGATTATGGTGTTGAGATTAAATGCTGTAATACTAATGCATTCAAAAACCAAAGCAGCAAAGTTTAAAAAACATTACACATCTTTTTATGCGATACACTTTATAAATACACTTATTTGCATTTAATAATCCATTGGTTGTTGTTTTCAAATGCTAGGCTTTGGCAATGAAGCCATTAGCTCTCTTGCTCTCCAATATTTGTGTGTAGTGAGTCCGGCGGGTAGGACTTCACAGGTTAAAAGATGTTCTTCAGTCATTTCCTCTTCTTTGTTGCACAGAGGACAATTTGGACTTGTATAAATTCCTATTCTGTGTAAGTGTTTGGCCAAATAATCATGTTCCATAAGTAATCTAAAATTTGCTACTGCAGCTTTACGTGGGATTTCTGGAATAATTTTTGTATTTTTAATTAAAATGTTCCATTTTTTATCTTTGGCTTTGTTAGATATTCATTGGTTTTGTTTGGTTTTATATTTATATTTGTATCCATTGGTATGGATTAGAAAACCCCATACATAATTACACTGTTAATAAGTTTGCTATTATACATGATCTTCATGCAGCATACAGTCTTCCATGCTTATAAAATGTTTCATTCCCCTTAATTCACAGAGACAGTATTTTGTGTTTTATAGTAAGATGCTTTATTTGAAGGTGTTTTCCTTGCAAATGGCATGTAAACTATTACATTTTCATGTAAACTATGACATTTTTAATAAGTTTTGGATAAAGCCCTGGTTATGATTTTTGTTCTACTGCT
The DNA here is from genome assembly GCA_030765055.1 of Mantis religiosa. Classification (NCBI taxonomy): domain Eukaryota; kingdom Metazoa; phylum Arthropoda; class Insecta; order Mantodea; family Mantidae; genus Mantis; species Mantis religiosa. The sequence goes on from CM060958.1 coordinate 84,979,791, forward strand.
GCCTTGTGTTTTATTTAGGTTTAATATTTGTGAAGTGCTCACAACCAGGTTACACAAAAGAATGCATATAACAAAAGGCTAGCAAATAGAGAGCAAATAAAACAAAGTTATGAAAAGCCATCAAAGGAATCAGCTTCTTGATCAAGAAGCTCATTATGTCAGAGAGGAAGTTGTATATAACAATAACCAACACAGAGAGTGAAGATGGTGAAACGGCTTCCGAACATATTCCTTAGTAATTTGGTTCATAAGAGAACCACAGTGTAAGAATTAAGTATTATAATATGTTTCTCAAGGATTTCCTTTAGACCAAAGCCAATTTTTCAGAAATATTATTGTGAATACCAAAGGTTTTAACAAATTCTATTTTTCATGATGTTTTTAGTTTAAAACAAGGAAGTTTTGACATAAGCGCAAAGCAAAGCAAATAGAAGTGCTAATGCTGCTCATTTAATTTGAGTTCACCTCACTTTTCAAAAACCTTCCAGTTATTGGTGTGCTGCTCTGCAAACTTACCTCATACAATAGATGCAGAGAGAAAAGTACAAGAGGAATGCTACTGAAAAGGATAGCTCCAGAGTTTACTTTTGGTAAGTCAGGATTCACACTAGTATTATTTGAAACTGCTTCATCATGTATGCACAAGAGGCTCGCCAGACCATGTCCCAGGTTCTGATGAGTGTTGGAATTTATTAGATTCTTCCAGTCTTCATCAGAACCACAATCAGATTCTCTTCTTTTCTTGCCTCCTGCCTCTGACAGCCCAAATGATGTTTCTTCCTGCTGTAGTTTCTCCACATCATAGCCCAAAAGTGCTGTGAAAATAAATTATTAGATATGAAATGTTTGTTCTCTACAAAGACTTGAAATATCTGCTGTTTAATATGACTTTCTTTGTAACAACTTAGGCTTTCACGACCGGCGTCAATTCAGTAAGATATAGATATTTCCAGGCTTACAGGCCATGGTCTAGTAGGAAAAACTGAAGTTCCTGACGTTTCACTCATGAACTTCAGTTTTTCCTACTATTTAATATCCTTATATTATTATCTATCCCATAAATAATTCATATAAAAATTTATTTTACTATCTACTTCTCAAAATATTTAACATTCACTTTTAATTGTTTCCAAATACATATTGTGCAAGAACATACTAAGCACTTACAGCACAGTAAGTTGCCATTAAGGTATAGTATACCACAGCAAAGAAAGTCTCCGGGATTGAGATGAATGGAGGTTGGAGAAGGTTCCTACACCCTCCATTGACAGGTTTATGACACCCCACGTCAGTTCAGTTACAGACCATTCAAAAACATTCTGATGGCTTCTACTTTTGCAAATTTTTTTTTTTAACGGTTTGGCTCCTTGTGAAGCATGCATTCCCTGTCACACACATTCACTGTCCTTGTCCCATTGTGTGGTGCATTCCTCTCTGGGATTTACTTTGCGTTGGTGGACAGTAGTTGGTGGACATGGATACAGTGATCTACCGGGAAAACTACCAGTTAGTTGTCATACTGGCATGTTGTTATGGTAGCTCAATAGTTAAGAGCAAATGAACAGAGACCAGGAGATCTGTGGTTTAAATCTCAGCTATAGAATTGAATTTTTTAGTCTGACACTACCTATAACCTTGTGGATCTGTTTGTAAATCACAATCACCTGCATTTATACTAATCGCTATTCTGTTTACCTGGCAGTGTTTTAACAAAGAGTGTCATACTGCCAGTATTTTTATGTTTAACACTGCTTCTATCAAATATTCAGTTGCCTATTCAGCATAATTATATTAATTATGAAACTGCATAGTTATAAAACTCAGCTTCTCAGCTGCCTTGCTGTTTTTATTGTACTTTATAATCTTAACATGCTAATCAGACACACATATAAATATTAATGACTCACCAAGCAACACTCCACTGAATAACTGCCATTCCTGACCAGGCGAGATATCTTGTGTACCAGGAGCATTACGTACACCATACCATTTTATAATCACCTGCATAGCCAAATCCCTCTGTAGTACCTGCTTCAGTACACTAAGACAACTTGTTACTGTAACAAAAACAATTTTTATATATATAGACACACACATACATAGAAAAACTTTTATGAGGTTGGTTCAAAAAGTAATAGCCCACATTTTCTCCTCAGTTATTAACAAAAGTAGAATAATGCGCTTTTGAATCCTTGAAATTTGATGTCTACCACAAGAAGGCTGAATTTTTTTATTAGAATTAACAAGCTATGAATGAAAAAGGAATATTAAGAAATGTTTGTACTAGGTATCGACATCGAATGAAGAAAATTTGCTTGGTACTTTTTTGATACTTTTGATGTAAGTCCGAGAAATTTCCAGGAATGTGGTACCTGTACAGCAACATTATGTAAGAAAATAATCATGCATCAGATTCACTGTCCTTTTAACAGTTTACAAGAAGAAATCACTTCATATCTGAATGACGATTTGTCACCTCCTCTTCCAAGTACATTGTATTACTGGAAAACAAGTTCAAAATTTCCAAAACTAAAAAAAATTATCTGCTAAATATTTGTGTACAAGGAAACAAAAATCAATGATAATGATTACCCATTTGAGATACGAATAATGGTAACAGAAAAGAGAAAGGTTCGCAAAAAGTGGCAATGTAGCAGAGCTTCACAGGATAAAATAATCCTAAATCGTCTAAGCAACAACCTCAAACAACTTCACCAAATAAAAAATGAATCCATCAGCAAGTACTATCAGCCGAAAAGGATACCGACTACTTGCTGTGGAAAATGATGAAAAGGCAGAAAAGATCTGAAGTACATGCCCCCCCTTTAACAAAATTTAACAATGATTGGGCTGAAAGCGATAGAGAGAAGGCAGAAATCTTTTGTGAATATTTGCAAGAGACTTTCCGACCATTTCCTACAGACAGTGTTTATCCAACTAAAAATATTGGTAAGATTAAACAAGTTACAATGAATGAATTAAAAGAAGTCATAGTAAGGGACCTGAACGCCAAAAAAGTTCTTGGTTATGATTTAATTATTGGTCAAATATTAAAAGAATTGTCACCTCAAGCACTTATGAAGTTGTTACATCTTATAAATGCTTCCTTTCGATTAAAGTATGTCACTAGGCAGTGGAAATGTGCAAAAATTATAATGATACCCAAGCCTGGGAAAGATCCTCATGATAGAAAATGATATTGACCAATATCCTTGCTGGCAAAAATGTTGAAATTATTTGAGAAACTGCTTTTAAGACATCTCAACTCCATTATTAAGGAATGCAAATTCATTCCACAACATCAATTCAGCTTCCAAAGTAAACATTCAATCACGCAGCAAGTTCACAGAACTGTGGAAGTAATTGAAAGAACTCTTGAAGAAAAGAAAGTGTGTGCAAGCGTTTCTTAAGACGTATCTCAGGCCTTTGATAAAGTATGGCATAAAGGCCTTCTTTTTAAATTAAAGAGAGATCTACCTGGAGAACTCAGTGTAATCTTACAATCCTATCTTAAAGAGAGAACATTCCGAGTTAAACAAGGAAGTGAATACTCTCTGTATTTAAAGATATCACTGTGGGAATACCACAGTGTAGTGTACTTGGACCAATATTATACTTGTATATTCGAGATGTCCCACAAGATGAGGAAACTGTGATGGCAACTTTTGCCGACAACAAAGCGGTAATTGTCAGTGGGTGACACTGTTGAAGAGGCTACAGAAAAACTTAAAAAAACAAACAGCAAAGTCAGTATATGGAAAAAAGGCGAATAAAATTAAATGAAACAAAGTCAGTCTATATAAACTTCACAAACATAAAAACCAAAAAAGTCCCCATTGAACAAAATGGACAAATTGTTCCCAACAAAAAAAAAGAGGTAAAATATTTAGTTCTGGTACTAGATGAAAAGCAACTGGAAAATTACTCAGAACTAAGTCAACACAACAAATTGTTGATTTATAAATAAGTGCTGAAACCTGTATGGATGTGCAGCATACCCCTATGGGGTTGCACCAAGAACTTTTTTTTTTTTGTAATGTATGTGCTCCAACGTTTAGTCGTATAGGACGATGAATGGAATGGGTGAAATGATGCTCAAATGAGTCCAGGGTCCATAGAGCTTAGAGTTACCCAGCATTCATCTCTTAGGATAAGGTAAACCCCTGGAAAAACCTTATCCAGGTAACTCACCCTGACCGAGATTTTAACTTGGGACCTCTTGGATATGAGGCAGACACGCTACCACCACGCTACCGTGGCGGGCAAAAACAAATGTGGAAACCATTCAGAGATTTCAGAATAAGGTACTAAGGGCTATAGTAAAAGCACCTTGGTAAGTATGCAATGACAATATCCACAGGGACTTGAGTATAGAATTTGTCAATGAAGCAATTAAAGCTGCTGAGGTTAAGCACGAGAGACGGTTATGTGCACATGAAAACACAGAGGTGCTGTGTATGCTAGCATATAGCAACACAGTACGAACACTGAAAAGAACCAAGCCCTTAGACTTAGTGTTTCAAAACCAGTGTGATGAAGCTGTTGTAATAGAATTACTCATAGGAGTAATATCTAATAAACATGATAATATACAGTGAAGACTAAACTATTAGATAAGTATAAAACTTAGTTGAGTTATTAAGAAAAGTATACATATTTGTGTATTCCACCTGCAACAGTTTTCTTTGAGAAACTATTTAGCATAGCAGGATTCATATGAGACAGAAAAAAAAAAAAAAAAAGGAAGACTTGACCTGGAAAGACTGAGAATTTATGTCAATCATTATATTCACAACTAAATGCATGGTCATGTTTCACCGAAATGTCTCATGTCACATCATATCAACCTGACTGCAGCATGATGTTTTAGTGTACTTACGATATATTATACATTTATTCGCAATAGCTAGGGCTAATTACAGCCGAATTTCCACACTGCCGGTAGACATTTTTAAAGAAACCCAGGTTAAAAAAAAAAAAAAAAAAAAAACTGAGAATGCTAGTATTTTTGAACAAAAACTTATAAAAGTGGAATGTTTCAAAAACACATTTTGCTTTTAAATGTCTAATGCAGTTTAAAAATAACATTACTGATGGTTTTAAATTTTGTCTCACTGAATATGTGCACCTAAAATTAATTTCACTGACATTACACAGTTCTGCTAACATTCTATTTTGTATTGAAACTAGAAGTAGAAAGGACGGTATTACAATTCCATCCATGGGCCTTTGATAAATTAAAAAAAGTCTTCAAAAAACAAAACATTCAACTAGCATCAGTCAACCATTACTCCTTAAAAAACCTAATTTGCTCAAACATCAAATATGCCATTCCATCTAACAAAAAATCTGATATGTATCAAATTGAATGTTGTGACTGTAGTCAAATTTATATTGGAAAAACCAAAAGAAATGTAGAAACAAGAGTAAAGGAACACTTTAGGAACATAAAATATCAACAATTACAAAAATCAACAGTTGCCACGCATTTTTGGAAAAAAAACCACAACATAAATCCAGAACCAAAACTACTAAAACATACATCAGGAAAACAAGAACTGTCCACATGGGAACAAATCTTCATTTCAAAAAATAGGAACAAAGTATTCAATTTCGACGTCTCCCAGAAAGATTTGTTCAGCAAGTTCCTCGAACTGCCACCAGAGGAGACCTATGACAAAATATCACCAGCTACACCACTGAGAACAGTTGATATCCGGTTGAAGATGGAAGCAAAGTCTCTGAAATATGTTCCGGGAAAATTTAAAAATAAGTGTTGTATTGTGTCATTAATCGACTCCCTTTAAATTTAAAGGATGGTATTGATTATCGAAGTATCAGTACCATGGAAAATGTCGTGTATTGGTATCAAGTACCGAGAAAAACTGGTATTGACTCATCCCTAGTTTGTTCATAGTATAACATGCAATAGGCAGGAACAGTGTTAGATGATTGGTCAAAGAGTGAAAGTCTAGGAAGCATAGGTGATATTCAGCTTAAATGTCTCTTTTTTATGCTGTATGTTCTGCCATAGCCAAAATTTCAAACATGTTGAATCACACAGATATCATTATTCATGTGAAATACATTTCCACACATCTCAATTGTGTTGTTGTTGTTGTTTTTTTTTTTTAGTTTGATTTATGAATCACTATGTTTACACTCAAACTTCACTTACTTGTTGTATAATTGAAACGTTTTCAAGATCATTCGATCTCATCCTCAGCTGTTTGGTGACCAAATGAACATTCCTCTTCTTCCACTACTACAGAGCTCTGATCACTCTGCCATCTGGTGTTTAGGGCACTAAGTTTTAATACTTCATTTAATGCCGGGATTTCAAAATTTATAACTTTATCACAGTTTTTGGTTATGAATATTTTTTCCCAAATATCCAATTTTATGGGTGTACTTAAAAGATTTTAACAGTTTAATCTTTGTAGTTTAGCCAACTACAAAGTACCTAAATTGCACTACCTAGCTAATTAATTACACTAAACACACACAATATTCTGTAACTTACACTAACTAGATAATTACATTAAGGGCGACATTGCATTCAGAACACAACATCCGTGTCCTCAGCAAACCCTCGTCAAATAATAATTGAAGGCAGGCCTCCTCATTATTAAAATAAAAGAACAAGTCCATTTTACTGATTTGATGAGCCATTCCATTTTCAACAATGTACCTACTGAACGAATCTTAAAATATTTGAAGAACGCACAGAATGCACAGCCTTCACTTCTATCTAGGTATTTCTGCTGGACAGTAAGCCTACTTTTGTAAAGCAATAAAACCGGAGAGGAAACATGGTCAGTATTTTCCAAAACTGACTTGCGCTAATTACATCCACATGTCTTTCTGCACTGGTGCTGCACAGATGTCTGGAGCATTTTTGCAGAGGTTGGCTACAAGTGTTACACATCTTTCTCATTTTGGCTGCAATGCCAGAACCTGCAGGTTGTCTGCTTGCACGTATGTAACATATCTACACCTTGGGACTTAGAAAATATTCTTGTTTCACACAAAAGAAAGTTTCTCTGAAAAATGATTATGGATGAACTATATCTTTTCTTGAATGCTGCTTTTTAGCAAAACATTCTTGTTCTGTGGCAATTCTGACTGAATCTTCTTCATTTAGGGAATTTAAAACAGTTTTCATTTCATTGAATTGTTCTGCATGGTATGACACAGACTCTAACCATTTTCCCCACTGTGTTAAAACTGGCTGAGGAGGAAAAGATAAATCTGAAAGAAGATCATGGAATATTTTAATTCTAGCCAATGACTTTATGAACAATTTCTTCATGCTAGAAACAAGAAGACTCATGTCTTTACAAAGACTTCTGGAAGTTTCAGCAACACAATGTAAACCATGAGCAAGGGACATCACTTGAAGTAATTTAGGATAAAAGTCTTTTAATTCAGCTCCCGCTTTAATAATAAATGGAACAGCATTGCTGCAAAGAGCAATATTGTATGCGCTCGTTTTCTTGAGTGTTGGATTTACGGTGTAGTGTGAGCAGAGGGGAAGAAGACAGAGCTAACACGCTTTTGTTTCTGCAGTGTGGTCAATGTAGAAAAACACAATTCAGCCAAATTGCGGTAAGATAAGCGAAGATATGCACCGAAGGTAAGAGATGTGTGGACAAACAATAAATTTAACTCCATCCAATAAACTCTATGTTTAATTTACTATGTTATGAAACACATAAAAGTAGAAAACAATGTTATAACAGCTATAAATGCTCACTCACTTGCTTTGCGATTCTTCGATTTGCAAGTCTGTTGCGTCATTTCATCGCTGGTATCCTCTGAAGAGTGGATCATAATTTCTTCAATTGCACTTTCTATTACTCCATAATTTCTCCAATATCACATTTCCAGCTCTTGGACCTTCTTACAGTATCCTTTCCAATCTGTCGCTTCTATAGCAAGTTTCTGCAGATTTGTGGCTCTCCAGTTAATATTGTGTCCTCTGAAAGCATTGTTTATTTTTGTCCACACCAGCCAAATTGCATTCAGATCAGTTATATGGACGTAGATGAATAATAGTGTGTCCCCTTTTGAGAGCCATAACACCCACCACATACGTCTTACTCTTAGATTTGTTGTAAACTGGTTAGCTAATAATTAACCTCAAAATTGCTCAAAATGAAACAACACATGTGTGAAAGCTTAGCTATTAGCCACTAGATGTCAAAGTGTATAGCACATTTCATGTTTCCAAGTTGTCATCTGTGTTTACGGAATTAGGCGACACCTACTGAATGAGGACTTGGAGCCCAAATGCTCAAGAAATCTTGCTGTATCCCCTCTGGCCACAAGAAAGCTATCAAGTTGTTGAAAAATTTGGCAACAATGGAATGATTAACCTGGTTGAGTATTTGTAAATTAAGAAGAAACCAGCTACAGCAGTACACTTGCACTGTTCCAATGCATCTGTGGTTTCATCAATAGAAATCCACATATTTTCATACTTCAATATATTTCAAATATTACCAATTACTTTTTGAATACAACATGGCATATAGTTTTTGTGCAGTGCAGATTTATCCAGCACATTTTATTTTTGTAAAAATACATGAAGCTATACATTATTCAATTTATACAATGGAATACTGAAAACAAGTAATGTTAAACATAAGTTTTTGGAAAATTTATCAATAGAACTCCATTGTTCATTAACACTTCTTTTAATCAGTTGCTGGTTTAACTTAGATTTATTCTTAAACCTCTCCTTATGTTGTGTGGTATTAATGTGCTGCAAAATGTCATATTTTTTCTTTACAGAAACACTCTTTTCACACATTGGACAAAATAAGATGCTTCCATCTTCACTAAAAATACTTTTTCCAGACTCATTTATGCATTTGCATAGGAATACTGATGGAGAGATTTTTGTGGGTGGTATTCCATAGCTGCAACAGTGAGCAATCATGTGCACCTTCATCTTACTTACGGACTAACAACCATTACAAAACACACTGTAGCTTGGAACTCATGGAATCACCTTTCTTGTCCATGATATCATTGCAATATCTTGGCAATAACTGACTGATGAATTGACTCTCTACCCAATTGCAGCAAGTTTTTTCTCCTTGGAGTATTATTTCACAACACATGGCTATACCCTAAGCATTTCCTTCTTATGCATTTAGCAGAGAAAATAGCGAACTGTTGATAAAACACAGATAAGTGTAAAATAGACACTTTTAAATATACAGCTTTGGATAAAATATGAGGTTTTAATGAAACAAAAATAACATAATAACATAAAATAAGCAAGCAAAAATGTTTTTCTGTGAAATAAGCATAAATAAGCACAAACACAGTTAAAACTGCTCATCTAGATGTGTCTTATGAAATATAACCTTTCAGCTTATCCTTGAAAGTGAGGGAAAAGTTAAACATTTTGCTTAGAAATCCAGGCTTTAATGATGAACAGACAGAGATAAGCTATGGCCTATTATAGCTATTTCATAGCCTAATATGGCCTCTATATCAATTGACATGTACATTAATTATTAAATTTTAGATGAGTCGCAAAAAAAAAAAAAAAAAAAAAAAAAAAAAAGCGACTCATCTAAAATTTAATAATTTTTCGCTTCACTGTGGTGTTCCAATACAGTTGAATCTCGATATGTACATTAATGTTTAATCTTAACTTAAAATGTGATAAAATAGAGTGTAATGCTTTAACATGTCTGTGTTATAAATCAGTAACACTTTGAATCAACCCACAAAGTCATAAATATGCTTCTTTTGCCATTAAGTCGTAAAAGGTCTCCACTACCATATATTTTATGAGCAAACCATAAAAGTTGGCAAGCATGTGTGTAGCGCTTGCCATAACAATGATAATCAAGTAAATCATGCAATTAAGAGGTGACTGCATATGTAGGAAAAAGTTGGTATCAGAAAGGAATACAAGGTTATGATTAAAAATAATGGGAATTTTTAAATTTCACAGGCTTTATGCATCCAATATTTATCTTGTTGGTACACATCTATGTTTGCATTTTCAGCTGTTCTGAATAATTGCTTTATTGTTGACAATCGTAAAGGTTATGCATGATTTTGAGGCTCTGTGAAATTTTACTTAATTTGCATTAAATTTTCTTTGAAAACTGGAATAAAGTGCAGCACCGCATTTGAACACTGTGGCTTTTGCCAAGTCTACCATGAAAAAGACAAGAATTTATTAGTGGTATAAAAGTTTCAAAGAAGATGGAGAAGATGTTGAAGACGACGATTACTCTGCATGCCCTTGCAAATCAATTGCAGATAAAGTATAAAACGTAAAGAAAATGGTTCTGGAAAATCAATAAATCACAAAGTTTAATCAGAATTGTGGCAAAACCACTCCTGAAAATTGCATCATTTTAATGCTTGCTCGTGATTTTTAGTCAAAAAACAACACTTTTATGTTGCCTCAGCCACTGTATTTCGTGAACATGGCTCCCTGTGACTTCTATTCTCAAAACTGAAGAGAACCAAGAAAGGATGTCATTTTGACACCAAAGATGAGATAAAACAGAATCTATTAATGAGCTAAACACAATAATGAAAAGGCTGATAATGTCACGACCGAGCTGGATTGATCAGTAATTGAAATATTTGTCTAAATTTAATATTCAAAATACCCTTATAAAACGTTCTAATTATGGTTAATTGTGAAATGACAATTTACACAAGGAAGGAGCCTCTCCTTTTCGTGTAGGATTTTCCATGGAATTTACATTTTGGCTAAGTAACACTAAGAAAGTGACTTCTCATTGTTTTGTAAGAATCAGATGTCATATTTTAGCCTTTGCAGTCATTGGATGAAATTAGGGTGGTAACCTCCATATTTGGAAAATAGATGCAGTAGTGTCATAGTTACATGTAGGTGTTAAAGAACTCTATTTAAGCCATTGTAACTTCTGCCCCTCGGTCTCTCGCTCTCTCTCTCTCTCTCTTGATGGGTATCAAGAGAGCTCAACTCGTCCAACATCTTCCCGGGTAAGATAATTGTAATGTCTCAATATGTTAATATATGTATTCTGCTCGGATAATCTCCCTAATTTCTCCCATGGGAAACTAAGGCAATAAAGAACATTTACCAATCACTCGTTTAGTATTTGCACCAATGTAAATTACAGAAATGCTCTAAACCTCTGAGTTGTGACTCTCCGTGTGTACCCAAACCAGGTATGTGACAACAGTCATAAAAGTGCTTCCAAGATATGAAAAAGTGCTGTGTATTATATGTATCTGTGGAAGATTACTTTGAGAAGTTGATGTTGATTTGTACATAAAATATATCCTGCCCTGACGTTAGGTCAAACAACATAAGGGCTGTGTAGAAAGACAGTATTTGTAAAAGAAGCATTTAAATTAGTTTCTATAAATATATTCTGAGAAAAAACATGTGGGGCATTACTTTGTACAAGACTCTCATTTATCACTTAAGTCTACTCTTCAATTAGACACAGAAACACCTACCTAGTGGACTGGAGCAGAGCTGTGGTAGAGAGATACGAAACAGAGATCCATCCTTATATTCCTGTAACATACATAAACACTTTGTCAGTGTCAAAAGACTTATTGACTCATATTTTATTAAAACTTAAATATATACTCAAGTCAACTATTAAAGATAAATATGATATAAAAGCAGACTTTTTCTCTGACTGTATAGTCCTGGTATTACAAAACATAGTGTAGACCACTTCAAATTTGTCAGCATTCTAGCAAGCCATACAGCATGCACTTAATGGAGAAATGCAGGCACACTTTCACACAATTCAAAAACACATGTGAACGGAAGAGAATAGACTAATGTCCCATACAAATATTGCACATTTGAAGTAGTGAAGTTTTAGGGGTGCACAACTGCTAAGGTCATCCCAATAGGAGGTAATAAGAACATGTATTATTGAACGTAGCTTTTATCGAACATATGTTGCAAATGTTGTCTATCTTTCTGGATACAAAGATCACAACAGCCTAGAAAATTCTGAAACATCTTCTGCAACTGTCTTTCTAATTTCACTGAGCATTTGTCTGATTTCAATTCTCAAGTTCTTGAAGAGCATATGCGTTGATTATATGCACTTTCTCTTTTAATCCTTGCACATATAAAAATCACATTATTTGATACTTGACACTGTACCACAAAATTGTAAACAAGGGATTTACTGTAACTCATGTGTCTTCAACAAGATGTTAAAAATGATAGAGTAGTTGACTGGAGTGTAATTGTGGTGGCCAGCGATTATTTTCTTCCCATGATGAAGTGGTTAGTTCTTCTAAGAAAATGTGTACTGCATGGTCTTCTAGAATGTGATATACTGTTTATATTTTGCTCTATATCCTATAATTGTAAACTTTTAGATTGTAATTGGCAATGTCAGAAACTGCTTTGCAGTCTATTGACAAATACATAAATAAAAGTTTAAAATGGTCTACACAGTACAACATGCATCACAAATTATGTTAATTGAATCATGAGGGATTTAGTGGTTAAGAAGAAGTGAAGATCGGAATAAATAACAATAAGTACCACTTTCAAATTATGATTTTATGCTACTGATTCAGTGTATGAAAATAAATTTATCTCCTTTTATACTAAAATGTGATTTTCTCTATTAGCATTTCATAAACACTAATGCTCAAAGTTTTTAAATACTCTTGATTTTCTTCCATAACAAGAGATGGATCTTTCAAAGCAGATTATTTTAAGACTGAAATACAGAGATATGTTAATCCATTTCATTATATCATATTTTTTAATGACAGGAGTACATTTCTAAGACTAAGGTTAATATTTCTTTCTCCCAACGTTGTATTTTGAACAGTGTTGCTATGCTAAGCACTAGATGTTATGTAAACTACTTAAATAGTCAGTAGCAAATTAGATGTTCATCAGAGAGCACAGGTTTGACACTGTAGTATGTTAGTTTAAAAGGCAATAATAAAGTAAAAATAATGAGCCGTCGACAGAAAAACGTGCATTTAAATTATCTTACACAGAATATATCATAGCAGGCAATCTCATGAAATAACAAACAGAAAACATTACTTGGGAAAGCATTCATTATCTCTGAAGCGATATGTTGTTGCTAAGAGTAACAAGGATCATTATTGTAAAGGGAGGTCTAAGGTGACTATATTGACTAGCCATGACTATATTTTAGCCATGTTATCTCCTTCCTTCTTCATTACTAGTATTGACTATATACCCCTCCCTTTTCCAACCATATACTGTTGCAATATAAAATACAAATTCAGCAATGCTGTCTACATAAACGAGAGTCTCTGCCCAACTCGAAGACATTTGTTTGCTAAATGTAGGCAAATCCGGAGGTCTGCCAACATGAAGTACCTGTGGACGAGAAATGGAAAAATATTCCTGAGGAAAGAAGACTCTTCACCAGTTATCAACATAACTATGGAAGAAGATATTAAGAAATTTAGTTAACCTCTTTAGATTGTGACTTTTATGCTTTGTAATAAGTAAAACAAAAAGTAGTGCGTGACTGTACTTACTTAGGATTAAAATTAGATGCAGGAGGCAAATGGGAAAAACAAAAGAAATCAGCACTGGCAAAAGGGAAAGCAGCAATGATGGCTGTGAGAGGGTGTCTATATAAAATGCCGGAGATGGAGATGAAATGGTTGGAAAGAGTATATAGTTCTGTAGTCGAGGCCAGAATGCTATATGGTATTGAAATATGGGGGCTTGAGAACGGGTGGGAAGTTGTGGATCAGATTCACAGGATGTTCTGTAAGGAAGTTTTGGGGCTGCCAATGGCAACAGCAAACGAAGTTGCTCAAATTGAAATGGGGAGAGTAACAAGGAAAGGGTTAATAATGGAAAGAGCCTTGAAATACTGGCATAGGATCTTGAATCTAGATGAAGGCAGCTTATTGCAACAATGTTTAAAATATCAAGAAGCAAGTCTGCAAAGCTCGGGCTGGGCAAGCACTCTACGAAACAATTTAGAAAATAATGGCTTAGGGGATATTTGGAGAAAAAGAGATAGAAATTATAAAAGTTTCTGGAGGGATGTTAGAAAAAGATTTGAAGATATAGAGATTCAAAAACTGTTCAGCCAGTTAGGTGAAAAGAGGTCATTGGTATATTATGTTGAGTTAAAAAGTGGCTGGGGAAGGGAGCAGTATATAGATAAAACCATTAATGAAGAAAGGAAAGGGATAGCATGGCTGAGAGCAGGAGTGTGGAGGCTAAAAGGGCAGCGGAATGGGTTTGTGCAAGACAAGTGCCCATTGTGTGGGGGTAAGGAAGATGTGGAGCATATCCTTTTTGAATGCAGGGAAACAGAGATTTGGCAAAAAGAATACATCTGGAGAAAAATTAAGCGAAGTCCTGATATATGTAAAATTATAGATAAAAATCTCAAGAATGTAGGACAGTTCTTAGATAAAGTGAAAAATAAATGGAAGTGGACTGTGAAAAAAGGAAATGAACAATAGTGTGTAAGCAATAGTAGTAATGGTAGTAATGTTAGTAATAGAAATGTAAGTAGTGTACCACACATTTTGTAATTCAACGGGCTGCCTACCAATTAATGGCCTGGGCCAAATACTGGTGATCAGCTCAACAATTGTAATAGCTAAGTACACAAATAAATAAATAAATAAATAAATAAATAAATAAATAAATAAATAAATAAATAAATAAATAAATAAATAAATAAATAAATAAATAAATAAATAAATAAATAAATAAATAAATAAATAAATAAATAAATAAATAAATAAATAAAAAGTAAAACAAAGTTATTAGATATTTACTATCAAAATGTCAGAGGACTGAGAACAAATACTGTTGAAGTTTACACTAGTGCAATTTCTTCAAATTATTATATAATTAGCATAATTGAATCTTGGTTGCCAGATGGTATTCATAACTCTGAGCTATTTGACAACAGATATACTGTATTCCGAAAATATAAGAAATTCACAAAATCCTGGCAGCGGAGTGTTAATAGCGATTAAATCAGCATTTAATCCACAAAAAATTTCTTTCCTTGACACCAACAATGAATCAATCTGGATAAAATTTTATTACCATGTTACTAAATTTATTATAAACACAGTTTATTTTCCTCCAAATACTAATATAAATACATTCAAAGAATATTTTGATCAGATAGAACAAAATCTTGACATCTTTAGTTCACATGTAATTATTACAGGTGACTTTAATATATCTGAAATAATTGATTCCACTTACGATCTAAGAAAAGGTAACCCGCCTCGGTAGTGTAGATGGTAGCATGTCTGCCTCACATTCAAGAGGTTCCGAGTTCGAATCTCGGTCAGGGTGAGTTACCTGGATAAGGTTTTTTTTCCAGGATTTCCCTTATCCTGAACGATGAATGTCGGGTAACTCTAAGCTCCATGGACCACGGACTCATTTGAGCATCATTTCGCCCATTCCATTCATCGTCCGATATGACTTAATGTTGGAGGATAAAAATTACAAAAAAAAAAAAAAAAAAAAAAAAAAAAAAAAAAGAGAGAGAGAGAGAAGAAGTAAAGGTAGTAATAAAGCAAAATTACTTAATAATATGTTATCTTTTACAAATATGCAGTCCATGAACAATGTAAAAAATATAAGTGGTAAAACGCTTGACTTAGTTTTAACTAACATAACAATTAATATAAAAGAAGATGATAATTCTTTGGTACCTATAGACTTGTACCACCCTCCACTAAATTTAATGGCTAAAATTGAGAAAGTTGTAAAAAACAATATGACAACATATACCTACAATTTTTGCAAAGCTAATTTCAACAAGATGTACGAGCTCCTAAGGGACTGTAAATGGGATCACATATCAATATCTCAGGTTGTTAATTATTCAGTGGCTATTTTCTACGACAAAATCTACTCAATACTTGACAAATGTGTGCCAAAAAGAAAACAATATAAACATAAATATCCTGTTTGGTTCACTAAAGAAATAATAAAAAACATACAGTTAAAAGAAAAGTACCGTAAAAATAAAAACATATCAGAATATTACTTGTGGTGCTATAAAAACATCTGTAAATTGTTAAAAAGTCAAATTAAGATAGCCTTTAGAAATTATGTTAAGCTTGTTGAAGATAAAATGATACATAATACCAACAATTTTTGGCAATTCATTAAAAATAAACGGGAAAAATGTCAGACACACGCGGAGATGGAATATAATGGTAGAATATTAAAAACTCTTACTGAAATTGCCAATGGATATGCCGATTACTTTAAATCAGTTTATTCAAGTCATACTTCAAAATACGCTTATAAAGCTGATAACAGTGTCAGCACTTTAGACTCTCTTAATATAAATGCAGTCAGTGAAAACGAAGTGAAAATTGCAATCAAACAACTTAAGAGTAAAAGATCTGCAGGGCCTGATGGAATACCAACTTATGTTTTAAAGGCTGTGGAAAATTGTTACTATACACTTTGACATTAGGTACCTAATTGTTTAATTTTATTATTACTATAGTAAAGTTAACTTACGATAATTACCAGCTTATGCCATGCAAATAATCTAATTTCACCTAGAATTTTATATGCATTAATTTGTAAACCTTCTGTACTTGTAAATACATTGTAAATACTTTTTATAACTGACGAAACCTATTGCTTCTTGTAAGCTTAATGGTGAATAAAGGATTATTATTATGATTATGATTAACCAAATCCTGCAACAAAGAATTTTTCCCGATGTATGTAAATTGACTAAAGTAATTCCGATTCCTAAATCTGGAAATTCTAAGCTGATAAGCAACTATAGGCCTATTGCTGTTTTGTCTACACCAGCAAAAATGATTGAAAGCATCATTTACACAAATATATTTAACCATATAAAGTTAGTAATTTCACTGCTACAGCATGGTTTCATGCCAAAAAGATCAATTGTTACAAATCTTTTTAATTTTACTGAGTATATATCATTAGAACTAGACCATTTTAAACAAGTAGATGTAGTTATATGTGTTTGGAGGAATTTAGTAACAGTGACGTCAAAATTATACTTCACTGTTAGTAATGCTTCTGCTTTTAATATTTATGTGTCTATTATTTGGAATCCTAAGATGATAATCATGTCACCGCAATAGAAAAAGTACAATCAAAATTTCTAAACTACATACTATTTAAAAGAACTGGATATTACCCTACTTGCACAAATTATGAAACCCTTTTGGAAATATTTAAATTTAAAACTTTGAAGTTTAGAAGAGACATTGTGCGGTTAATATTTCTGTACAATTACATTTGATTATTGATGATATTAATATTACAACAAATATATTATTTTATGTACCCAACAAAATAAGCAGATTCAGGAGGCTTTTTTTTCACCTCGAAAGCTAATACAGAAATCCATAAAAATTCACCATTACACAGAATTATGTATTTATATAATAAACTTTATCGTTTCAATGTAGATATTTTCAACATGTCGGAAACTCAATTAAAAAATGCTATAACTACTTATTTGCAGATCAGTAAATTACAAAAAATTTGCAATAGTAGTATCGTTACTGTAATTAGGAATAGTAAAATAATTGATGGATAGAATCAACATGAAAAATGCAATGCCATGGCCGGGATTTGAGCCACGGATCTCCTGGTTTCCGTCCAGTCGCTCTAACCCATTGAGCTACCATGGCCAACGTGCCATCCTGACATTAAATTCTCCATTTGACTCGTATATTTCCCCGGTAAACCACTAGAGGCTCTCGCATCCGAGATACACCGTTTGTGGCGACTTACTATCGTAAGTACTTGAGTCCCAGGCTTCATCATTTAACTCTTATTATTTTAGTTATTTGATGGAAACTAATCATTTCTCTACACTAGCCGTTTATAGGCTAAGGTTTTTGATGGATAGAGTCAACATGAAAAATTCAATGCCATGGCCGGAACTTGAACCACGGATATCCTGGTTTCCAGCCAGTCGCTCTAACCCATCAAAAACCTTAGCCTATAAATGGCTAGTGTAGAGAAATGATTAATTTTCATCAATTAACTAAAGTAAAATAATTACTTACCATGCCACCTTCACTTTTTTCTTTCTCTTTTTATTCATTGTTTCTATTACCTATATTTCCCTTTCTGTATTACTTTGTGTTCATTTATGTTTTTCTTGTGTTTTATTTGAGTATGTATATTATTATATGTAAACACCTGTGTATAATGAACATTGTAATTGGGCTTCAAGCCTGATATTTCTTAAGAGTAAATAAATAAGTGACCTTTCCTCTGTTAACTAGCTGAACAATTTTTGAGTCTCTAGATCTTTGAATCTTTTTCTAACATACTTCCAAAGCTTATTATTTATAATGATGTTGATTTAGAAATACAATTTTTGCAAAAACCTTACTTTTATTTGGTTCAAATTTTAATTATATTTGGTTAATGTAGTAATATTATTAACCAACTGAAGTATGGCATGATATGTATAATGCGGCTGATACTAATGTGAAATTTAAATAGTTTGTAAATAGTTTTATATTCTACTTTAATACAGCTTTCCCTCACAAAATAACAAGAACATGCAATAAGGAAGCGAATAATAGTTGGATAACTCCAGGTATACGAAGGTCATGTGAATGCAAAAGGCTACTGTATGAGTTAAGCAAGGGTAACATGATGACAGAATTTGATAATTATTTTAGGAACTATAAACGTATATTAAATAAAGTTATATGACAGGCCAAAATTAATAATAATGATAATCATATTAACTCTAAAAATAAGATTAAAGCTATGTGGCAAATAGTAAACCAAATAACTAATAAAAGGCAACATACACAGGGTAAAATAGAACTAGAACATGATAGAAAGATAACAGATGCAACTGAAATTGCTACATATTTTAACACTTACTTCACAGGAATAATTCATGAGCTGGTTCATAATAACAATGGACATCCTCACAATCCACTAAAGACTAATACTATTAATAATCAAAATTCTATATACCTCCATGAAGTTACACCTGAGGAAATAACTAAAATAATAAACGGATTGAATAATACATATTCTGCAGGTGCTGATGATATACCAGATATCATTGTAAAAAGATGCAGTGAACATATAATCAGACCACTTGTTCATCTCTGTAATGCATCCATGACTAGTGGGATCTTTCCAGACGTACAGAAACTATCTAAGGTTATAACCCTACTACATGAAAAAGGAAAAAGGACTGAAGTATCAAATTTCCGTCCAATTTCCATACTTCCTTATTTTCAAAGATATTAGAAAAAATAATGTATAGGAGACTTCTCTCTTTTATGGTAAAAACATGATTTAATTACTAACTCACAGCATGGATTTCGACACAAAAAATCAAAGGAGGCTGCAATATAATCTTTTTTAAATAGCATTATAACCACTTTGAATAATAAAGATAAAGCAATTGGTATATTTTTAGATCTAAGTAAAGCTTTTAATACTGTTGATCACAAAATTCTGTTAGCAAAATTATTGACTTTGGCATACGAGGACCAACATACAGCTGGTTTGAAACTTACCTTACAAATCGAAAGCAATTAACAGAGATTTTCGACACAAACCCTCATTCGGCAGTTAGATCAGACTTACTTGACATTACATATGGAGTGCCGCAAGGCTCAATTCTGGGCCCATTTCTATTCATCTTGTATATAAATGGCTTTGTAAATAACATCAAGGCTCATAACACTGTACTATTTGCAGATGACATTAACTTACTAATAATAGATTAAGTCACACTAGTAAAGTCTTGGTACCATGGATAGCTAATAACAACCTGGTTTTAAACACAGATAAGACAGTGTGTCTTAAATTTAGTATTACTGACAGAGGAAACAATGAAAGTAATCCTGAAGTAAAATTAAATAATAAATTAATTTCATACAAAAGTGAAACAAACTTTTTAGGCTTGTGGGTACAGGATAACTTAAAATGGAAAATTCATACAAACCATCTACTAACCAAATTAAGCAGGAATATATATGCTCTAAGGATATTAAGTCAAAATGTCAGTCTTCATGTACTTTTAATGTCCTATTATGCACATATACATTCTATATATACCTTTATACATGAGGTTTTTAGAACACCATTGTTTAAGGGTATTCAAAGAATTTTGAATATTTGTCTTTAAATTTGAAATACTAAAGACAAATATTCAAAATTCTATGAATACCCTTAAACAATGGTGTTCTAAAAACCTCATGGAAGTAAACACTGTGAAAAGTAACTATCAGGTCTTCTCTCTAAGAAAGAAGCAACCCAATATTACCTTAAGTTATGATAGTACCAAATTAACCAGAACAGAAAATGCTCAATATTTTGGAATATTGTTTGACAAAAAATTAACTTGGAAAAAACATATTGAAAAAATTAGAGATAAAGCAATTAACCGTTTTTAGATATTAAAAAGACTTGCAGGAACTAAATGGGATTGTTCAAGATCTACATTATATAATACATATATAAGGCCAGTTCTTAATTACTGTGGAGAAGTACTGATAACATCACCTTCAACTTCCATGATACTGGAGCGCACACAAAATCAAGCTCTTAGGTTAATTACTGGAGCTATAAAAACTACTCCTATAATAACCTTACAAGCATTTACATGTAACAGACCCATAATGACAGATTTAGAAATGCAAGCCCTTTTAACACATGAAAAGCTCTTAAGAATTCCAGATAATAATAAATGGGTAAAACAACACACATCCACCATCAGTTTGAAAACTCAATTAGGCTTCATACAGAAAGTTCAACAACTAAGAAATAAACTAAATTACCCATCCAAAATAGAACCTTTCATGTCTCTTAATAACCCACTGAACATCATTGAATTAGAATACTACCTAGATTTACTTGCAGATTTTAAAAAGAAAGAATACTCATCTACAGAAGCTAAAGCATATGCCCTTGAAACCATAAATGTAAGATATCCAGTTGACAAATGGACACACATCTATACAGATGGCTCTCTTTATAATCAAGAAGATGGAGCAGGAGCAGGAGCTACCTGTAAATTCTTTTCTTTCTATAAGCATGTTGGAATTTACTTAACAAGTTTTGATGGAGAAATTGATGCAATTTATACTTCCTTACAAAATCTATTTGCCTGGACAAATAAGCTTTCCAACATAGTTTTCTTAACAGATTCTAAAGCAGCTATTCAGGCTATTATTTCAAATGACTGTTCAAAAACCGAAAAGATAAATGAAATTCATAGTATGATTAAACATCTTCAAAATTTAAATATATATATAGTTTTCCAATGGATACAATCTCACTGTGGAATTTCTGGCAATGAGCAAGCAGATATGTTGGCCAAGGTTTCCAAAATATCTCAAACAACGAAACAAAATATCCCCTATGAAACAGTTAAAAGATTAATCAAAAACATCTTCACAAAACTATATAACTATCTAGTTTCCTCTGAAAAACTTAATTGGAAAGATCTCCAAAACAAACTAAAGACAATTCCAGATCTACCTTGAAAATCTTCAGTAGCAATGTTCAGATTAATCACAGGCCACAATTGTTTGAATGGACATTTATTCAAGGTTGGATTAACAACTTCTCCACAGTGCTGTTTATGTGGTAAAGACGATTTAATGAACATTGATCATCTAACTGTATGTGAAACTCTCCAAAATCAAGAAGATCTAGTCTCCAAATATTGGGAGGCAAGAAGAAAAATGATTTTATTATCAAATTCGAGCATTAAATACACACACACATTCTATAATTAAATATGGAATAATATTTTGGGGAAATTCACCAGAAGCCAAAGATATATTTATTAAAAAAAAACAGCCTGCCTCGGTAGCATGTCTGCCTCACGTTCAAGAGGTTCCGAGTTCGAATCTCGGTCAGGGTGAGTTACCTGGATAAGGTTTTTTCGGGGTTTTCCCGTATCCTTCAAGACGAATGTCGGGTAACTCTAAGCTCCATGGACCCTGGACTCATTTGAGCTTCATTTCACCCAGTTCATTCACAGTCCAATATGACTTAACGTTGGAGGACGTAAATTACAAAAAAAAAAAAAAAAAAAAAAAAAAAAAAAAAAAAAAAAAAAAAAAAAAAAAAAAAAAAGCCATACGAATTATAGGTAATGAAAGAATGCTAGGTTCATGTAAGCCACTGTTCAAAAAGCTTTGCATACTTCATTTGGCATCTGTTTATATACTGGAGACAACTTCATTTGTAAAAAGAAATAGATTTAACTTTCAAAACAGCGGAAGTGTTCATTTGCATTACACGAGGCATATTAAGGATATACACATAATCTCAATCAGAACTACAATGCTTTTGAATGGAGTACTGCATTCCTGCACAATAGTTTATAATTCCCTTCCTAATGACATCAAAAGTAAAGATAACTACGTGTTTAAAACTAGAACAAGGGCTTTCTTGCAGGAGCACTACTTTTACACAGTAAAGAAATATCTGCAATTTAACAAATCCAGATAATCATAAAACATGAATTAAATTAGCTTGTCCATTTCTCTCATTTATAATTATATCCAATTTGTGTTACATTATAATTGAATGTAGGTTAGGTATATTTGATGTTTAACTTTGTAATATTAAGTGTAAATTTACTGACGTATCCTTTATCAAGGTACTATGTACAGATTTGATTTTAAAGGATGAAGGAATTTGCAGCTTGAGACCCTTACCAATGTAACTCTGTTGCCAACAGCATCTCGAAGATTTGTTAGCTGCTCTTGTCTTCCAACAGATCCAACAGATTCTTCTCCTGATACAGATGACTTAAAATGTGGCCGTGCCTCATGTACTGGTGGTACAGGAGATAACAAATATACCCCCTCATCAAACTTTGGCTCAACAGCAGATTGTCGTCCTGATATTAGCAAACTGCTTCTCCTAAAATATAAATGCATTATAATATTAACTGAAGGAAATTAATTGTTCTTTCATACTATACTACTCACAAAAGTTAAAGGCATATGAACGCTGGCCAATGTTCAACGGGAATGCTGTTGCTAAGCGTAGTACGTGCACCTGCACAGGTTCCGTGTACATAAAAGCAGTTTTAACCGCCAGCAAAGGTTTTGGCTATTCTACCCGTAATTAAACAATGCATTAAATATTCATTAAACATCAACCTTGACACATGTCACAGCAGTGGAACAGCAAGCATGGTTTCCAATCCAGTAACTCACTTTCTGACTTCATGGATCTTTCCCGGAGGTTGAAACACAGGTACGCTTCCTTTTTCTAAGGATGAAGCTGCTTCACTACTGTTGCACACTACCTACCCCACAAGGTTACAGAGTTAATTGCTGGGATTTTGAAATGTCTACAGTTACCCTATATCCTGCACTGGAGAGCTTTTGTAAAAACTTGTTCATATTACATTTTTCTGCCCTGAGAATGAATCACTTCATGTTTGTTGATAGAAAAATCACTTGTTCCAGCTTCGAGGGACATACTCACGCACTCGGAACACTAACACTGGAAAAAAGATACGTGTATAATAATTTAATGTAATATTAACAATATTTCAGCTGGAGTTTTAACACATGACTTAATGATGCCATTCACTTTAACAAAACGACACCTCTACTCTGAAAACGAACTGAAAATTAACTCTGTTTCAAACTGCATGACTTCTGTTTTAATAGTAGATGCATTATTTATTTATGCTTGGGATAAATGTTATGAGGAAAGAATGGTGTTGCTTTTCAGACTTATATGTGTTGAATGGATGGATGTTGGGTGTAACCATAACCATGTGAAGACAAAAAGTGCTCTTTTAACAGTAGATGCATTATTTATTTATGCTTGAGATAAATGTTATGAGGAAAGAATGGTGTTGCTTTTCAGACTTATATGTGTTGAATGGATGGATGTTGGGTGTAACCATAACCATGTGAAGACAAAAAGTGCTCACTCGCATTCTAAGTATCATAGAGACAAGATTTTTGTATGGTCATCATGAGAAAATAAAATTCTTTCTTATTATAAGATTGGCATCTGTCACTTTTCAAACATTTATCCAAGCGTAATTAATTAAATGTTCTCGGTTAAGGCACGCGAGATGTGTGTACCACATTCAGCAGTGCTGCTAGGCAGGGCAAGCTTAGGATTGGCTGGAGTCCGCAGTACGGTCCACCTCCATATGCCTTTAACTTTTGCGAAGATTACAGCCATGTATAGGCTAAGGTTTTGGATAGATAGAGTCAAACTGAAAAATTCAATGCCATGGTCAGGATTTGAACCACAGATTTCCTGGTTTCCATCCAGTCACTCTTACCCATTGAGCTACCATGGCTAACGTGCCGTCATGACATTAAGTTCTACAATTGACTTGTATGTTTCCCGGTAAACCACTAGGGGCTCTCATATTCGAGATACACCATTTGTGGTGACTTATATTGTAAGTACTTGAGTCCCAGGCTTCATTGTTAAACTCTTATTAATTAATTGATAGACATTAATTGTTCCTTCACACTAGCCGCATGCATCCTAGCACTAGCTTATGCATCCGCTAGGCAGAGAACATATTCCTGATGAATGGCATTTATTTATTGACTCTACATGTATTAAAATTGCCTCCTAACATAGATGCTGACTACTGTTGGTTTCTTGTCTCTGAGAGTTCCGGGCCCAGACACAAAAGAAAGTCTTCCAGAAAAACATTCTAAAACATTCTAAAATTTAAAAAAAAAAAAAAAAAAATTCAAATTATTTGCACTTTTTTTTAGGTTTTAGTTTTTTAAACTATTTGACAGTTTATCAGTAATCACCACATAATTTTAAATAAAATTGGCTCCTCTGAATGCTGAATGTAGTAAAAGTTTGAGTCTTTAACTACATTTGTTTAAAAAAAATATCAAATTCCAGCCAAAATATTAAATATGATGGCCAAAGAAAACGGTATGTGATTGGAAATTTCTGATTTAAAATTCAAAATTAGGAGACCTGAATTAGTAAAAGTTACATATTTTTATTTCATGACATGAAAAAAGTTAAAATTTTGTTGTGCAGTGTAATACCAGTAATGTATCATGGTAAGCAGTAAAATCATATTTAAAAACTACACTGAACATTCTTTATTCTTACATACAGTGTTTCATAAATAGCATTATTATCTACTATCCTACATAGAGAACAAATTTAAAACCTTGGAAAAGGAGAGCTGCCTGAAAACTGATTGCCGAGACTCATTGATAAATATGAAGAAGTGGTAAGGGCTGAAGAAATGCCAGCCACATGCAGTTTACCCACAAGGTTCATACCAGAGTACAGTGTAATACCACCATTCATATCTAGTGTCGCTATCATACAGGATTTCTGCAACAAAAACAAATACACAAAAGCTGTAAATTTGTAAATATTAATAGCCAATCTCAAACTGTTTCTCCCCTCTCTTTTTTTAACTTAATGTCTCTGAAATCAGAAACTTTGATGGTAAAATTCCGGGGCAACAAAATCTGTGACAGTTTTGAGTTTCCCTCCCATTAACTATACACAGGTATCTTTATATATATATATATATATATATATATATATATATATATATATATATATATATATATATATATATATAAGGAGCAAACAAATGTAAACATCCAAAGTATAAACTTGGAAGAAGCGTAGGGACAGTGAAGCACAAATTAATACAAAAGTGAATCGAGAAGATATTGACACATTGCTTCACTCACACTGTTTATTCACAGGACATGTTTCAAGAGCTCTCGCTCCTATCATCAGCTGATACTCGACTAGTGCAAGTTGTAGTGAAGTACTACAAGTACTACAACTTGCACTAGTCGAGTATCAGCTGATGATAGGAGCGAGAGCTCTTGAAACATGTCCTGTGAATAAACAGTGTGAGTGAAGCAATGTGTCAATATCTTCTCGATTCACTTTTGTATTTAAATGTAAACATACTTTGATAATGGTTAACTCTACTGTTTTTTTATTTCCACATTAAGCTGTGGTATCAATTTGCAGTATTATATTGTCTCTAACAATGTTAAGTAGCTTGATAGTTCTTATACATAGCACTATGCAGCCATATAAAAGTCAATGAATAAAATAAAACAGAAGAAGCAGGCTTGTCTTTCAAGCAATTCAAGTTGTTTACATGCAATATATGGAAACAATACTCAATTGCTTAAATAACCAGTTTCATTTTATCAGTAGGGAAAGAGCAGATTAGAACAAAAATAGTTGTAAATCCGCTCCATAGAACAGGTGGGCCATTTTAACTACTTGAGAAGTGATGTTGGTTATGATAAGGGATATGATGTGGACAATAAAATATGCCAATTTCAAAGAATGTGTGGAATAATTAATAGGACATTAAGAAACAAAATTAAAGCTTTACAAAGTTATGGTTTTACCTATACTAGCATATGAAAGTGAGACTTGGGCACTAACTAAAAGGCAATGGAGAAAAATAAAGGCTTCATAAATGCAATTCTTAAGAAATGTGAAGGGATGTACAAAGACGGAACTAACAACAAATGAAAGTAGTAGAGAAGACTTAGGAATTTTTAATAGAAATGAAAGGTTAGACTCAAACAAAAGTGGAAACATGTTGAAAGGATGCCAAATAACAGATTTACTAAACAAATAAAGCAATTATTTAAGTTAATTGATGGAAATTAATCATTGCTTCACACGAGCCATATACAGGCTAAGGTAATGGATTGATATCGTCGACATGAAAAATTCAATGCCACGGCCGGGATTTGAACCACAGATCTACTGGTATCCGTCCAGTCGCTCTTACCCATTGAGCTAAAGGAAGGAGACTGATGAGCAGACCTAGGAAATAATGGCTGGAGGACTCTGAAGGCAGAACAGGCACTTGATTACCTATGTCATGAAGTGAAGAAGAGGAAGAAGTAGTAGAAGAAGAAGAGGAAGAAGAAGAAGGAAGAGGAGGAGGAGGAGGAGGAGGAGGAGGAGGAGGAGGAGGAGGAGGAGGAGGAGGAGGAGGAGGAGGAGGAGGAGGAGGAGGAGGAGGAGGAGGAGGAGGAGGAGGAGGAGGAGGAGGAGGAGGAGGAGGAGGAGGAGGAGGAGGAGGAGGAGGAGGAGGAGGAGGAGGAGGAGGAGGAGGAGGAGGAGGAGGAGGAGGAGGAGGAGGAGGAGGAGGAGGAGGAGGAGGAGGAGGAGGAGGAGGAGGAGGAGGAGGAGGAGGAGGAGGAGGAGGAGGAGGAGGAGGAGGAGGAGGAGGAGGATTTTAAGAAATGGTCATTTGGGAGAGAACTATTTTGGTATGTTTAGAATATACTGAAATACAAAATTAATTATTTTATTAACTATTATAAATTAACTGTTATAAATTAACTATTAAACAAAATCAATTATTATCAAATATTGCACTTTAAATTAAAAACAACAAAATTAGAATGAGTTAAATTTATTCCATAATCAACTTCCCTGTAACACTTATCTGATAAAAATACAAAAGATATCACTCTAAGAAAATTAACTTAGAATCAACGATGCAGCACAACAGAACCAATCCCACTGAACTTGAATCTGGGACAACAACCTGCTTGTTTAAAAACTGCCACATAAACACCTTTCAAACCCAACCAGATCTGACCCTCAGAAGTAGACTGTACCAAAGAATGGTGTATTAGACCTAATTGTCATTCCATTCAATTAATGTTAACCAAAATGTTACACAAATCATTGCTAACCTTAGCAATGATGACACTATGATTTACCAATTAAATTCTTGTTTAAGCTTTGGGTTTATTTGATTTAATACCATAGCACGTTAAAGAAATTAGAAGCTATTAGAACATACAAGTAACTCACTGGTATAGGAACAGCATCCTTAGCCATTAAACTGGTAACTACTCCGAATATAAGTTGCTTTTCCTCGTTGGACTTCTCCAATCTTGTGCAGAAAAGCTGGTTGCGACTAGGAATCAGGTAACACAAATATGTCTGACCTACGAAGTCTGAGGTCAGAAATATCCTACTTGATGGTCCATAAGACACTTCCCTGGAACAAAATAAATTCCAACATATTCTTAGATCAATATGAGGTACCAATTCATTTAAACTAAGAAACATTACTATGCAGAGCAAGCGTTCTATAACTGAAAAATTCTTCTGTTTTAGTTAATTGATGGAAATTAATCATTTCTTCATACTAGCTGTATATAGGCTAAGGTTCTTGATAGAAAGTCAACATGAAAAATTCAATGCCATGGCCAGAACGGAAACCGGGAGATCTGTGGTTCAAATCCCATCTATGGCATTGAATTATTGAATTTTTCATGTTAACTGTATCTATCTTCTTTTGTTACTATTAAAACTTCTCACATAATCTTGAACTTTAGGGAAACCTCATTCCACCAAGTAATTACTGGAGCCATTTATAATGGAAGCACCTGATGGTCAAAGTTCATTAGTAGGAAAAAATGAGGATAACAAAGAAACAAGGAGATTTACAGCTTTACCATAAGCCACAATGGGCTTTGACAGTGCTTCATGTGTGTTACTCAGAGGTGAAATCACTGTAAAATCACCACCTTTATCAAACCATAGACCCTAGGTATAGAACTGAAACAAAACTTGGCATTTACAACAGAGAACATTAATTTCTGTAATAAATCAGATACTCAGTCTGATGCAATGACTCAAAACTGTTATTTCTGAGTAATTGTGTTGCAAATTTCAGTTTACAGAAATGTTTCTCAATTAGTATAATACTGTCACCATGTGGCATTGTTGAGATGCTGCGACAAGCCGAAGCCAGGCGCGTAGACAGGAGAGAAAGAGACAGAGAGAGGCTCCAGATTGTTTGGTCCATTGTTGTTGCCAAGAAATTTCTCCGAAAGTCTGCAGCATTCTAGAAACGGTGGCTGGGGGGGAGGGTATAATTACCCCACAGGTGTTAGAAGCGGCAGTTATGTGATGGTTATTGCGACGTTTGAAGTGTACCACAGAGATTTTCATGCGGCGCAGCACAGAGTCAGCCTTGAAGACAGCTGATTGTCAATTTCACATGTTTTTATTGCAGCAAAAGTTGTTTTAAATTTCTGCGAGCCGGACTTCCAAATCTATGTAACCCACGCAGTCACAATACATATTAAGTACATTCTCATATGACCCTGAGTATAAAATCTGATAATACAGTTAAAGAGTTTATACTTATTCTCCATTGGAAACTATTCGATTATTTCTTTAATTCTTAATAAATATGGCACTACATGCAGTGGACTCTGATGTTACAAGCAATGAAACTATATAGAATAAAAAGAAGTATTTCAGAAAGTGGAGTGCCATTGTTACTAAAATTAGGCAAGTGAGTCAACCTTGTATATACTTTTCTCCACTTACAAGTTTTTTATGAAGACTAGTTTCTGGGGACTTCTCCCCTATCATCAGCTCTGTGGTAGACTGATGATGCATCCAGTGTCTGCATCTGGCTTGGTGTTGTGCTGCCATCTAACGTCCTGGTAAGTTTGATGACATCATCTACGGCGGGAATTTCAAAATTCATCAAGAGGTCCTGTTTTTTCGTAATAAATATGTTTTCCCAAATCTGTAGTTCCAGAGGTTTCTTTGCCTGTTTGATCAGTTCTATTTCTTGTTTTATGTTGTGATTCTCAGACCAAAAGTGATGTGATACGGCCGACTTGTCCATTTGTTTGAATTTAATATTTCTGAAGTGTTCTTTCATTCTTGTTCCCAGATTCCTTTTGGTCTTACCAATGTATATCTTGTCACAATCCTGAAGGAGAAGGTGTTTTGAAAAGGAAACATTCCAGGCCTATATTGCTTTTCCTTATTAGACTTCAATAAAAGCAGTATGCGAGTAGAAATGAGATAACATAAATATCTAACAAAGTCTAAGGTCAGACATATCCAACACTGTTACAATACCTGATATTTGCTAGTTGTGAGGACTGAGAAAAACCTAGAGAAAAATCTATCTTGACAGGACTTGAACCACTATCACCTACTCAGGAGTCAGTCTGTATATTAATAACTGGCCACTCAAATTAGTACTACTACTCCTAAAATGCAGTATAACAGAAGCATCAGTCTAAACTAATTTCTAGAAAAGCATAATAAAACGCTAATGTAAAGGCTTAATGTAAGTGCTTCTGAATAAACACGGTTTCTTTGAATTGTAGTAGTATTTTCTGTGCCTTTGAAATATCTAATAACTAGGGAATGGATGTGTGTTTGGAGGAATTTAGTAACAGTGACGTCAAAATTAATATAAAATTATTTGTGGTTGGTTTATTGACACTCGTCACTTACTTTTTCATATATTTATGAGAGACTAGTTTCAAAGGCCCTGGCCTCCATTTTCAATCTCTTCCCAACTGGCAACTGTTATCTGCTCTCTCTGGTGGTGGAACTATGAACTTTTTTGTCAAATTATCTGCTGGCGGGATTTCAAAGTTCATTACGCGATCCTTATTTTTCCAGATGAATATGTTCTCCCATGTTGTCAATCTATTTTGGTTTATCACTCCTTTTAATAATTTTGGATTTGGATCAATGTCATGGTTTTCATTCCAAAAATGAAATGCTACTGCTGACTTGCCTTCTTGTTTCAATCTGATGTTTCTAAAGTGTTCTTTGACTCTGGTTTTTAAATTTCTTTTTGTTTGACCTATGTAGCATTTTTCACAATTCTTGCAATTTATTTGGTATATTCCAGATTTGTTACCTGAAGGAATTTCATCTTTTGTTTTTGAATTTAGTAATTTTAAAATTGAGTATCTATTAGTAGGTGCCAAGATGATATTTTGTTCTTTGAATATCTTTTTAAATTTATTAAATGTTTTTGGATGATATGTGAATGAACTGAATATGCTGTTGCTTTCTTTTTCTTTAATAAATGTGGTTGTTTCCTTAATGGTTTTCTTTAGTTTAGATTTTCTAATTTTCTTCAACACCAAACTTTTGTTGTATCCGTTTTCTTCTGCTATGTGTATTATTGCTTTTTGTTCCTTGAAATATTCTTCTTTTTCCATGGGTATGTTGACTAGTCTGTGTGTAAGGCTGTTTATTATTGCATGTTTATGTGTAATTGGGTTGTGGCTATTATTTTTTATATAATTTTCTGAATGTGTTGGCTTCCTGTAAATTCCAAATTTTGGAATTTACAGGAAGCCAACACATTCAGAAAATTATATAAAAAATAATAGCCACAACCCAATTACACATAAACATGCAATAATAAACAGCCTTACACACAGACTAGTCAACATACCCATGGAAAAAGAAGAATATTTCAAGGAACAAAAAGCAATAATACACATAGCAGAAGAAAACGGATACAACAAAAGTTTGGTGTTGAAGAAAATTAGAAAATCTAAACTAAAGAAAACCATTAAGGAAACAACCACATTTATTAAAGAAAAAGAAAGCAACAGCATATTCAGTTCATTCACATATCATCCAAAAACATTTAATAAATTTAAAAAGATATTCAAAGAACAAAATATCATCTTGGCACCTACTAATAGATACTCAATTTTAAAATTACTAAATTCAAAAACAAAAGATGAAATTCCTTCAGGTAACAAATCTGGAATATACCAAATAAATTGCAAGAATTGTGAAAAATGCTACATAGGTCAAACAAAAAGAAATTTAAAAACCAGAGTCAAAGAACACTTTAGAAACATCAGATTGAAACAAGAAGGCAAGTCAGCAGTAGCATTTCATTTTTGGAATGAAAACCATGACATTGATCCAAATCCAAAATTATTAAAAGGAGTGATAAACCAAAATAGATTGACAACATGGGAGAACATATTCATCTGGAAAAATAAGGATCGCGTAATGAACTTTGAAATCCCGCCAGCAGATAATTTGACAAAAAAGTTCATAGTTCCACCACCAGAGAGAGCAGATAACAGTTGCCAGTTGGGAAGAGATTGAAAATGGAGGCCAGGGCCTTTGAAACTAGTCTCTCATAAATATATGAAAAAGTAAGTGACGAGTGTCAATAAACCAACCACAAATAATTTTATAGGGAATGGATGTTTAGGTTCCAAAAAAGTTAAATTTATTTTTTATGCTTTAAGAATTAAAAAAAGTATTTGTTAAAATGTTAAAAATATTTAGTTAAACACAAAAATATTTTCCTTCATTTTATGTAATAGAAAAACTAGTAAAAAAATGGATCTGTTATGATAACTCACCAGTGATGGATTATTGATATCACATGCCAATTTTTGGAAATTGGAGTTGCAATGCACAACTTATGCCTTCTCTAAATTGTCCATTAGAAGTCTGCCGATTGTCATGTAGCTCTGCCCAATGTTAGAAAGACAATGGTTCTACGTTACATGATGTTACTCTTGGATATTTCATAAGAGGCATGTCACTAGCACTTACACTCTCAATGTCTACTCGATGGCCTTCTAGAATTTGGGCAACTTGTCTCATAATTTGAAAACCTGTATTCCTTTTTAAAACACTGATTTGAATACATATTTTAAAGTTTGTATTTTTAAGCCTTCGAGTGATTCTCACTTCTGTGATGAGGATTTCTTTAAAACTTTCTATCAAGAGATTAGTTGTTGCTTCTAGTTTCCTTTTAATGGAATCGCACAAGAAACAAATTAGCTGCAACATACGCCACATTATTTCTTAAACAACGGTCACATACCAATTTTGAATAATTTCTATAGATGAAGTATCATATTTGTGCAGCTCATCCTCAACCAATTTGAAGATACCAAAATGTTCCGCATAATACACCACTGCTGAAAGCCAAGTGCTCCAGTGAGTAACAATTAGTGTTGGTGGTAGTGGAACATTGGAATTTTTGTTTCTAAAGAGATCAACTCTTAGGGGTTTTAACAAACATCTTCTTTCCATTGAATACCAATTTGCCCATACAGAAATAATCAGGGATACCAATCAGTTTCGTACACCCTATGTAGCGCATGCACAACACAAGTCACATGTATTATTTTGGGATAGCTGATGTTAGGTACTTAATGTGATTTGCTGCCAACATTTCTTGTAAGCTAGTAAAAATGTGCGATTAGAAACTGTCTCATCATTTTTAAGAACCCCAAACACCACATTTCCCACTTTTCTTCCTGTTGAGTCTTGAGCTTCATAAATACACACCCATATTTTTTCACTTTTGCACAGAGCCTTGATTTTTTGTAATGTTTCTTCATTGCACTTTGTAAGGTAGTGTTTCCTTAGAGTCATCTAGAGCATCAAATTCATGTACTTCACAAGAAAAGTTTTAACCTCTGGATTGTTTACTCTAATAAGAGGAATATCTGCATAAACAAAAGTTTGATATTAAAAATAATTAATACTAAAAAATAATTAATATTAAAAAAATAATTAATGTTTGATATTAAAAGTTTAAATCTGAATATAATTCACGACACTTGGAAAGTCTGGAATATGAGCTGGATGGTACTACTTCACTTAAAAGCACCTGCTCCATAGAAGAATGTGAAGCCGCCAAGATATATTTGTTGCCTGATAAATGCTGTGGTACTTGGGAGCATTGATCAGTGTTATAAACTTCTCTACTAGGCCGACAATATAGAATTTTTCCACTTGTTTTGAATGCACCAGAGAATTCTTTAACATACTGCTACAGCTGAAAATTTATACTACCTTTTACCTTCAGCATTTTGGTATATACACAAATACACATATTAAGCATTGCCTGACAGTTCTGAACTGTACTGAACTGAAGAAGCAAGAATAAGTCGCACAAGTAATTATGTTGAGTTCAAGTACATTGTGCAATACATGACATCTGAAACTTCTTTCCTCCAAGTTACTTGTGTATGTTTATATTGTCGCCAACCCATTATTTATGATAGCACAGCGCAGAGAGATAAGGGACAGATAGTGCCAGGCGAAGATAAACAGCTTGCCTAAGCAGATAAATTTAGCGCAGAGATAAAAGGCATGCCAAAACAGATAAAGTGAGGTAAATGGAACATTCTAGTGACATCTTGATTGATACAGAACATTCGATTTCTTGTTTGTTCCAGAAATATCTAGTAATATGAGTAGTGGTATATATAAGGAAGCCGAGACTCGCCAAGACAGTCATAAACAGCATAGTAGTTGACTGTCGTGACGACAGTCGTAATTGGAACTGGTGTTTTGGAAATGAACTCTTTGTTGTGGTCAACGACCTTGGAAGATTGTATTTGTGTACGTTAAGTAATTTTGCTGTACACAGAAGTGTACCAAATGTATTTCTATGGAAATAAAGAACGTTTTGAACTTCTGCAACATGGACTTTTAATTCTACGAATCCACAAAGTCACAATATTGTAGAGAGCTGTTGACAGCATGCAATCTAATCTAAGGTTACACAATAAGCAAAAGGTTGCACAGCGTCTCTTCTCGAAAACAAAGAAATGTTGTTTACCACACACAATAAACGGAGAAACAAAGCTTGATATAGTATATTGGTTAAGTGCATAAAATATGTACTAATAACTGAAATGTGCAAAATATTTAATAACATAAAAAATATGTATTTACCTAAAAATCCATTCCCTACTAATAAGAAGGAATGGGAAGTTTTCATTTAAACAATTACATCAAAACACATTAATGTACTTTAAAAATGTTATTAATTTAACAATCTTAAATTGCAAAATATGGTTTTTCATCTACACATATCATAAAAAGATGGCCAAGAAATTTCTGACAATTTGTTTTATTTAGGACATTTCCAGCATCTTCTATAAAGTAAGGATATTATGCATCTCAGAAACTATTTGTAGTTGGTTTATTGATACTCGTCACTTACTTGTTTATATTAATGAGAGACTAGCATTATACATGCTTTAACCGTGGGTTTTATGTAGGAGCAAAGCCAGCTGTGGCACCCCAATTGTGCACAAGCAAACTGCCATATGCCCGTTAGATTTTAAATGAAGAACCCTGTATTACACAAATTTTCTAATGATCAACATTGTGGTAAAGAAGTTATGTAGCAACCTACATATTACAAATGAGATGAGATTTATATAAAAAGCTAACACAAAATATAGATCAATATACATGATCAACTAAAGAATAAAATGTTTCTGTATTAGTATTCATAAACATTTTGAAAATGAATGTATGTACTTCAGTGTATATTGCAAAACTTACATTCTTAGCTGTACACTCAAATATAAATAAATACAATAAGAAAACTGATTCAGATCTTGTCTTGTTTTTAGGCACAGATTTCTGTCACCTCTCTGGGTGCACTTCAGTCTAAGTCTTATTGTGCTACCTTCTGTTTAGAGCTAATCCATTACACCTGCATCCATTAAAAAGGAATACAGCCTTCCAATGGGTATGGATGTTATGAGGGTCATTATTTATATTTTGAGCCTAATAAATAAAACAAAGTAATTTCCGACTGAAAACTGCTTAGTTGTTTTTCAAAATATTCTCTTTTATGATCAGTACATTTTTGCTTTCATTTGAACCACTTGTCAAAGCATTTATTCCAGTCTTCTTGAGACACCTCAAAAACATGATTTTTGAAGGCATCAACGGTTTCTTCTACTGACGAAAATCATTGTCCATGCAATTTATTCTTGATGTTCAAGAACAAAACAAAGTCATTGGGTGCCAAATCAGGACTGTAGGTGGATGACCCATCAATTCCATTTTTTGAGCCTTCAAATACTCTGTTGTTAGACTAGATGTGTGTGCACTCGTATTGTTTTGATGAAGAAGGATTCTACATTATTGGTTTTCCTTACTTCACCAAAGACTTCCAGCAAACAAATGGTTGTGTATCATTTGGCACTGACCTCTTTACGTTCCTCTAAGACACTGATGCCTCATGGCAAGTTTTGCTGAAAAAGCAGGCAACCATTTGCTTCGAAGTGCTTCGAGTGCAAACAACTTTTGTTGGTTTTGCTTCACCTTGAAACATCCATACATTTGACCGCTATTTACGCTCTGGCTCATACACATAGATCCATGATTTGTCACCTGTTACAATCTTATATACATCTTTTGAGGCATCACCATTGTATTTCTTGAGCATTTTTGTACACCAATCTTTTTGAGATTATGTCAAATTATGTGGGATCCAACAAGAGCAAATTCTTTTCACAGCTAAATAATTATGCAATATTTTAGTTAATTGATGGAAATTAATCATTTCTTCACACTAGCCATATATCGGCTAAGGGTTTTGATGGATAAAGTCAACATGAAAAATTCCGGCCATGGCATTGAACTTTTTATATTGACCCTATCAATCATGCAATATTTTATACATACTGGTGGAACTGATGACTAGGGTTGCTTCAATCTCACAATATGGCACACGACGGTCTTGCATTATTAGTTTTTGCACAGCATGAACAATTTCTGGCACAACTGATTTTGTCCGACCTTCATGAACTTCATCATTGAGTGAACAGCGGCCACAATTAAATTTGTTATGCCAGTGTTTCACAGCGGCAAAGGATGGAACTTCATTGCCAAATGTGGAAGTTAGGTGATCGATGCACTCTTATCTTGATAATCCACATCGAAAGTCGTAAGAAATCATTGCACAAACATTTTCACAAGTTAAATTCTATGTTTTTGTTGAGATACAATTTTCAAGTTAATGCAAACAAAACAAATGACACTCAATTAATAAGAAAAATTGACATCGTTTTCTAAAGTTAAGTGAAGTTTTTGTTGCAAATAGTTGTATTTGTGTAATATTTATTGCTTCACTGTAGCTAGCTTCATTTTTTACGTAAATGACACTATTGACAAAATGTCTGAAGTAGATTATGGTCAACAATATCAGACTTTCCATTGGAACCCTACAACATTCAGGGTTGCCAAGACTCAAAATATAAATAGTGCCTCTTGTACTTCTGGTTTTATGAAGATTTCCCCAAAAGCATTGTATTTCCTGTGGTCCAATACCTCAAAGAAGCATAAAACATTGGGTGTTTCAGTTTCTTTTCTGCACAATCTGCAGTCCAAGTTGTTCTGAAACACTCTTATTGTATTAACATACTTTTTCACAGGAACATGCCCTATAATTGTTCTCAGAAGAAGTCTGCTATATGATTCAGATCTTACTCACCTAGACAATCCAAGGTTTTCTGTCCATATATGTTCAAGGCACAGTTCTGGAAATACTGGTTTTGCTTCTAAAAATGAATCAGATGCAACTTGAGTAGTCATCATTCGAGAGTCAGGAGGAGGTGTTCCAGCCGTTCCAGGAGATCCTGTCCATTGTATATGGCTTGTGCGTGCTGTCACCCATGACTGTGGTGATGATGACATAGCCTGACGACTGTTAGCAATGTTTGATATGCTGGGACTCTGGCACCTGCTTAAACAATCAGCATCCTTCTACACAAAGCATAAGCTGGAAACATGAGTAAACTATTCTATGCTTTTTGCCCAATTACTGTGATTAGATAAAATAAGCAAACATCCTGGTGTATCCCTGCCCATAATATTAAAATACATAGAACACAGTTTTCAAAGAATTGTTCAAAAATGATAACACTATAGGAAATAGTTATAATACTAATGTAATTGCAGTGAAACTACATGTTAGATTGTTCACAAAAGTTCTCTTCATACTGGTTGCAAGAAATCACAATGATTCCTATAAGGATCAATCCATTATCTATTGACATAGTAATAAATACTTTTAAAAAATATTACATTACATTCAATTTTTCTATCAACTATTCTAAAAAAAATTATTTTTCTATCTACCTCATATTAATGGATATTAACATTTGCAAAAATGGTTTCATTACCAATTTTGCTGAGATAAAAAGGGAGAAACAGGAAGCAGAAGTGACACTCAAATCTTTAAGAAGATGGTCCTATATGCTTGCTTAGCAATGACAAAAAACAAATGGCAACTGAGCACTTCAGAAAAGTGCAGAGTATAAAATGCACGAATTTTCTGATGAATAGCAGAATCTGTAAATGAATCTACTTTAATTCTAGGCTTCTTTGGTTGTGATTTTCCATCTGGAGTGGAGAAATTTAGTGTACCCTTTGCAATGGACACTCTTCTCTCTTTTAAAATGTTACTTACAGTTCCTGCTGAAACACCAGTTGCTTTGCTCATTGCCAGTACATTAACATTTTGTATGTTAAATCTTTCTTTCATGTTCTTGAAATAGTGGGTAACATTATGCACTATTTCATGAACCTAATCTCTGAGTGGCCTACTGGAAATGAAAGAAGACTTTGAAGGCTGACAATTCATTTTTCAGGACATTTTTAATATGCTTTGAAAATCGAAACAAAATTAAAATACATGCATTTCATGTGGTTTGCACTTTGTCGCATGCAGGAAGGGATGGCGAGGAGGAGAGAAATCTCTCCTCGCACATGTGCACACCAACTGCATTTTGTTCATAGTCTATCTATAGTTAAATAAAATAATAACATTTATGCATGATTGGAGGAATTTAGTAACAGTGATGTCAAAATTAATTGAAAATACTATTTGTAGTCAGTTTTTTGACACTTCATCACTTACATTTTTATATTATTGAGGGACTAGTTTCAGAAGCTGTTGCATCCATTTTCAACATCGTCTGTTGTTGTCTGCT
Source organism: Mantis religiosa (assembly GCA_030765055.1). Taxonomy (NCBI): domain Eukaryota; kingdom Metazoa; phylum Arthropoda; class Insecta; order Mantodea; family Mantidae; genus Mantis; species Mantis religiosa. The sequence continues at coordinate 85,018,392 of CM060958.1, forward strand.
CTCTTCTCTATGATGGTGGAACTATGAACTTCTTTGTTAAATTATCTACTGGTTCGAAAGGGTAGAGCCAGACTGAAAAATTCAATGCCATAGCCGGGATTTGAACCACGGATCTTCTGGTTTCCATCCAGCCGCTCTAACCATTTGAGCTACTATGGCCAACGTACCAACATGGCATTAAATTCTCCAACTGACTTGTGTTTTTCCCGGTAAACCACTAGGAGTTCTCATAAACACATGAGACAACTACCTTAATGGCGACTTACTATGCTGTAAGTACTTTAAGGCCCGGGTTTTATAGTTCAGACCACTATTAGGTACAATTAATGGAAATTAAGCAGTCAACAGCTGTACAGATGTTGTAACAGGAGTGCTGTAAACAGATGTAATCAGCTGTTGTCATCGACCTCGGTGTGTTGTGTATGTGATGTAATGTTGTTATGGCGAATTGAACAGTGTATTTCTATGCAAATAAAGAACGATTTGAATTTCTGTGAATTGGACTTTTGATTCTACGAACCCACAAAGTCACAATTGGTGTCAGGAAGTGGAAAAACGACATCATTGAGAAGATGATGCAAGTTACGTCCTCCAATGTTGAGTCATATAAGACGATGAATGCAATGGGTGAAATGATGCTCAAATTAGTTCAGGGTCCATGGAGCTTAGAGTTACCCGACATTCATCTATCATGATAGGGAAAACCCCGGAAAAAACTTATCCAGGTAACTCACCCTAACCGAGATTCGAACTCGGAACCTCTTGAACGTGAAGCAGACATGCTACCACCACGCTACTGAGACGAGCCTGAGATTCGCTGAAGATGTGTGTTGTTCTCTATATCACCCTAGGAATTATAAAGAATGGTACAGGAACTTTGTTTCCACAGCAGAAAGAAAGGCCTCACCATGAATACGTGCAAGACCCAATCACAAACAGGGCCAAAATCCCTATGATAATCGAGTAAGTCCTTAACCTACATATCAGTGTATGTCTACCTAGGACAACTGGTGTCCTTCAAAAACAACACAACAAAAGAAATCAAGAGAAGAGTCTCACAGGCATGGAAAGCATTCTGGATTCTAAAATTCAGCCTTCTGAATCGTTCCATAAGCAGATGTCTCAGTCTAGAAACCCTTGAATCATGTATATATCCAGACCTAATATATAGTTGCCAAACCTGGAACATCACAAGTAAACACAGGAAATCCATACAGGTATGTCAGAGAACATGCTACAGAAAATCCTGCACATATCCCTCAAAGATAAAGTTTCCAATGAGTCTCTTCATATAAGGTCAGCATCAAATGACATTACTAATCAAGTTGACAGAATCAAATAGATAGGGGGCAGTCATATGGCCACACTTCACGATGACAATTGGACATAGCACACCATGATGTGGGACAGAAGACAGAAGATTCAGAGGCAGGCCAAGGCGCAGATGGGCAACTTCTTCAAGGCGATGGTAGGCATCCACTAGCCCACCATTGTCAAAGCCAGGTACATGGCAAAATCAAGGAACCCAAGCAGGAACCATCCAAGTGCAGTAAAAATTGTAGTGCAGTGAATGTGTACAACAGACAAATGATAATTCACAAGCATACAATTCTAGACATGTTACACTAATGCAGCAAATAAACACTCTAAGAGACATAGCTCACTGCATAAGGAACACTTAATGAGCTCCCCTCTAGTAGGAGCCCTTGTCCTTAACAAGACATCTCGGGCACATTCATTCAAATCTACTTAGATGGGGCTGTTACTTTTAAGCTGCTTTAGTCTGGGCCAGATCTGAACCTGCAGGGATCAATAGGCCAGTGCTTAACAACACAGCAAAAGAAAATTATAGGCTTTGTATTTATTTATTTTTATTTTAACAATGGACAAAGTGAACTCCAATAAAATGTGTTATCCGGGCTTTTTGGCCATGGTCAATTGGCTGAAATAGCACTTGACGTTTTGCCCATCTCTCCGGCAGGCATCTTCAGGAGTTGTCGATTCAGGAACGGTAGCTGGAGTGTAGCAGGGTAGCTTGACTCCAGCTACCCTGCCTGAGTCGATAACTTCTGAAGATGCCGGGCGGAGAGACGGACAAAACATCAAGTGCTATTTCAGCCAGTTGACCATGGCCAAAAAGCCCGGATAACACATTTTATTGGATTAATGCTGGCCGTGAAAGCCTAAGCATGGACAAAGTGAACTGTTTAGAGAGGACAATAGAGCAAATTCAACCTTGAAAAGCTCACCTGATTGTTGGTATGGGGCTATTGGAATGCGACAGAGTTGGAGAGGCTAAATGAGAGCTAATGCTGGTGGATATACTGTTGAAAGGACTGACTTTAACAGCATCACCTGTTACAGTGCTAATACTTGTAAACATTGTCTGTATGGCAGTACAGTTTGTGGCTACAGCTGTAGATGTCTGGGACTGATTCATTGATCCATCCAGTCCTGCACACATGGCTTGAGATTCCTGTAACAATAAGATAATATCAGTTGCAAATTATTTATAAATTTAAATGACTTAAGCTTATGAAAGGTTTAAAAACTGTAGCCCTATTATCATAGTGATTAGATTTTGGTAGTACTGGCAGAAACGTAGTGACCTCTAGTGATCGTAACATTGACAACAAGATTGTTTTCGACTGAAGATTGTGAATGAATATTCACAAAATCGTGAACTCAATGAATAAGAAAATTTACATCATTTTCCTCAAAAATAAGTGAAGTTTCTGTTACAAATAATTATATTTGTGTAGTACTTGTTGCTTCACTGTAACTAGCTTCAATTTTTATGTAAGAAATCCATTTATTAAAAAGTGTTCAAGGTCCAACTGCATTAACTACATGGGAAAAGATATTCATAAAGAAATATGAAGGAAAACTGTTCAATTTCGACACCACCTTTGAAGAGAACCGGAACTTCAAGTTCATCAAGATACCAAGGAGTTCACAATTCAAAATTCAACAGTCGACATTAGCTGAGGATGTTGGAGGGGTCCAAACAAAATGCGTTCTAGGTAAACAGTAGCACTATATGGAGCATCGAGTACTAGTTTGACTCAAAATTATATTAATTTTGTGCTTCATTGTATCATAGTCCTTACTCATAAGAATATCCAATGTTAATAACCCAGTTGTCCCAGAAAAGAGTAGTCTGTCATTCAGCAGCTGTTGAATTGACAAACAATTTGCTAGATAAAGATTCCTTGCTGTCTGCCAAATTATTCATAAGTTAAAAATAATACAAAAAAAAAAAAAAAAAAAAGAGAATGTGATTCTTTAAACCAAAAGTTCATTAAAAGCTTTTTAAGTAGATTTTAAAAACTTTTACTAGTGTGTTTGTATGTAAACAGAGCAAAATAAAAGTACATATGTGCATTGAATAACTTTTCATGAACTGCTAATAAATTCTCAACATCTTTTTCCTCTCTCCTCCTGATAACAAAAAATAACTATATTCCTCTTTCTATTGCTGTCTTCTATTTTCTCCAAGTAGGTCAATCTTTGATTTAATTCTGCCATGTTCTCCTCCATTTTTCTTTGAAACTTTCCCACTTCGGTTTTTATTTCTTCCACGTTTCTGACTAATCTCGTGTCAATACTTTTTTCCATCTGCTTTAAGTCTACCATGTCTTCCGCCATCTTTTTTAACATAACCATAATGTCCTCCATCTCTGGACCTGGGTTCATTTCCACTCCACCAATAATCAATATAAATGCCAGGATTATAGCCGGCAATACCACTATCAATATTTTTCCTTTAACATTATTTGCACCATTTCTCCATTTCACACTGTTAAAGGTTCCGATTCACGCATGATAATTTTCAGTAGTAACACTCATTGCGGAGCTCATGTAACACACGTCCACACTCGATCACTCCTCACCAGCAACTCCGACTACAAATAGTTTTTGCAGTGAAAATGCTGTTGAATCACATTAAAGAGTTTGGGTGTAGAATGAGCCTGAAACTGCACTTCATTCAGCTGTTACTGAAGAGATGGGAGAGAGATCTCAAGGAGGCACAAAGAAGGTAGCAGAGGAGGGGAGATGTACCAATGATGGCCAATTACTCTTGGTGTTTGAAAGAAGATGAAAATATGCAACAGCCAGACGCTGAGCAGCCAAGCTATTATTCAAAGAAGACATCTAAGACTGTTCAGAGTAAAGGTGACTACAATTTTTATAACAACTTCTGATGGTATTTCATGTATACATTGCCTTCTTCATGGATTCTTTGGTCACATTTAATTGCTAGAACACAGAAATTACAAACTTGTGCATTTCAGCAATACGTGAACCAAGAGATTCTGGTTTGAATTGACCAAGGCCTTCAACTCCGGAAACAACATTCTATTGGATTAACGCCGGCCATGAAAGCCTAAACATGTACATGGCACTTATATAGATGCAACTTGTGTTTATTTGGTCCCCTCTCACAAAAAATAGTGGAATAGACATGTCGTGGACTGTTTACAAAATATCAGTATATTTTCTCTATATTTCCAAACTTACCTTAATTTAAATTTTGAATTTAAAGGGAGTCGATTAATGACACTAAACAACACTTACTTTTAAATTTATTATAACACTATATCGAGATTTAACTGTATTGGAACACCACAGTGAAGCGAAAAATTATTAATTTTTAGATGAGTCGTATTTATTTCACAAAGTGAAGCAGATGTGTAATAAATATGACTCATCTAAAAATTAATATTATAACACTGTTTTCAACACTTCCAAGAAAGGAATTATCTTAATTTGTTCAGTACTTTATATTCCTACATCTCTAATTTTGGAGTACCTACTGCAAGAAAACCTGACATGATAAATAGAAATGAATAACAGATTCATATTCAGCAACCCAAAATTAGTTAAGATTATATGTCAGATCCCTTGCCGCAAGAAACAAGTTTCAAAATGCTGGGTAGTGTTTTTCAATGGATGGTCACAAATAAAAAATCAATCATTATAGTTGAAAAATTCCGCAAATAAATAAGTCAATTTTTAAAAAAATTCTGTTTATACATTCTCTATTTGTGGGGAAATTCCAATTATTCATTATGAAAGTTAAATCTATTAATAAATGGAAAATATGTACCTCTTATTAACAAGAATGGATTTCAGGATTATAACAATGTAATAACTAAGCAGGTAACAGATTATTAAGTTTCAGATAGTATTTTGTGCAAGTGAACAGAGATTATACACAAATGAGATAAAAACAGTAATGTATCACCTACTTCATTATTCATTTTGAAATGTTTTATTTATTTGTTATTGATATTTTAATTGAAAGCCCCTTTAACTTCTATGATCATATGGGGGCTTTAACTTGAGAAACTAAGTGAACTTCAGAATTTTTTAATATTTGCTTTTATTCATTTTTGTGAGCATGCTGACAATCCAGCTGTATATTTTCGGAAACAAATCTGAGTTGCAACAAATTTAGCTTAATGAAAACAATACCTTACCTTACACACATCCCATTGCAAATATGTTAACAATTTAGTGTTACAATTCCTTTCTTGGAAGTGTTGAAAACAGTGTTGTCATGATAAATTAAATTTAAAGGGAGTCGATTAATGACACTAAACAACACTTACTTTTAAATTTTTCCGGAACATGTTTCAGAGACTTTGCCTCTGTCCTCAGCCAGCCATCGATTGATTCTCATTGGTGTAGTTGATGATATTTTGTCACAGGTCTCCTCTGGTGGCGGTTCAAGGAACTTGCTGAACAAATCTTTCTGGGGGATGTCGAAATTGAATACTTTGTTCCTATTTTTTGAAATGAAGATTTGTTCCCATGTGGATAGTTCTTGTTTTCCAGATATATGTTTTAGTAGTTTTGGTTCTGGATTTATGTTGTGGTTTTTTCCCCAAAAATGTGTAGCAACTGCTGATTTTTCTAATTGTTTATATTTTATGTTTCTAAAGTGTTCCTTTGCTCTTGTTTCTAAATTTCTTTTGGTTTTTCCAACATAAATTTGACTACAGCATTCAATTTGATACATACCAGATTTTTTGTTAGATGGAATGGCATCTTTGATGTTTGAGCAAATTAGTCTGTTTTTAAATGCCAAAGTTTAGTCTGTTTTTAAACTTAGGCATTTACAGAAAACCAACACAGACAGACAACTACATAAAAGCTAATGGCTACAACCCAAGATCACACAAACAGGCAATCTTCAATAGTTTAGCACACAGACTGGTAAACATCCCTCTCACAGCAGAAGAATACAAAACAGAATACAACAAAATAATTGAAATAGCACAAAAAAATAACTTTCCCAAATCATTAGTAGACAAAAAAGTGAACTTAGCAAAAAAGAAGAAGCTACTAAAGGAAACCACAACCCTCTCAGCTACAGAAACTAATATGATTTTCAAAAAATTCACTTACCATCCATGGGCCTATGATAAATTCAAAAAAGTCTTCAAAAAACAAAACATTCAACTAGCACCAGTCAACCATTTCTCCTTAAAAAACATAATTTGCTCAAACATAAAAGATGTCATTCCATCTAACAAAAAATCTGGTATATATCAAATTGAATGCAATGACTGTAGTCAAATTTATATTGGAAAAACCAAAAGAAATTTAGAAACAAGAGCAAAGGAACACTTTAGAAACATAAAATATAAACAATTAGAAAAATCAGCAGTTGCCACACATTTTTGGGCAAAAAAAACCTCAACATAAATCCAGAACCAAAACTACTAAAACATACATCAGGAAAACAAGAACTATTCACATGGGAACAAATCTTCATTTCAAAAAATAGGAACAAAGTATTCAATTTCGACATCCCCCAGAAAGATTTGTTCAGCAAGTTCCTTGAACCGCCACCAGAGGAGACCTGTGACAAAATATCATCAACTACACCAATGAGAACCAATCGATGGCTGGCTGAGGACAGAGGCAAAGTCTCTGAAACATGTTCTGGAAAAATTTAAAAGTAAGTGTTGTTTAGTGTCATTAATTGACTCCCTTTAAATTTAATTTAGTGTTAAATCAGCAAATTACTTGTTGTACAGCTTACCTCAGGTAAAGCTTTGCGGATTTTCCAGACACTATGTAATCCAGTGACAGAATCATATACCATGCATATGGAGGGTTCATCACTAGTAAAAACCACCTTTTGGTGAGGATATGACATGTATGACAAATTACCTGCAGAAAAAGCAGTATATTAAAAATATTTTAAATTATAATGTGAAAAAAAAGTGAAAGTAGTACACAGTGAAATAAAATGACCATTTTAGGAAACAAATCTATATTCTATAGCAATAAAGGTTAGTGAAGCCAGATAAATGTAAATACAAAGTGCATGTGTTTTGAGAATTTAGTAGCAGTGATATCTAGGGATCAAGCTTTAGTCGCATAAGAGCCAAAGATGCAAACGATGATTTGTGAAACATGTCCTCAAAATAGGTATGTAAGTGAAGCAGATGTGTAATAAATACAACTCATCTATAAATTAATAGTGATATCTAAAATAATTGATAAACTATTTGTAGTTGATTTTTCATAATACATCACTTACATCTTGATTATCAATCAATTCAAAGTGTTTTATAAAAATATTTTAGATGTTGAACACTCTTGTTTTAAGTCTTACTGATGCAAATGTCATACATTGATATAAAGTTATTTTGTATGAGTTGTTAAATACCCACTAGGACAAAATTGTGACATGCTTAAGACATATATGCCCCTCATGGGTGCTAATATCAACCCACAAGGGTGTTTAGCCTATTGGACGATATACCTTTTCATGATGAGGAGGATAAGTACTTTCATCTTGAGCTAGTGGACAGTGGTGTCAGTTGGTGGATTCAAGTAGAAAGAAACTAAAAGTACCAACCTATCCCTAAGGTATAAAAGCAATGTACACCAAGGGAGTGCATGGCACTTGGGAGAAATGTCTTTTAACAGAGCCTCAGAGAAACCAGGTGTGTCTAAGCATGTTACCGTTGTCCTAGCATGAGGGGCTCTGCTAAGGTGGACACTGATTTCCCTAGCTGCTCCTGGGACATTAATATCTACAGAAACCAAAACCTTTTCTCCTGGGTCATCATAGATTATACAGACCTCAAGTGACTCAAAAAAGGTGTGGCCACAACTTACTGGAAATAGAAGAAAACGAAAGGAACAGAAAGAAAAGAAAAGAGGGAGACAAGATAGAAGCCCTCATTCTGTCAATTCTTGGCAGATTCTGACAGATTTGAATTTCTTGAAGCCAGAAAGATTCCTTCTCAGCTGACAGCCAAACATCTACCAGATTTTATGTAATAGATAGATAATTGCAACATTGAAAACTCAAAATGATTTTAATTTTCAAATGTTATGTTAGAATAACTTAACAATGAAATTATAGGCTACTTCAATATGAGAGTATGATTACCAAATGCACAGTATTATCTGACTACTACTGCATAAGACAGACAGAAATGGTCAGACAACATCTTAATATGGAAAAATAGGAACTGAATTATGAACTTTGAAATTCCACCAGTCTATAATTTGATAAAGAAGTTCATAGCTCCACCAAGAGAGCAAGAGAGTTAATGGCTTCATTGCCAAAGCCTAGCATTTGAAAACAACAACAGCTCCACCACCAAAGAGAAAACAACAGACAACAACAGATCATAGTCAAACCTTCAAGGTTTAAAATGGAAGCAAATGGAACCAAAAAAGCATTAATCATATGTTCCATCGCCTTGCACATGCAACTGGTGAAGAAAATAGGATGGTTGCTAGAGGGGAGATGATGATCCTTTCCTGCTTTCAAAACAGGTATAATGGTGGCTTCTTGCCACTTTTCAGGAAAAGCGGCATCAGCCCAAACACAGTTATAGACTCAAGCAGGAATGCCTTGTCTTCAGGTGCTCATAGTTGCAAAGATGAAAGAGCATGTTCTAACTCTGCCATGGCGAAAAGGTGATTATAGTCAAGGTTCTGGAACAAAAGGAAAAAGCTTGAATTCTACCTGAGTCTTAACTGAACGGAACTCAGGTGCATAATTATCTGAGCTAGACACTTGAGCGAAAACACTACTGAAGGTGTTAGTCCATCAAACAGATCAACAACTCCTGCAGAAGTTTTCAGACCAGCAATTGGCATGTAGGTTGATTTTCTGGTCACGGCAAACATTTTCTTGTACTCAATCAGGTTATTCAGTGTAGGGTGTCTGAAAGCCCTTAATGCACACATATGAGCATGAATATAATTCTGGCAGTCATTCGTCCACCAAGGGACAGGAAGTCAGCGGAGGTGGGTAGTCAAACAGGGAACAGACCGATATACAGCAGAAAGAAACTTCTCTGTGAGATGTTCAACTAAATCATTCACAGAGTAATGCTCATTGTAATTAAAAACAGCAACTGGTTATAAAGAAAAATTCAAGCGCCAGTTAGACAAATGTGCAGTACATACATCTTGTGCCAGGAGACTACATGGGAAATGGTCACTAGAATGTAAGTCAGAGATGTCATTACATTATAGGGAAACTGCTGTGGTGAACAAACTGCCAAATCAGGGTGCAAAAATGTGCTGAATACATCAGAAAGGAATGTAGGTTCTTCAGTATTTAGGAGAACCAGGTTATTGCTGTCCATGAAATTTGTGATAAGTTTGCATCTCGCACAAGCTTGAGTTGAGCCTCAGAGAAGATGATGAGCATTTAGATCTCCCACCAACAGAAAAGATCTTGGTAACTGGTAAAGAAGGAGGTACGTAAATATTGCAAATAGCAAATCAGATCAATGGCAGCTTAATGCTTACAGCTACCGACTTGATGTCAGACTGTAAGGATACAAACTCCACAAATATATCATCTCTGAAGAACATCAGTGTCTCCATGCGCAAGAATACCCTCTTCAGGTGCAAGGTCACATCTCAGTGGGTATACCACCTGACTTTTAAAGGAATCTTGGGGTCATAGCTTAGTCTCTTGTAAGCATACAACCAAAGGTTCATCCTTATTGAGCAACAATTTAATCTCTGGTTGATGTGTTCTAATTCTACGTATCTCCATTGTAGAATAGCTATGGTAACAACAATGGGATAAGATATTAATAATTAGTCTAACTTACAATGACTTCAGTGGTGGCTGAATCAATTTACCCTTTTTCTTTGATATTGGGCTAACTGCTTTTATGTCAGATTTATCTTGCCTTTTTTTCACCACCATTCTGGTAGTGTGGTCAGAATCCTCCTGCTCAATCTCCTTTATGGAAGTGGCTCCTTTCCTGATAGAAAACTTTGGTTTGAGAGCTTCGAACTGATTAGACATAGATATCAATGAAGATGACAGTTGCCAATCCGATCCTCTTTAGAAGACTCAGAAAAGGAACTTCAAGACGCCCAAGGACTTTACTTTCTTCTGGTAGTTCCGCTCATAACCTTAAAGAAAATGGATTTGCTACAGCTGGTCTTAAACGTTTTGAGCAATGCATTGTATATAGCAGGCTTGTCAGTCTTTGTTGTTGAGGCTGATGCTCTTACCGGTGACAGTGCTGAGGTTTTCTTTTCGATCGTTGATTTAAGCGATGTAGATATAGACTTGGTGTTGGTTTTGCAGGCTTTGGAGCTGGTGCAGCAATAAGGAACCTCTTTGATATTGTAGCCTCACTTATGTCGCTAGTCTGAGTTGTGATTTCTGTTCTTAGTACAAGCTTAGCTGCTACAAAGCTGTGCGTACTGGACCTCGGGTAGGCAAGTATGCATTAGTTTCCGGGTTTATGAGAAGAATACCTTCTCCCTAACCCAGATCTCTTGAATCGCCGTTTCCTCTATAAAATGTGGGCAATCTCTGTAACTGGATGGATGTTCACCACCGCAGTTAAACACATTTTGCAGATGATGTTACATGCATCATTGTGCATTGACAATCCTCAGTTCACACATATTGGCACACAGTTACAAAACTCACTAGTGTGACCGAAGTCTTACACCTGTAGCACCTTAGCAGATTGGGAATATATGGCCTAACCTAATAGTCTCACACCCTGCCTTAATCCCTTATGGTAGATCCACCCGATCAGGAAGAGGGTACGTGGCAGCAATTCGCTTCTCTCTTTGCATTGCATTCCAATATGCAGTTGTCACACCTTGGTCTGCAGGTTCTCTTGAATCTCTCCTCATTGGATTTACATTCCAATGCAGTGGTTTATAACACCATGTGAGGAGTTCACACTCCTGTGCATGTCCACACAAACTGGATAGCTGGCTAGCATTGTTGCTTTACATATCTTTACAGTATGGGAGGCTGAATTAGCTTCTACCATGATGTATGATTTCCTGATCTAATTCACGTTTTAACTGGCCCAGCAATCTTATCCAATCCTTTTATATAACAAAGGGACTGACTGTTCTAAACTTTCTTCCTTCTTCTGTCCTACTTATAACTAAGCAGTGAGGACCAACACACTCATCTACTTCCTTTACCACAGGTGCTCTAGGAGAGTGCGAGAGAGGGGGAAATATGAAAAGAGTGAGGGTAATAGGGTGGCAATGCTGAGCATGCAATTATGCAGTAGAAAAAATAAAAATGGCTATATAAGAAAAGTAATTACCATGTTTTGCTATGACTGGCGTTATTTCATCCAAAGGATGTAGAAGAGCAAATAGAGTGGGAAGTTGTGGAGGTGAAGGTGATGAATGATTATGTGCAGAAGTTTGATCTTTTGCCATTCGCTCCAGAAGAATACCATACTTCGTGCTCCACACATTCTGCACCTGTAACAGTTACAAAACATTTCGTCACCATATGTCAAAGCAAAATTACCATGCAGTAAAAGTGGCACTTCACGTGAAACTTCCATTAATCCAGGGAAAAAAAAACTCAGCTTATTATCTACAAACTCAAAGGTTTGGCAACACTGTGTGTGTCTTCCTAGATGATGTTCCTCTATGTTCTTAAGCCTCCAGCTAAGTTCTAAAATAGAGACTGGATGGAAACCAGAAGATATGTGGTTCAAATCCCAGCCATGGCATTGAATTTTTCAGTTTTACTCCATCTATCCAAAACCTTAGCCTATACACAGCTAATGTGGAGGAACAATTAATTTCCATCAATTAACTTAAATAATAAGAGAGAACATACTAAAGTTTTACATATTATTATTGTAAATATTTAACTAAAATAACAGATTAGAAAAAGATGCTGGTTTAATCAAGACTGAACTATATTAAATATGTAGCTTTAAAGAGAAGTTAAATCTTCTAAATTGTTAATGTATTAGCTATTCAATGGAGCAATGTTCCTGCAACAGTCAAATATTTTAAACTAACAAAAGTAAAAAATCTCTAATCAGAGTACATAATACAACTTAAATGAATAAAGATGTTACTACTCCTCTTCAGAGAAGCTACCGAAGTTGTTGTGTAAGATATATCTTCTCAATTATTTCTACCCTAAGCTTTCTTCTATAAGTATATACCTAATTCCTGCTCAAATGCTTACTTAAAGTCATTCAGTCCCGGGGAACAATTGCATACATTTTACTATTTTCTCTACCATGCGTATGTTAGGTAGAAAATTAGGTAGAGAATTCTAGAGAATTAATAGATAACTCTATTCCACCATAATGTTTTATATGGAGATTTTAAAAGAATGACACATTTTAATGTGCCTTGAATCCCCCAAAAAGTATCAATTTTACTTTCGCTACTATGTTCTTAAAGAAAGTAATAGTATACATGTTACCGAAAAAGTAGTACCAAAGTAACACAAGAAATACCTGTTTTGAAACTCCTTGAATCCCCCAAAAAAGAAAGAAAAAAAGAATAAGGTACTGTGTGTATGTGTGTACACATCTATGAACAGCATAATTAAAAAACAAAACAAAAAAATTGTATTAAATACCAAACTTGGTATTTTAAGTTCTACATCTTCCAAGGATGTGATACAAAGACTTTAAAAATTCCATCTATAAAACTATTAACATGGAAAATTGTTCAAACATTTTCATTTTCTCAAAAATGACTAATAATAGTTATTAACTTACCATATATTTATAATATTTTTATGACAAAGAAAAAGTATACCTTGAATTTTCTGGGAACGGTTTCTGAAGACTTCATTCTGAATGACTTTTGCATAGCCAGTAAGCTTTAAGAGATACGATAATCCTACAACATAAAAATATGTAGATTTTCTTAAAGTACACAATTTGTGTCAAACAGTATTTTTTGTAGAACCAACTATTTCAGGGATATTCCTTGATATTAATTGAATATTCAAATACTTATACTTTCCACAGTAGAAGTCGTTATTCATTTATCTTTGACCACACAAAGAGAATGGATTCAAAGCCCCACATGGAAATATATAGTAAGATACAGTTGATTCAGATGAGGTGGCAGCTCTCAAAATATGAACAGAAGATTGGACAATTTCTTCTTTTGTTGTTATGGGAGGAAACATTAGTTGCGACTGCGAATGAAATGAAATGTGTAGTGCTGAATGCCCGCTTTTACTACATACGGCACCACAGGCAGTGACTAAGATGATTTGTGAGATAAACATGGAGCACTGGTGGAATGAGATAGCGGGGGATACTGGAGATCCTGGAAAAAACCCATCCCAGCGCTGTGTTGTCCAACACAAATCTCACAAATCCCTGTATTCTGACTGTGAGGTGTACATGATAACATATTGAGATGATGGCATAAACACTCGAGTTCTTTAGGTTCGTCCCTGTATTATAAAATTTGAGTGGATGAATATTTCATTACATTGATTAGTGTTATTAATTGTGTGTGTGTGTGTGTGTGTGTGTGTGTGTGTGTGTGTGTGTGTGTGTGTGTGTGTGTGTGTGTGTGTGTGTGTGTGTGTGTGTGTGTGTGTGTGTGTGTGTGATTAGTGTTTGATCTGTGCTTGTGAAAAAATATAATTCTTTTACTAAAATTAGGCAAATTTGTGAACCTTGTATACACTTTTCTCTACTTACAAGTTTTTTATGAAGACTGTAGACGACCACAGATATGAAGATAGGGAAGAAGTTCCCAGAAACCTGTCTTCATAAAAAAAATTTGTAAGTGGAGAAAAGTGTATACAAGACTTACTCATTTGCTTAATTTTAATAACAATGGCACTCCATTAACTTTAAAGATGGATGGTAGGCCATGTGCCTATGATAAATTCAAAAAAGTCTTCAAAAAACAAAACATTCAACTAGCACCAGTCAACCATTTCTACTTAAAAAACTTAATTTGCTCAAACATCAAAGATGCCATTCCATCTAACAAAAAATCTGGTATATATCAAATTGAATGCAATGACTGTAGTCAAATTTATATTGGAAAAACCAAAAGAAATTTAGAAACAAGAGCAAAGGAACACTTTAGAAACACAAAATATAAACAATTAGAAAAATCAGCAGTTGCCACACATTTTTGGGAAAAAAACCACAACATAAATCCAGAACCAAAACTACTAAAACATACATCTGGAAAACAAGAACTATACACATGGGAACAAATCTTCATTTCAAAAAATAGGAACAAAGTATTCAATTTCGACATCCCCCAGAAAGATTTGTTCAGCGAGTTCCTTGAACCGCCACCAGAGGAGACCTGTGACAAAATACCGTCAACTACACCAATGAAAACTAGTCAATGGCCAGCTGAGGATAGAGGCAAAGCCTCTGAAACATGTACCGGAAAAATTTAAAAGTGTTGTTTAGTGTCATTAATCAACTCTCTTTAAAGTTAATTTATCATAACAACACTGTTTTCAACACTTCCAAGAAAGGAATGGCATTCCATTTTCTGAAACACTTCTTTTTATTTTATATAATTATTTATTTTCATACTCTATTCATGAATGTCATTAATGGTGAGCAGACTGAAAGGAAAGGTGCCAAATTCACAAACTCGTGAAATGGTAAGCAATGTATATAATTTCATGGCAAAATATGCACAGTGTGGTGTAGTCTATATTAAAACCATTGGAAAAGTGTAGCTGATGCTACAGGTGTGTCGGAAAGAAGTGTTAGACAAATAATTAAGGAGACCAAGGATGTGCACTCCGGTGTTTCTATTTCTTTTTACATGCTCCATAGGAAAAGGCCCAAAAGATTGCACCACACTGCCTTAGTTTCAATGAGGCCATAGTTTGTTGAACGGTCAATGAATTCTACATTACCAAGAAACAAAGACCTACATTAAGGAAGGTGCATACTAAGTTAAAAGATTCCATAGATTTTGAGGGATGTGTGTCTACACTAAGAAGAATACTTCTGAGGTTAGGCTTCAAGTGGAGGAAGACTAAAAACAACAGGAGAGTTTTAATGGAGCACCATGAGATCAGAGCAAAGCAATTCCATTATCTCAGTTTCCCACAGCAATAATATAGAATGAAGGACAACCTTATAAGCATGGATGAAACTTACATTAACACTTCTCATACCTCAACTCATGGTTGGAGTGATGACAGTATCTATGATCTTCAGTCACCAGTAACTAAAGGCCAATGCCTTATAATCATTCATGCTGGAGGGGAACAAGGGTTTATCCCCAATGCATATGTTCGATTTAAGACTCATCAAAAGACTGGTGATTGTCATTGCAACAAGAACTATGGAAACTATGAAAAATGGCTGAAGGAGCGACTGATTCAAATTCTGTACTTGTGGTGGATAATGCCCCTTACCACAACATTCAACTAAATAAAATACCCACTTCCAGATCCAGAAGAGATGTAATGATAGACTGGCTTAAACAAATCCTTCAAACAGAACAGTTCCATGCCATTAACCTCTCTACTCTTCTCAATCCTGACATTTATAACATAATAATCCCCTCAGAACCCACATTTACCACCTTCTCCACCAATACAATCATAATATTTTACATCTACCTCCAGATCCCAATGAACTTATTTGGGCTACCGTAAAAAAACTGGGTGGATGATAGAAATGTTACATTCAGAATGGAGGACATAATTCAGCTAGCTGATGACAAATTTGCCAGCATTTCAGCACAGGATTGGCAAAAGAAGGAGGCATGTGAAGAAAATTGAAGCAGAATATACGCAGAAAGAAGGATTATTGGATGCAAGGCAGGAAATAGTAATTCACTTGGGAGAGGACAGCAATGGTTCTTCTACAGATTCTTCGAGTGGGATGGATGAAGATGAGTTTGAAATAGAAGAAGTAAGAGATGAAGCAGCCACTTATACATTGTGGACTGCAACAGTCCATAGTGCATGAAACCAGCCTCAAGATTATTCACTCAAGGTTATTGCCATTCACTCTGCTTGCAGTGAGATAAGAGAGCTAGTGCACTGTGCATGTTCCACACTATTCCTTACTGCTTCACTGCGCATCTGACTGCCACCTCATGTGACTCAAACAGTAATTGCTGCAATGTCTGTCTCAATTAAAATAAAGCAGATAGAAGAATAAGAGTTTATAAGAATAGTTTATACAAGAGTAGCCAAAAGCAAGTGAGTGCAAAACATCAGATTTTCTTTTACTTGTTCTATCATCTACCTGCAAAAGCTACTTCACATAAAAATGTATTTCAAAATTACACCACAAATAAATTTTGAGATTCCATAAACCCAGAAAAAACACTTACAAAAATGTCATGAGAAAAACAGCATGACTGAAAAGCAAAAGTCAGATAATACTGCCAAAGTGATGATTTTCAAGAAAATTTCCATCCCTAACTACACATCATCATCCCTAACTACCCTTAAAAAAAAAAATTTCAAAAATGCTCTTAACATTGTAATTAAAAGAATAATTGCTGAAGATGACTAATACTAACATCAAATTTATATTATTTTCTATGAATAGCCTGAATTAATTTTCTATAGCTTTAGACAACTTCTAAACCCTAAGAGATCCATAAAATTTTACTGGACAAAAACAAGCTTACAAAAATATATAATTTATGTACAGTATGGATCTGAGGGTTGGATGCTGCGGTACCCCAACAGATGCTGTTACTGTGTCCTATCCTTGGGGATGGTGACAATGTTCTGGGTCTGGCAGTCATCTTAATCTGAGCTTCTGTTTAGATACGGCGTCTCAGGATGAGCAATTCCTTTAGATGTTATCCATGGCTGTTGCAGTGGAAGCATTAATACCTCTTACCTTTGGTTTAGTCTCAGACAAGAGTTGGAACTAATTTAGTAAATGAAACTAAATATCTAAGGCTTTCACGGCCGGTGTCAATACTAGTTGAAGTATATTCCGGGCTTGTAGGCCGTGGTCTACTGGGCTCTTTCTTCTTCTTCCCAGACGTTTCGTCTGCGACTACGGCAGACATCCTCAGTGGCAGTGGCGAGATCGAAGTACTCTAGTGGGTATTTCAACAGCGACTGTGCTGTTTGCACCGTGGACTGCGGTATTTATACAAGCGGCTGGAGGGGGGGTCTGCTGTGAATGGTCCGGGTGGACGGTGGGCTGGATTGGTGTGGGCGGAGTGTTGCGTTCTGTTGGCGTCTGATTGGTTCGAGTGAGGTTCTTCGTTTTCACTTTTGTTAGAGCTGTTTGCCATATTCTGTTCAGTTTGAAGCCTTCTTCTTTGCGATTTATGTTGTTATTGTGTTTATGTATTTCAATGGCTTCGCAGAATAATTGAACATTAACATTACTATTCACGCTTATTCCGCAAAGCCATCGAAATACATAAACACAATAACAACATAAATCGCAAAGAAGATACGATTTCTTAGTGCTAAAGGCGTAAAACCAATTGATATTCATCGTGAGATCTGTGAAGCTTACAGACAAAACATTATGAGTGATGGAATGGTAAGGAAATGGGTGAGAGCATTTAAAGATGGCCGCACAAATGTGCATGATGAAGAACGGAGTGGGCGTCCTTCGGTTGTTACTGAAGATTTGGTGCAGAAAGTGGACGAAAAGGTGAGAGAAAACTGATGCTTTACAATTTCATCATTGTGCAACTATTTTCCTCAATATTCTCATAGTGTTTTGTATCGCATTGTGACCAAGAACTTGAAGTACCGGAAATTGTGTTCACGTTGGGTTCCGAAAATGTTGACGGATTTGCACAAAACCCAACGTTTAGGCAGTGTATTGACTTTCCTTGAGCGGTACCATAATGAAGGTGAAGATTTTTTAGACCAAATTGTTACTGGTGACGAAACATGGGTGGCCTACATCATACAAGAATCGAAACAACAATCCATGGAATGGCGACATTCATCATCACCCACAAAAGTGAAGTTTAAGCAAACAATTTCTGCCCGGAAAATCATGTGCACAGTTTTTTGGGACAGAAAAGGAGTATTGCTAGTGGAGTTTCTGCCTCATAATGAGACAATCAATGCAGCGTCTTATTGTGAGGCATTGAACAATCTGTGACGTGCAATCCAGAACAAAAGATGTGGCAAGTTGAGTAAGGGTATCGTTTTGCTGCATGACAATGCCCGTCCACATGTGGCTAATCGGACCAAAGATCTCATCAAATCTTTTCAATGGGAAACTCTAGATCATCCTCCATACAGCCCTGATCTGGTGCCCAGCGACTACCATTTGTTCCTGCACTTGAAGAAACATCTAGGCGGTCAGCGTCTTCAAGACGATAACGAAGTCAAAACAGTTGTGATACAGTGGTTAATACGTCAGGCGGCAGAATTTTATGAGGAGGGTATTCAAAAACTGATGCCACGTTATGACAAGTGCCTCAATATTCACGGGAATTAAGTAGGAAAGTAGATTAAGGTACAGGCTTTCATGTAAAAATAAAATTAGTGCGATATCTATGCACGTCTTTTTTTAATTCCAAAACGGTACTGACTTAAAAAACATGCCTCGTATTTCATCACAAATCAAAGTTTGAGCTTCTCTGAGTAGATAAATAAGAAATAGAACATATATGTATGTGAGAGAGAAGATGTGAACACCTTAAAACTAAATATTTAAAAAGTACAGCCATTTTCTAGCAATGCAACAGACTTTTAAAAAATTCTGCCCTCTATTAACCACCCTTTGGAAACATAAATGCTAAGTATATCGAGATTTAACTGTATTGGAACACCACAGTGAAGCGAAATAATTATTAATTTTTAGATGAGTCGTATTTATTACACATCTGCTTCACTTTCGTACCTATTTTGAGGACATGTTTCGCAAATCATCGTTTGCATCTTCGGCTCTTATGAGACTAAAGCTTGATCCAGTGGTGTGGGTAATTCTGAAGTTGCTGCTGCCATCTGTTGATTTAGTGATGAACTTAAATGTGGGATTCTCTTCTGGCGGGATTTCAAAGTTCATTAGTTGGTTTTTGTGTTTTTCTATGTATATTCTCTCCCATATGACGCTGGATCAAGCTTTAGTCGCATAAGAGCTGAAGATGCAAACGATGATTTGCGAAACATGTCCTCAAAATAGGTACGAAAGTGAAGCAGATGTGTAATAAATACGACTCATCTAAAAATTAATAATAAATGCTAAGCTTTTCATTGCCGGGGTAGCTAAGCCCTACTGGAACATGGCCTACAAGCCCGGAAAGAATGATAATGGAATTACCCTTTGGAAAATTTGTCATTATATTTTATTTTCTAAAAGTAATCAATACTAATAATATTGTCTCTGAGAAATGTCTCAATGATTCTTTGGGACCTATATAAGAGAAATAATTTAGCAAATTTTAAGTTAATGTCCTTTTTTATCATCTGAAGTTTACAGAATTAAAATATCATCAAGGATCTATTTTATGAGCAAAGAGAATAAAGGAAGAGGCTAATTGAAGAAGGGAGTAAAGCTAGGAAATAAAGGTTTAATGCATTTATACAAAATGGCAAACAGTGGATTAATGGGCAAGTGGCTGAGCACATGAAATATCCAAGACGTTGAGTGACATCAAGATGAGTGTTGACACTGCAGACTCAAATAACATGACTTCGATATCCAGTGTGAATGTCCAGAAAACACATGGAGTGAAAGTAGTATGCATTGATGAACAGTTCAAACAGAAGAGAAAAGGGGGAAAACTCAGTAAAGGCAGCCAATGGAATAAATAAGAAAATGATGAAAAATGAAATTGCATTACAGTGAGTACACAATGAAACAAATGTGGGAACCAAGGTGATCAAGAAAAAGCAGAATGAAACAAGTATGGGAATACAAAGGATTAGAAAAGGGGTGAGGATTTGACAGGGGGTACTGAAATGTATGGGCATACACCAGCAAGGCAAAAATATGGCACATTAGGTAAATTGCAGAAATGAATGAATAGAATGGAGCGATGAGAGGTAGAGGAAAACATATGAGCAAATGGACTGAAACAATAATTGGGGAGGGGGGTAGGAATGGAAGTGAGAATATAACAAAAATGGTGAGGTTAAGTAAATCCAGACTGTGTGAAGTGACAGTACCAAGTTGAAATGAGGTAAATAATGGTCAAGGAAGGTTAAAACATTTTACAAATAGTGAAAAATTAATATGGCTGTACAAACTGCAGAAAGGGAAGAGAGAGTAGAGTGAGGTTGTGAGAAGTAGAGGAAAAGATTTGAGAAAGTGTTAACTAATAGGTAACTAGACTAAGGACTGGAAAAGTGACATGAAGTTTAATAATTTGTAACAGGAAAAGAGGATCCAAGAAAAGGGAAGATGTGCAAGTAAGTAATATGAAAAATGGGTTTAAGCAAATCTAGACCCAGTCAAACAATGGTAATAAAAAGTTGAAACAAGTGGTAGAAATTAACGGGAGTAGGCAAAATTTGGCAAATAGTAGAAACTAGTGTAAATGGAAACAAGTTATTATTCTAAACGGCAAACATGCATTAAGTATGTGCTTGTATTGAAGGGCTGCCCTATTAGCAAAGGTGATAGGACTCAGCTCAAGGGTAGTGCAAGATGTATCTGTTTTAGTATTTAATAAATCATATCACACAGAAATAATGTATGCAATGATGATTAATGTGTGTTCATCAGCCTAGGGTTTCTTGAGTTCAGAATTATCCAACATTTATTTCTAAAGGAAAAGAGAAAACACCAGCAAGAGTTTAATCCTGTAAGTCAACCCAAACGAGATTCAAACTTAGGGCCTCCAGCTTGCAGGGCAGACACATAAACCTCAAGTCAAAGAGGAGGGCTGAATTAATTTACTTAAACTTTATTATACCATTTTTTTTAAAAAAAAATGAGCATTTAATGGTCCAAGATGAATAAAATTCCAGTATTTTTTTAAGGTCTATGTTACCAGGCAGCTGACTTCTGAACCAACAGCTTCAAAGAAACTGTAGTATATTATTAAGTTCATTATACAATTACCTGAAACTGAAGTGATGTCATGAAATCTTCTCCAGTTTCTGCAAAAACTTTAATAGTATCTGAATCAACTATACAAATGCATGGCATCGGAGTACCTGAAACAGAAGAAACTATGGAAATATAGAGCATACAAAAGCACTGTTATTAAATGAAAATAAAGCTGGCTTAAAGCAGTAGTTACTGCATTTACTCATATAGTTTCACCTCTTGTGTAATTCACTTCTCCTTGATACTATGTTTTCCAACAAAAAGTAATTTTCATTGCAATTTTTGTAAATGATTTTGGACGTTTTTTGACCTTCAGAAGTCTTGTTAGAATTTCTTGAACACTTAACTTCTCATACAGGTACCAACATACTATATAGGTTCCAATATACCATACACCTAATCATTAAGAGGTTGATTAAGGCTTGCCGCAAAAGCCTCAAATCTTACGTTAAGAGGGTTTCCTTTTTTTTTAATTTTACGTCCTCCAACATTATGTCATATCGGACGGTGAATGAAATGGGTGAAATGATGCTCAAATGTGTCCAGGATCCATGGAGCTTAGAGCTACCCGACATTTGTCTTTAAGGATAAGGGAAAACCCTGGAAAAAACCTTATCCAGGTAACACACCCTGACCGAGATTCGAACTTGGGACCTCTTGAATGTGAGGCAGACATGCTACCATCTACGCTACCGAGGTGGGCACATTAAGAGATTATTAGAGCATACATATTTCACATATGTACATATGTACACAACTATTATATTTCAAAATAAATTTTAAACTTCTGAAATCTGTTCAATCTTTTCTTGTCTTATACATAGTGTGCAATGGGAAGAAAAACAATAGTTAAAACAGCAAAGTTTAAAGTCAGGTAATTAATTTTGCAGAGAAAAACAGAGTGAAGCATGTGAGAAAAAACAGAATGTTTACTTTTTTGGAACATCACAGTGAAGCAAAACATGATTAAATTCAAGTGAAGCTTATGTGTTAAAATATGACTCATCTTGAATTTAATTATGTGAGAAGAAAGTTTGACACAAAATCCAAACTAACTACTGGAGGGGCCAGAGAGAAAAATTGAAAAGTGGCAAATTACCCTGTTGATTATTTTGCAGCCCAAAACATGGCAAATATCCCAACACTGATCAAGAGTGATTAGTATAAATCAGAACTGATGGCATTGCAGTAAATGTGAAATATGACAGTTGAAAATAAGGGAAGCTACAAAACAGCCTGGTATTTAACTTGTAAAATTTAAAATTAAGGCAAGGGTGGATGGATTATGCAGAGGAAATAACTTAATTCAAGATGATGAATGAGACTAGTCAAGCATATGCCATATGACTATATGGATAAAGTGATTTCAGTTTTACCGTTTTATAATCCAAGTGAGGCATCAAAATGAATTTTTGCTATCACACACAGGAAACGCAAACCAGACAATGGATGTAAATCATGCTTCTAGTGTTTTAATTGAAACAATGCAGAAAAACTTTGCTGCTAGGCAGTGCCAGCAGATGGAAGAAAGCCACCGTCATTTATTATTTTTAGAGCAAAACAGTGCCAAGGTGTGACATTCTGCCTGGTATAATTGTGAGGGTGCATTAGAAAGGATGGATGCCAACTAACCTAATGAATGAATGGCTGAAAATTGAATGGGATTAGCGTCCTGAAAGGAGCAGGGCCATGTTTGTTTTATGCAGTTCTTGGGGCCATTTAGCAAAACTAAATGTTGCTACTGAACACACTTCTATGATAATTCCTGGATGGCTTATGTCAGTGTTATAACCAACCATTGTCTAGTGTCTTTAATCGACTCTCTTTAAAGTTAAATTAACCAACTGTTTAAAGGTCACCCGTGCCTACTGTATGGTGATTAGATGGCATCTGGTTCACTGCCTCTTACAACAAGGTAACATTAAGTGTCTCTCCACTGAAAAAGTGTGTCAGTAGATAAAAAGTGTCTCGAATCTCATCAAACAAGAAACATTAAGAACTTCAGGAAGACTATATTTCAAATACATATGACCGGGATGCCAACTCTGATAACAATTATGATGATTCAGACATCATAAATGAAAGTAAAGAAAAATACTGGTATGCTTATTTTTTTATATATTTTTATATTGTGAGTTTGTGGGTTCGTGAAATGATAAAACAAGGTTACAAAACACAAAAACTACACTTTATTCTCCTCGAAATACACTATTCACCATTACAAAATTGCTAGCTAACCTCAAACTGTTTACTTTCTCTCTTTTCTGGTAACGATCGGCCATCATTTTTCATCGGCTTCGCGAGCCTACCACCAGGGTGACACTGCTCCCTCCTCAAGGCTTGTCGTCCCGAACAGCGCCTTCGTAGCGGGCCAGGCGATCCAGGTGTACCACCAACATCTTTCCGCGGGGCACCTTCTGGATGCGGTAGACCACGTCGTTAATCCTCCTCATCACACGGTATGGTCCTTGCAAGGTTGGTCTCGTCCCTGCCTCCACTTCCCTCAA
This sequence comes from Mantis religiosa, assembly GCA_030765055.1. NCBI lineage: Eukaryota > Metazoa > Arthropoda > Insecta > Mantodea > Mantidae > Mantis > Mantis religiosa. Next base: position 85,042,162 of record CM060958.1, read on the forward strand.
GAGTGGCCCCAAGTCTGCGTCCGCCAGCTGCTCCCTCCTCAGGCCTGCGCTATCCTAGCCATCCGCAGGCACTGCCGTGACTACTCGGACTGCTGCGGCACGCTCCTTCTCCTCCACTCTTGTGCACTGGCCGCACTCTTCTGGACAGGGTCTTCGGGACATGGCGTCAGCGTTACCGTGGCTCTTCCCTCTACGATGTTCCGAGGTGAAGTCGTACTCCTGCAGCCTCTGGACCCAACGTGCTGTCTGGCCTTCCGGTCGCGGCGTCACTATCACCTCGCTCCTCGCAGGGACAACCACGTCTTCGTTCAAGACGACCCTGCCAATTCCAAGGCGCTCTTGTGGTTGACGGAGTATAACCTCTTCTCCGTTGAGCCTCAGGACCCTCCTGCCGACGTCGACCGTCGCCTCGTGGCTCCTGAGGGCATCCAGTCCCAGAATCACCTCCTCAGCCACCTTCGCGACGAACACCCACAGACGCACGGACCTCCGTCCCAAGTTCAGCTCCAGCAGGGCCTCCTTCTCCACAGGCATGGTGTCGCCCGATGCCGTCACAAGCTCGTATGGTCGGCTCGGATTCCTCGTCGGCAAACCCTTCGCCACGTCAGGTCTGATGATGGTCACGGCCGCCCCAGTGTCCACCAGCACGCGGCACGGCTTTCCTCTTACCCAGCCGTCCGCGATGAGGTTGTCATCCATCCGCCGGCTGACGGCGCGGATTGTCACTCGAGGGGATGGTGGTAATGGCGCCGACGTGCCCCTCTCCACGCCGGGCCTTACTCGTTTTCCGGCTGCTCTTCCTGGTGTGGGCAGTCTCTCCGCAGGTGTCCGGGCTGTCCACACCCCCAACACAGGCCACTAGGTGTTCGCCGGCGTCCCTCAGCTGGTCTTCTGTCTCCGGCATAGCGGACACTCCTCGTTCTCGACGTCGGGATATATGTTACTTTGGCCACCTCCATCCTTAATGCCGCGGTCAGCGCCTCGTGGATGGTTTTATATTCGCCGAGTATTAGGCGCTGACGAATCTCCGTGTCCCGTACCCCGTCAACGAATGTGTAGGCAGCTTCCCGGGATACGAACTCTGATGGGAGGTCGACTAGGGCCTTGCTAGCCAGTTGTTCAACTGCCAGGGCGAACTCCTGCAGCGTCTCCCCTGGTTGCTGTGACCTTGCTTTTAGCTGGCTGCGGTACGCTGCGGCTAAGCGGTGGTTTCCAAAACGATTCTCCAGGCCTCCCAGATGTCCTTGGGCGCCACCGTTGTCTGTACCGCGTTTAGGACTTCCGCGGCCCGTCCCTGGAGGCTGGCTATTAACTGTGTGGCCTCCTCCTCTGGTGACCATTTGTTGTGCTTGGCCACTGCGTCGAATTGGCGGCGGAAGACCTCAAATGTTGACGCGCCGTCATATTTCGGAGGTTTGACGCGCGCCGATGTTGTGTCGCATCCCGGTGCATCGACCTTCAAATCCTTTAACCTCCTGCCGACGACGTCCTCCACCATGGCGTTCAGGGAATTTGCGTTGCTGTCAGCCTTTCCCTCCAGCTCGTCAACGCGGCTCGCCAGGTCTTCGACGCGCTCGCCTAACTCTGTGGCGTCCTCTTTTACGCCGGTCAGCTGCTCTTCGAACTTCACGGCAAGGGCCTCGTTTGCCGCTTTCATCTCCGTGGTCAATTCGGTCATCTTCGCGGTCAGGCTGCTGTTTGCCGCCTCCGTCTTTGCTGTTAGTTCCGCCTTCATTTCTTCCATCTTCTCGGCGATGTTATCGTTGGCCGTCATCATTTCTTCCATTTTCTCGGTGATGTTGTCATTAGCCGTCTTCATTTGTTTCAGTTCCGCGGCCAGGTTGTTATTTGCCGCTTCCGTCTTCGCTGTTAATTCGCTCATCTTGTCCAAAAGCTTTTCCAATGCCGATTCCCTCCAGGTTGTTTACGCGGTTCGCGAGGTCTTCGACGTCTTCAACCATGGCGTTCAGGGACTTGGCGTTATTGTCGGCCTTTTCCTCTAGATCATTGAAGCGGTTCGCCAGGTCCTCGACGCGCTCGTCCACTTGGCCCATCCGCTTGCCCAGCTCCGTCACATCATCCCTCACGCCGGCCAACTGTTCCTCAAATTTGGCGGCGAGGACCTTGTTCGCCTCCTTCATTTCCGTGGCCAGACTGTCGTTCGCTGCTTTCATTTCTGTGGTCAATTCGGTCTTTATTTCTTTCAACTCTGCGGCCAGGTTGTTATTTGCCGCTTCTGTTTTTGTTGTTAACTCGTTCATCTTCGCGGCCAAGTTGTTATTTGCCGCTTCCGACTTCGCTGTTAATTCGTTCATCTTCTGCAAAAGCATTTCCAATGCCGATTCCATGGCCATAATGTTCGGTGATGTTGTTGTCCCGCTTCCTGACATCAGTTGTGAGTTTGTGGGTTCGTGAAATGATAAAACGAGGTTACAAAACACAAAAACTACACTTTATTCTCCTCGAAATACACTATTCACCATTACAAAATTGCTAGCTAACCTCAAACTGTTTATTTTCTCTCTTTTCCGGTAACGATCGGCCATCATTTTTCATCGGCTTCGCGAGCCTACCACCAGGGTGACAATATGTTAATTTTTATTTAGGTACACTTTATTTGTCCTATTTATCATTGTTCTGCCTTTGCAGAGATGAGCCCAAGGTCATGCTATTAACATAACTGCATAATAAACAGCAGTACAGCATTTAAGGAAATTTCGTGAAATTGTATCAACATTGCATTTCTGTGTATGATTCTTTCTAAAATAAATTTCCATTTAATTTTTATGATACATTCCTATTTTATTTATATATTGTATACATTCACCACTCATTGTCATTGCTTTGAAAGTTTTAAACAAGTTAGTGGAAATTATACTAATAAATATAGTAATTTCAAACTTTTGATTCAATTACACTTACAGCACTGCAAAATGACAAGTCAATGACACAGTAGTTTTCTGTCGAACACATAATTAAGACTACTATCTGAACTACATAAAAATGTTAACATAGTCAAACTTAAAAGGGACAAAACTTTGACTACAACAGACTTTTTTTCAGCATTGTACAATGAAGAATGAACAGAAAAAGGAAAAGGGTGATATCTTCTTTATATTAAGTGGAGACAACCTTTTCACTTTGACAAACTGCAATCCAGTCCTGAATTTTCTTGCAATTCAAAAGGATTGCCAAACTATTAAAACTGTAAGAGTGCATGAAATATTAACAGCTCTGAGCGATGTATCCATCATCATTGTCATCATCACCATCATCAACAGCAGCAGCAACAATAGTAACCCTAAGACTAATTTGACTAATATGGTAAATCACTCATATGCCAAAGATGTCACTTTCACTCAAGTAACATAATGGATATGCATAAAAGAGAGTTGGCAATATAGTTTGAGAAATGAAAGACAAAATTGTACAAATAATCTAGCAGACAGTTTTCATCCTTGATACATAGGTCTCCAACATTGTGAACCATGATTCAGAGCTGAAATTGCATAATGGCAAACTATTGCCATTAGAAACATTGCTAGAAATTGTTATGATTAAAAGCATTATTAAAAGTGAAGCTAATTTCAAATTAAAAGACTTACTGAGTCATTCATTTCTTGGAAGTGTTGAAAACAGTGTTGTTATGATAAATTAAATTTAAAGGGAGTCGATTAATGACACTAAACAACACTTACTTTTAAATTTTTCCAGAACATGTTTCAGAGACTTTGCCTCTATCCTCAGCCGGCCATTGACTCTTTTTTATTTTATTTTGTTTGAAACTGGAAGAAATTTTGTTCTCTGCATAATTTGGTTAGTTCGATGTAGTCTGAAATTTCAGGTGATGCAATTCCAAGTGATTTGAACCATTTTTCTATCAGCGGTGGGAGTTGATTAACTGGTATGCTGGGAAACAGTGATTTAACATCAAACGAGACTAGTGTGTCCTCTTCTTTTAGTTCAGTATCCTTAATGTGTTCTATAAGTTCATAGGTGTTTTTGATGCTTAGGCGGTCGAATTTTGGAAATGAGTTGAATTTGTTTATTAGCCACTTTGCAAGCTTGTATGTTGGTGAATTTATGCTGCTAACTATAGGTCTCATTGTTATGGATGGTTTGTGTATTTTGGGTAAGCCATAAAGTCTAGGTAAGGTTGGGTTATCCGATTTAACTGTATATTTGTTTAGTATTATGCTTGATTTTGCTATTATTTTTTCAAATGACAGTATGCAAGTTTTTAGAGGATTTTTGTTAATGATTTCATATTCATTTTCAGTTAGCATTTCCTCCATTTTTTTCAATATATTCTGATTTTTCCATTATGACTATCTTGTTACCTTTGTCTGCCTTTGTGCATATAACGTTTTTCTGTTTCAAAGAATGGATAGTATTATGTTCTCTCTTTTGAAAGGATCTATTTTTTATTTCCTCCAAAATATTTTCACATTGGCTGAGGCTGAGGATAGAGGCAAAGTCTCTGAAACATGTTCCGGAAAAATTTAAAAGTAAGTGTTGTTTAGTGTCATTAGTCAACTCCCTTTAAATTTAAATTACTGAGTCATATTTTATTAAAACTTAGAACTTCACTCATTTCAACTATTAAAAACAGGAACTTTTTGGGGCTGTCCCATCCTCAGCTTATTAGTGACTGAGCATTATCTTCACAGTCGGCTGTCATGTACACATCTTGTAATCGACTCCCTCTTTCAGAATATTTCTTACAGAAGTGCTTGGCACTACTGATGGCACATCAAAATTTAAAATATATAAAAAGTTAAAATTATAAAATAGAAGTATTTATAAACAGTGGAGCTTTACCAATAAAATCTTATTAAACCACTTGTCATACTATAAAAACACTTTAGCTTCACTTACATTTAAAATTAGGACATGTTTCAAGGACCATGCATCCCCATCATCAGCTGATGTTTGACTAGTTTGATGTTTGACTGTCTGTCAACAGACAGATAAATCAGCCATAGCCCATCATTTTTGGTCAAAAAATCATAACATTTCTAAAGAAATCAAACTTTTGGTACCAGCAAAAAAGTATTGGGAATTAACAGTTTGGGAAAATATACATATTTTTAAGAATAGAAAGAGAGCCATGAATTTCGAAATACCATTAGTGGATGACGTCATTCAACTCGTTGAACAGCGCCAGGAGAGGGAGGCGGTCACCAAATCCCTGTTTCATATAACCTTGTCCTGCTGACATGTATCACTCCGCATGCATCTACCTTCCCCCTCATCCTAATTGGCTAATGCTTTCGCGCCATAGGCCATAGGCGGTGCCTTCCCGTCACATTTAAACCTGCAGTAAACGTCATAATTGCCAGGAAGATAGCTAAAATCATGCAAATAAGGATACGAAGGCATGCAAAAATACAAGTTTATAGTGAAACTGAACTCACGCATTATGGAGAATCTCTTAATGGAGTAATCCCCTCCATCTCGGACTCGGATTCTGCAGTAACAGTTTCGCTGTCGGAACTCTCCGCTACGAATCCTTTAATTTGGCTCCAAATAAGCTCAATTGGATTTAAAATCCAGTGATATGGTGGAAGCCTGAGTACCTCATGACCAGCTGACCTTGCCATTTCATCGATTACGTATTTATCACAATCGCTGGCATGCTTTACTATAAGTTCCAGTAGTTCTGCCTTAATAAGGGATTCATTTACAACTTTATTTTTTGCACACAGCCACTCAATAATGTCTTGTTTCTTCCAGGATGTATTTGGTTTCTTTTCGACATGAACGCTGTGGTAAGGAGCATTGTCCATCACAATTATGCTGCTTGGTTCCAGTTTTGCTAACACACTCGCAAACCACTGCTGAAACACATCTCCATTCATATCCTCATGGTAATCATCGGTTTTCTTTGACTCAAACAGCAGTAGACCATCTTCCACAAAACCACTATCACTTCCTATATGAGTGACAATCAGTCTTCGGCCTTTTCCACTGGGATTTTTTAAACCAGAACACATACCTTGCAAATCTGCTGAAATTTGGTAAATCTACATCCTCATTTACAGCAGACAAAATTTTATTTATGTTAGGGAGCTCGTTTCTAAAGAAAAAACTATGCACATGACGACATACAGCACTTTTAACGAACTCATCGCATTCTCCGAGCACGCGTTTTTCTGTTTTTCTCAACTTCACGTCGCGATGTTCCTATGGACCTAACACTCACACCTGTAAGTTCGGAGCACAACTGTTCGACTTCTCTCGCTGACAAAGACGGATTCTTCTCTGTGAGTGCATTAAACACATGCAATACAATTCTTTTTTCACCACTTTGTAATGGTTTACCCTTGCGATGCTTAAGCGGAAAACTGGCGGTAGACTCTGCCATTATACATATAATAAGTACACGCGGAATAAACAATGGATAAAATAACGTATCTCTCGCACTCGCACAGCACACCTTCGAATGACAATACATGACTAATCCAGTTCAGAACAAGGTCAGTGATAAAAGTCATATAAACAAATATGTCATCACTACCGCTAAAGCACGTGCTATTGTGTCATCTGAAAGGCAGGCCTAGATGCAAAGGAACCTCCTCTTTACTTCGTTTAAGAATTAACATGCATTTCAGATAAATTAACTCTGTTGCGTAATATATTTAATTGAAACAGTTATGAAAGTAAATATTTGACAATTCTCTTTCAACATATAATGATATATCACCATGTTAAATAACGAACTAATTTTTACCGCAAAACAGTCTGTACCACAACAGCAGCCAATGAGAGGAGATGTGGTCACGTGACCGTTAGGAGATTACGGGACAAGCTTACGTGAAACAAGGTATAAAGAACTAGTCAAACATCAGCTGATGATGGGGACGCGTGGTCTTTGAAACTTGTCCTAATTTTAAATGTAAGTGGAGCTAAAGTGTTTTTATAGTTTGACAAGTGGTTTAATAAGATTTTTATATACAAAAAGTTCTTTATAATAAAAAATCTTCTCCCATTCTCACAGAATGCTATTTTTGATAGTAAAATAAAAAATATAAAAGTTATATAGTTTTAACATACAGTATGTAGCAAAACTAAGGCAACTGAAATTATTGCTTGTTTTCTGTCTAGTGTCAATATCAACCAAGTGTTTATTTATTCTATGTAATAGTTTTACATATTGCATATTCAATGTTGGCGTTTGTGTTGTAATTATGGCTCTCACAACAGAGGAGGTTTTAACTGTCACGCATTATTTCTAGTCACAAGAAGTTGGGCATCAAAATGGATTGAACCTGTGCTATGTTAGAGAACATTATGAGGAGCAATTTAATGAGACAACACCAAGTAACACAACAATCCTAGCTATTGTCAAGAAGTTACTCTGTAGGGACCAGTGTTGTGTCAACGGAAGAAAACAACTATATACCCGTGAAACATCACCACAAACAAGAATCATAAATGACTTCTCCAACAGGTGTCAAGAGTTCCCAAGTGCAGTCTATGATGAACACTGTTGAAACATGATGTGAGCAAGAGGTCTGTTTGGCAAACATTTACAAAGCTAGGTAGATTCACATACCATATTGAAATTGCTCAGCATCCAATTCAAATAGATGAGGGGACTCATATTGGTGGCAAGTATTATCTATGATTTATGTGGGCCCAGATTCCTTCTATAACATATGGTTTTCAGAAATAAAAAAATGAAATGAGTAGTGTTTAACGCCCACTTTTACTACATACAGCACCGCAGGCGGTAACACTGATGATACATGAGCACCGGAGGAATGAGATGGCGGGGGAAACTGGAGGCCCTGGAGAAAACCCGCCCCAGTGCCGTGTGGTTTTCAGATGAAAGCCACATTCACCTTAATGCCTAAACAACTTAAAAACAACTCCTTCCCTAGGGTTTCAATGGCCTGATATTGTCCTACAGAAATCACTGCATAGTGTGCAGGTTACAATTTGGTGACCATATCGGACACAGAATATCGAGCCTTCATTTTGTTAGGGTAATATACAGAACTCATTAACAGTAAACCAAGAACGCTACAGAGAGACCATTATTGCTGCATTTATGTGGGATTTGCACTGTTTTTGCCACACCATAAAACTACTATGACGACAGTGGATGCAGCAAGATGGAGCTACAGCTAACATAGTGGGGGAACCACTTGCCCTTCTGCAACACAACTTTCGAGTTTGCTTTATTTCTTGTGGAACAGAATGCCTGTTCCTTTCACATTCCCTGGATCTCACAACCTTGGATGTCTACATATGGGGCACGTTGAATGCATACATTTTTCAATCAAATGACCCATCTGAAAATGTTCTTCATTTACAGGAGAAGATACAGTCATTTTGAGTACAGTAAGATATTTTAAAAATTTCATAATCATACTTTAAAACAAAATCATTCCAAATGATCCAGAAACCTTTGGTGGTGTAACTGTAAAAACAGCTGGAACTCAACATGTTAAAACAATAAACATAATAAATACGACTGATCTAAAAATTAATAAATGTTAAAACAAGTTTATCTCAGGCATATGCCAGGTATTTGTTGTTCTTTAGTTTTATAAATAAAAATAATTCATTAAGTATATAAAATACCTGCAGGTTTATCAGCAAGTGTAGAACCAAGAACTGGTTTATCTGACACAGAAGTGTGAAAAGTGCACCAGAGAGCATGCTGGACAGGTGTATCGCAAGTATAGCAACACTGAACAACCTCACGTCCCCTGCTCCATATTGCCACCTTTCCAGACACATAAAGCTCTTCTTCCCATTCTGTCTCTCCTTGCTGATTGACACGCATGTGCCACCATTCGGACTTCTCCTATAATAAATCATCACCACTAATTAAACATTAAATCTCCTGTCTTCAAATTTAAAACCTTATCTCTTTTTAACATTTTTAAAAAGATTTCAAAATTATTGTGCTAGTGTGTCAACACTCATACTTCTTCTATAATGAATGAGAACTGCTAACTAACCCATCTTCAAATTTGAAACTCTATTTTCAAAATTTTTAAAAAGCTTCCATATGCTAGCAACATATGGCAACTATCTCTTTATAGCCTTATTGTAAAAGCATACCAAGTATCTGTACAATTCCAAAATACCAGAATTCTAATGTAATTTGGCAACTACATTCTAAACTACAAGATACATATTTCACACTTACAACAAAGGCCAAATATGGCATTCTATCAGAAATGTTCACTTTACCAAAAATGCAGATATGCAAAATAAACACAGCTTCACATTTCTTATTGGAATTACAATCATCCAAAATCAACACGACATCTAACTGCCATAATTATCTTTTGATCTTCTAATAAAACTTTTCATACTGTATTATTTCAACATTTTATGGTCTTATAAACAGTATTGAACCTTGAACATGGTAATCCTCAGGGCTCAATTTTAGGTCCAATGTTGTTTTTGTTGTATATAAACGATTTACCCTCTAGTTTACCACAAGCAAAAACAGTTTAATTAAATTAACTGGGAGTCGAAACTAGTTCCAGGAAAATTTAAAAGTAAGTGTTGTTTGGTGTCATTAATCGACTCCTAATTAATTTAATTTATACAACAACACTGTTTTCAACACTTCCATGAAAGGATTTTTAAAAACAGTGTTATTTGCAGATGATACAAATATGATTTTTAAAAGCAGTTGTGTAGCTGAACTTCAGTCTGTAGTACATGAATCCAATAAGGCAATGCAAGACTGCACTGAACATTTTTATGAATAACTCAGTAACCCAAAATGTAAGTGAAACAAAGTTTCTTGGTGTATGGATTGACTCAAGTCTCTCTTGGAACACTTTGAAAAAAAAAATTAACAAAAAATTGAAAAATTAACACATAAGCTCACTCGACTATGCTACACATTTAAAATACTTATTCTCTGTTTCATATAACCTTGCCCGGCTGAAATGTATCACTCCGCATTCAACAACCCTCCCCCTCGCCCTAATTGGCTAATGCTTTCGCGTCATACGCCATAGGCGGTGCCTTCCCGTCACATTTAAACGTGCAGTAAATGTAATAATTGCTGGGATGATAAATAAAATCATACAAATAAGGATATGAAGGCATGCAAAAATACAAGTTTATAATGAACTGAGCAAATTGAAACAGAATGGCTGAGCAATGAAACTGAAAGAGTTTATAATGAAAGGCATTTGGCCTTTTCCACTGGGATTTTTTAAACCAGCACACATACCTTCCAAAAATGCTTGTCTTTCAGTCTTAAAAGTCGTATCACACCATACTTTACTTTTCGTGTGTTCTTTATGTATATTTAGCGATTTGTATCTCGGTGCAGTGTGGTTGTCCTTAAATAGCGTCTTCGCCACACAGCAATATCGCCTCTGTCTTTTAGCACATTTTTCTTGCCTCTTTTTTCATTCACAAATCCCAGCTGTATAAGCAATCTGCTGAAATTTGGTAAATCTGCATCCTCATTTACAGCAGACGAAATGTTACTTATGTTAGGGAGTTCGTTTCTAAAGAAAAACTACACACATGACGACGCACAACACTTTTCACGCATTTTCTCCGAGCACGCACTTTTGTTTATTCCTGCTTTTGCCTGGAGTGGTAAGTTTTCCTGTTTCCTCAATTTCATGTCGCGATACTTAAACGAAAAACTGGCGGTAGACTCTGCCATTATACATATAATACATACGCAATAAACGATCAATAAAATAATTTAGCTCCCGCACTCTCGAATGGCGATGCATGACTAATCCAGTTCAAAACAAGGTCAGTGATAAAAGTCATAAACAAATGTCACCACTACCGCTAAATCACGTGCTATCGTGCCATGTGCTTGAGAGCAAAGGAACCTCCTCTTCGTTTAAGAATTAACAAGCATTTCAGATAAATAAACTCTGTTGCGTAATATATTTAATTAAAACAGTTACGAAAATATAAATTTGACAATTCTCTTCCAACATATAATGATATATCACCATGTTAAATAACGAACTAATTTTTACCGCACGACAGTCATTACCACAAAAGCAACCAATGAGAGGTGATTAGGTCACGTGACCGTTAAGAGATACTGGGCAAGCTTACGTGAAACAAGGTATAGTAATATTGCTACGCCTGATGTTTTGTGATCTGTGTATTTTGATAATGTACAAACCCATATTTCTTATGCCATACCACTATGGGGTTCATCTCCAAAAGTATCTCAGGTATTTAAGATTCAAAAGAAAATTATAAGCATAATGAAAAAGGTACCCCTGCGAACTCCAAGCAAAGCCATCTTTTCTGGATTTCAGATATTGCTCGTTATGTCTGTATACATTTTAGAGACAGCATGCTTTATCCATCAAAATATAAGTTCCTTTAAAAAGAATTCAGATTTTCATATGTATAACACAAGAGCAGCTAATAACTTGCATTTAACCTCACATAGGATCAATAAAAGCCTTAATAGCATCGCCTATAGAGGAATTAGTTTGTATAACAAATTACCATATACTTTAAAATCACTTGATAAGAAACATTTTAAAGCTAAATTAAATGAGCTACCATATGCCATATTCAATACAGGAATTTTTAAATCTTGAGTTTACATAAAATGGTGGTCTTCTGGTCTTGAAATGTTTCTGTATGTTCATGTATATATCGTTGTAATTCTTGCGGCTAATAAAGATCTTATCTTATTTTATTACTTTACAAAATTCTTAATTGAAAAATGTTTTTATTCTGTACAAGAGTTTTTAGTTAGTTTTCTCTTCTGCTGTATGATATATTATGTTCTTATACATTTTTATTTTTTAAATTATTACAGTATCCATTTCTTGTAATCACATATTCTTTTGTATATTTTTTACCTGTTATTATGTTAATGTTACTCTTTATATTGAGCTTGACGTGTCCATTATCTTGTACAAGATATCAAGGATGAATAAAGATGAATATGAACTATGAAATTCACAAAAGAGATGCCACACATAAATCAATGAAAACTAAATTAGTAATTACAAGTAAACAAGAGAAAATAGCAATAAAAATTACGTAGACAAACTCTTGTTATTTACTTGCAAATTATTTTATTAGACATAACAGCTAGCAAAATTTGAACCAAAGCATTTTCAACACGTGTGTGTGTGTGTGTGTGTGTGTGTGTGTGTGTGTGTGTGTGTGTGTGTGTGTGTGTGTGTGCGTGTGTGTGCGCGTGCGTGTGCTCGTGCGTGTGTGTGTGTGTGTGTGCGTGCGTGTGTGTGTGTGTGTGTTTTGCATCCATTCTTTGACTTTCCCTGCAGTAGGCAACAAATCAAAACTGACAAACTAATAATAGAATTGGCAACAATTTATTATTGGTACAGTAGATTCAAAAGAAATCAGTTTTTTCTTAGTGATGAATTTTGTGAAGGATGCCCAAGATCTGCTGTTTACTGGAAATTTAATCATTCTTCCACACTAGCGTGTGTATGCTAAGATTTGAATAGCTAGAGCCACACTGAAAAATTCAATGCCATGGCCGGGTTTTGAACCACGGATCTCCCAGTCTCCATCCGGTCGCTAATAACCATGAACTACCATGGCGAACATGCCACCATGACATTAAATTAAAGCCTGGCACTTCAGTGCTTACAGAGTTAGTAAATCATCACAAAATGGTGTATATGAGAGCCCTTAGTGGTTTACTGAGAAACTTATGAGTCAGCTGGAGATATATACCAATTTAATGTATACAAGAATGTTGTGACTGCAGTCAAATTTATAGCGGAAAAACCAAAAGAAATTTAGAAACAAGAGCGAAAGAACACTTTAGGAACATAAAATATAAACAATTAGAAAAATCAGCAGTCGCCATGCATTTTTGGGAAAAAAAACCACAACATAAATCCAGAACCAAAACTACTAAAACATACATCAGGAAAAAAAAATGTCCACATGGGAACAAATCTTCAGTTCAAAAAATAGGAACAACGTATTCAATTTCGACACCCCCCAGAAAGATTTGTTCAGCAATTTCCTCGAACTGCCACCAGAGGAGACCTATGACAAAATATCGCCAGCTACACCACTGAGAACCAGTCGATATCCGGTTGACGATGGAGGCAAAGTCTCTGAAACATGTTCTGGGAAAATTTAAAAGTAAGTGTCGTTTAGTGTCATTAATCGAATCCCTTTAAATTTAACACTAAATAGCGTTGGTGAAAGCACAGAGCTTCGGGGACTCTGCCTCTTACAGACCTAAGTGTTGATGTTATCCCTGTGACTGTGACCTTGAAAGTGCGGTGTTTTAGCAAACTGTGTATGATCCTGTTTAATTGTGTTCGAAGTCCCAGTTGGATTAACTTATGGAGTAAACCCGAATGCCAGGTCGTTGAGAAGGCCTTCTCCACATCCAAAGGTACTGCAGCTGTGAAAGTCCTTTCCAGGTATCCCGGGGCAGCACCTTCCACCATTCTCAGTAGCTGCTGTATTGTGGAGTGCCCCTGGCGAAATCCGAACTGGTGTTCAGGAATAGTTTGAATGTCTCCCAAAAGTGGAGACAAGCGGTTTAAGATAAACCACTCCAAGACTTTGGAGAGAGCTGAAAGGAGAGTAATGGAATGGTAATTTGATGGGTGTACTGGGTCCTTCCCAGGTTTCAAAATGGAGATCACCCCGGCCTCTCGCCACTTGCGTGGAAAGTAGCCCAGGCCAGCTTGTCTTCATGTACCAAAGGAACAGACTATGCAGCACAGACCCCTGAGAAAACAGTCCTCCCACAACTTACACTGGACCAATGACAAGAGCCCAGGTCAAACAAAGCAATAAAGACACCTCATTGGTCACACTGACCGAGCCAATCACAAGTCATATTTTAAGTTATAAAATAGGAACCAGGTTGCCCACAATGCCATAAGCCTGAGGAAGGTCACAGAGTTAAGATGGCTGAAAGCTTGAAAAAAGAAAACATCACTTGGCTGCAATCCCGAGAAACCATCATAATTGTTTTATTCATGACACCTTGGGATAATGTTTTTAGATCCTTATTACATAATAGCAAGATTCAACCTTCCACACCTGCAAATAGGATTATTCCAGGTTATTCTGATAACACTGCAATTCTGGACAAAGGTATATGCAAATCAATGGCTAAACAAATTAATACTCATTTTAGTTAATTGATGGAAATTAATCATTTCTCCACACTAGCCGTTTATAGGCTAGGTGTATCTCGGATGGGAGAGCCCCTAGTGGTCTATTGGGGAAATATATGAGTCAAATGGAGAATTTAATGTCAGGACGGCACGTTGACCATGGTAGCTCAATGGTTTAGAGCGACTGGACGGAAACCAGGAGATCCGTGGTTTTAATCCCGGCCATGGCATTGAATTTTTCATGTTGACTCTATCCATCAAATTAATACTCAGTTTGTACTAAATTTGTGAGCAAATAATAAAGAATCATAATGAAATCACAAAATAAAATCACAATAAGTGAAGCTCATACAGAATAAAGAACACACTGGAATACCTAAATACCTACTGATACTTACTTTAGCATTATCTGTGATAGCAACACGACTTAAACGCTGTAGTAAGAATGATTCTGGATAAGCCTGCTGTGGTCTGGATGGCTGCACTACCTCCCCAGGATGCCTGACAACCTGCAGCCTGCCACGTGGCACAAACTCCTAATCCAGCAAACAAAATGTATTAATAAATGTAATTACATTTTTATCATAAGCCAACACACCTTCTGTAGTATTTTATTATCCTGGTAAATTCACTGAAGTATATACAAGGAAGGTGATGTGCCCAGTGACGACATCTAAGAGAACTTTAACCCAAACAGCCTAAATTCAATTGATATGAGTGCTGGGACAAAGCATAGAGTGTTACATTATTATTGAAGATAAATTTCTAGTACTGTCTGCCCACCACAAGAAGGCAAGCGGGGCATGAAGAGGGAGAGGAATTTGAACTGTTTATTTGCTCTGGCAGTGGATCAGTTTACTAAGAAATGAGTGTATGAGAGTGCATATGAGTCACCCATGCTGCCAGAACTAATGCTCGTTTCAGTAACTGCAGTGATAGGTATTGTGCATGGGTGACTTATGTGACAACACTCTGTATTTTACATGAACCTAGATGAGTATAAACACAGCAAAAGTGATTACGTTACACATTTCCTCTGCTTTGCCTTTTTGTGATGGGCAGACAGTACTACTATGTTCATTTGGTAATACTGTAAGCTCAGGGATCTGAACACGTCATACATTTATGGTGCAGGCATTATGACTCAGAACATATCTACCACCACTAGTACTTTTTTTATCTTACATTGCATAACAAAAAATAACAAATGTAAACCATCACCATTTTAAGCATAAAATTCATAACATTCATCACATTAGGTCATTAATGAATGAGTAATAGCTATCACATGCAATTTGTCCTATTTACCTGTTAAATGAGATATTAAGGAGTTCCTCCATATTATATGGGGAGCGAAAATATAAAAATCACTTGAAGATTTTATGTTGAGTAGGACTACCTAATAATCTTAGGCAGCATGGAAGGTATTATATATTTTTACTACAGAATAGTAACATCCCTTTTGGTACAGTTTCAAGCTATTTGCTGGTCTATACAGATGACCCGCATGCCTTGTACTGTGATCATTCACAGCAAGGTTTGTCATGACGCTATCATAATTATCCCTAAAATAGCTTTTGGGTTTAAATAATGGCCTAAAATAATGGGGCACAATCACAAATAATACATGTAGACCTTCTTTTTTTGTAATATAAACACTTGCTTGCTGTATGCTGAATTACCCCAGAAGATAAATTTATATTGTAACAGGGAGTGAAAGTAGGGAAAATACTACTCTTAATGCATTTAGGATAAGCAGATCTCTAGTTTCTTAATGCAAAGCACGCAGAGCTAAGTTTTGGTAACATGACTTCTATTTGCTTTCTCTAGCTGAGCTCTTCACCTACTTGGAGCCCAAGAAATTTTGTACTGAATACTTTACTTACAGAATAATTGTTGCTCCTATTGTTAATTCCACTGCTCACTTATGCTTTGTTTTTAATTCAATACACAACTGTTGTGCCCTATTGTTAATTCCATTAATTGCTTATGCTTTGTTTTGAATAAAGCCTGTTTATCATTGTTTAATTGGAATCTCTCTTATAAACAATCTACCCTTGAATGAAAGCTATGCATATGAAAAAGATTTTCTCTTTGCAAGAAATATACCATCAAGATTAACTTACAAATAACACAATAGTCCTTCTACATCGAAGAACAGTACCAAACATTAGTAAAAGAACTGCAAGAGAATAAAACCAACATATGGAATGTTTTTGTTTATCTCATCAATAGTGGTCAGAGCCTCGTTTATGTGGCTGAAGCATTGCCAATCAAAGAAACATGTATGCAATGAAAATATCAACACTATGTAACCAAAATGAGTACACACAAATATGTGACAAAACATGATGCAGTAGTAAATAATAGAAATAGTAATTATAATAACAGTCTGTATAAAACATTCTGTCTTTTGACTTCTTTTTCTTCTCTTGTAGTTATTTTAACAATGATTGGTGCTGTTTTATAGAAGGCAGTAGTCTATTTAGTCATAGTTCATTGATGTGTGACTGTTGTGTTATTCATAAATGAATCATGATGGTGCATTGTTTGTAAGACCAAGGATCTTTATCATATGCATAGCTTTCACTTAAGGCTAGACTGTTTATTGAGAGATGTTCCCAAATTATCCTACTGCATATGTCTTGATTGGTGACATTTTGATGTTTTTTACCAGACAGTTTTTATCATTACTATTACAATTTCTATTATTTACTGCTACATAATGCTTGATCAGGCATTCATTGGTTACACAGTGTTGTATTTTCAATACAGGCATATTTCTCTATTGGCAATACTTCAACTGCTTAGGCCAGGCTATAGCTGGTATTCTACAGGATAACCTCAAAGGTTTTCCTTGCCTCAAAATAACTTATCTCATTAGGATCTAAACTGTAATCCAATGAATTTTCGACAAGAATATTGCTTGTACTTGCTTTGACAAGACTGATTTCAAACATATTATCTGTTAAACATAATTCAATAGTGCACAAAAGTACTAATAATTGCATTATAAAATGCAGAAGCAACAAATATATTCTAGACCGTGCACACTGACATTTGGTGATTATTAAATATAGCAATGTATAAAAGTCAATGGATGTGTTAAGAATATCAAAATAATTCTGGGTTTTGACGAATTCCATATTTTAAATGTTAGATCCGGAATACTCGATCCTTGGCACTTGCTTGCCACAAAAGTTACGCTTGCGTTTATTAAAAAACAATACCAACAAATAATTTTACAGTATAACAGAAAATTGCATTATTTTTTCTGTGACAGATATTCTCTCAGGTTATTCATACTCAATGAAGTCACCTACATGGTCTTTTCACTTCCATGCAAACGGCTTGCTTGTTTACCTCAGGTTCGGAGGCGGCGATCATAATATCCTTCTTTTCATCCAGATTTGCTGTCAAAATGTCAAGTCAACCAGCAATTAACCTTTTATTTCAAGGTACTTCTCTCCTCTCTCTCTGCTGCCGTAGTTATAAGCAATGTTTATTTTTGTTCATAACACAAACTTTAATTGAAAAACATATATCACTCATCCTTCCGTGTGTTTCCCATTCTTAGTTATTAAGTTTGTGTTAATAAAAACGAATACAAAACTGATTTTGGAAATGAAAACATAACATATCTTACAAAACAACAGCCCATCTACGTGAAAAAGATATAGCTATTAAAAACATAACCTATCTCACACAACACCAAGCATCTGGCACACACGTTTAAATTTTTTTATTTTTGAACCAATCAAGGATGCCAACATAACAAGGATTTTCAAGGATAGCCACGTTTGTTTGCTTACTTAAATTTCAACCAAACGAAAAGTGGACATTTTTTTCTCCGCTATTATGCAAAGCTAATTCAGTATTTGCTAATTAAGAGTAAATTAACATCAAATCATAGTCTGACTTCTGACAAATGCTGTGGATAGTTTTTGTTGTTGCTGTTGTTTACTTGCATACTCCATTCCTTAACAATACTGCATGCTGATGTGATGCTGATGAACAATGATAGCAACATAGCAAAATTGATAATGGAGCAACTGGCAGAAAATGGATCTCACCACCACCACCACCACCACCACCACCACCACCACCACCAAATCCTGCATGCAGCCGTCTGGGTGAGAGTGAATTATGGTAACTAACAGGTGGAATGTTTAGCAAACCTAGTGCTAAACTTGAGAATGTGACCTTAGATTTTAAGATCCTGTCCGTCGGTCTTTCTAAGTATGATGACCATAGGTAGAAGTTCGTGCCGACTTTTTTATGCAGAGTTAGAACAGCCACTCATGTCATATACCATGCTGGGATACTTGTGCCAGCAGTGATCAAAATAGAGTGCGACCTATTACTAAAATACAGAGCCACGTCTGTAGGAAGGAAGACGTTCAAATAATATCTTTGTGATGCTTCAAATGTGAGAAAAATCAACCATAAGGGATTTTCTAGCAGTGTACTTATTCATGCACTTATTTACTTCATTGTTTACATTTAAATGTCAGTGGGATACTCCAGTTAACCTGGAAAAACAGACACCGGACAGAGACAAAATCAAATAACTGACATTAACGAATTTGCAACAGATTATGTATCAACTAACGGCTACACATTTCACTGTTGTGCATGTGATGCGGAAATAAAACCTACTAAACGCTCGATATTTAAGCGCCTCTGTACCATTCAAATACATCTTCCTACCAGGTTGCTTCATGAAGCCTCGGGTCTTCCATACCAGGAGGATGAAATTTGGCGTCGGGCATCAAAATTCTACGCTAATTTAGCATCTCATAAAAGTGCCACTGGGAGATTATAACCCCATTAGACCCTATTTAGACTATTCCGGGTACCCCGCATGGCTTAAGGGCACCCAAGGTAACCCAAGAGCTAATCCCTGCGCAGCTAAAGCTAAGCTCCACATCATTCATCTAAGCTGTTTGACATATAGATACTTCAACCTAATTAAAATTTAAGAAGCAGAACACCAGAGTACATAAAACCCGCCTCGGTAGCGTAGATGGTAATATGTCTGCCTCTCGGTCAGGGTGCGTTACCTGGATAAGGTTTTTACGGGGTTTTCCATTATCCTTCAAGACGAATGTCGGATAATTGTAAGCTCCATGGACCCTGGACTCATTTGAGCATTATTTCACACCATTCATTCACCGTCCGATATGACTTAACGTTGGAGGACGTAAATTTAAAAAAAAAAAAAGAATGCATAAGGTTTTGCATACTTTCTAACACCCCGAAGAACATAAAATGCGTTACCTCAAAACAAAACTCAACCTAAAAGCCACAGCCCATCCTACAATATCCCGAAGAAAAACCCTACCTGCAGTAAAACCCGAGTGGGCACGCAGCGAAACCCTTCTGACTTTATACAGCCAGCCAACATGCTGACGGACGGAAACATCTTGCACAAATACCATTGCTGCAAAATATGAATACGAATGACAAGCGACAGAGAATGAACATTGACAAGCAGTCCGCTTTCTTTTCTTAGTTATGCTTAACGTTGTGCTGAAATATTCCGTTTCTGAGAATGGAAAACAGCGTTTTTAGAACATTTACTAAAAAATATAAGTTATGAAACTGCAATCGCAAACAATGCTTTGAAAAACGTACCCGCAGATAACATATTATAGATATTTAAATGACAAGGCATTCATGGATAAGAATATATGGGTATCCTTGAACAAAATTACAGATTCCTTTCTCAGTGCCAATCCACGAGTATTCCACTTGAAATAAAGACGGAAATGAAAAGTGTAATTGAAAAATAGGCGTGGTTCGGTGTGATGTGTCGCATGCGAGAGGCACTTCTAGGTCCACAAATATGTTATTTATTGATGATACTGTTACAGAACTGATGATATATTTCAAATATGCCCTGTTCACATCATGTGAAGTAGAACGAACTTTTTCCCATTATAAGTCATTTGGAATATTGTTGAAACTTAGAATGAGCTTTTCACTCCAAAGGCTTCAGAAGCACATTATTGATTTTAGTTATACTGCTGAACATGTGTAAAGATTTAGTTTCAATCTTTCATTAAATCTTGCCCAGTAGGATTCTTAAGATACTTAAGAAATTAATTGTATTATATGGATATTGTTTGACATTTCATCTTTAAATATTAGAATTGGCATTATAATTGGTTCGGTATTTTTACACCACCACTCAAAAGTTTTTGAACAGCCTGCTTCTCTGCAATTAACAAGTGTATAACGCCAAACAAAGACAGTGCCATATGATATATTGTAGAAATCCATGGAAACAACTGAAATTTACTATGCTACCTTTTGTGTGTCAATGATGAGCATTTTGAACATTTAGCATTTGTTGTCTAATTTTGTTTGGATGGCACAGTATGTCCGTGATTCCCTAGATGTCGTTCACAGACATTCTGTAACTAAGTATTAGCCGTACATAAGATTAAATGCTTCATAAGCGCGTGAATGGTACACAGTTTTATTGTGCGGTTGAGGAGCCTGAGATGTGTAAAAGAAGGGAGCTTTCAGCGGAAAAGCGTTTTGCAAAGGTCAGCAGGCACAGCATGCCACAAAAGAACGAGTATTTTTGGGAAGTGTCCATTGTAAATAGGTATGTAACTACAAATAGCAATAAGAACTCTTATCGAAAGGAGAGGGCTAGAGTGACCTCGAAAAGTGAGGATAAACATGTAATACTGACCAGCACACGTGTTCGTTTCAAAACTGCACCCATGCTGACAGCGAAACTAAACCAGTTGAGGGATGACTTTGCGAGTGTTTCTGCAGTGAGTAGATGACTTCAAAATGCACATCTGAAAGGTTGCTTGCGGCAAAGAAACCCCTATTGAGAGATGTCAATAAACGGAAAAGATGTCAATGGGCCAACCAACATGCAAGCTAGACTGTCATCATTGTAAAAGGGTGTTATTTCTGGTGAATCCAAGTTTGAGTTATTTGGCTCAAAGCATTGCCAGTTCGTCCGCCGTGTAAAAGGTGAACGCATGACACCTCAGTGCATATCCGCTATAATCAAGCATGGAGGTGGTTCGGTGCCGGTGTGGGGTTGTTTTGGTGGCAACAGGACTGGCGGTATTGGGAAAATAGAAAGAATTGTGAAGAAGAGCATTATTACAACGTGGAAATAATTATCACTACAACATTCTCCAATGCCATGCCAAAACATCGTTTATGCCGTTAATTGGCAAGGGTTTCACTCTGCAGCAGGACAGGGATCCTAAACACATATATTTACTATGTAAAACATGCGTTGTACGATTGGAAGGTAGATAAGACCTGAAGATCATGGTTTGGCCTTCTCAAATTCGTGACTTCAATCCTACTGAACCACTACTGTGGAATCGTGTGGACAGAGAGGTCAGAAAGAAACGGCGCACTAATGTAAATGTATTGTGGGATCATTGCAAAACGTATGTAGGGATATTTATGAAGATACACTGGCGCAGTGCCCAGAGTTTACAAAGCTGTATTTACAGCTAGGGGAGGTTACTCTTAAGAAAGCAAAATGTAACATGTATTGTTGATTTTCATTAAATATGCCGTTATAAATACATATTATGTCTTTTATTTCATGCTAAAATTGATATTTGTTCAAAAAATTTTGAGAGGTAGTGTATAATGCGCATATATAAATACGGAAATGAGTCAGAGCCATTAAGCTTTTTTTTGTTGTAATTTGCGTCCTCCAACGTTAAGTCATATTGCGCGATGAATGGAACCGGTGAAACGATGCTCAAATGAGCCCAGGGTCCACAGAGCTTATAGTTACCCGACATTCGTCTTTCAGGTTAAGGGAAAACTCCGAAATAACCTTATCCAGGTAACTCACTCTGACCAAGATTCAAACTCGGTACCTCTTGAACGTGAGGCAGGGTGCTACCATCTGCGCTAACGAGGCGGGCAACAAGTTCTGTGTTGTACACAATTAACTACATAGGTATTAACTTAGAATGTCTTACAAATCATTTCTATTTTCTGAAATATACCCTGCGGTATATTTGGCTTACTGGGATGTGGTGAGACGATCGGTTGCAACTTATAATCGGGAAGGTGGACGATACGAACTTTCTAGCTGTGATGATCACATTGTGATAATTTTGGGGCTGTGTTAAAACCATTGATGCTGATTATGGGTGTACTATTAAAGAAGATCTGAATCACATTGCCAAGTTAAGCACTCACTCTAATGTCAAATTTGTGGAACCATTTGAGAGACATGATAAGCCAGAACTTCACCTAGTCATAGCCCAAGTAAAGGAGCACAGAAGAGGAACACACCTTTTCAACATGTTGATGTAATGCCAACTTTCAGCCTCCAGAGGGTGCATTGCACTCGACATGGGTTACATATCAATTTCTCATACAAGGGGATGCATGCGTATCTCTTGACAGAGGAATTGCGATATAGTAATCTTGAGAAGCATGTTGCTGTCATTGTGGGGCTAGATCTTGTTTTTTATGAATAAGATAAAGAGGCAGCCCGCCTCGGTAGCGTCGATGGTAGCGTATCTGCCTCACGTTCAATAGGTCCCATGTTCGAATCTCTGTCAGGGTGAGTTACCTGGATAAGGTCTTTTCCGGGGATTTCCCTTATCCTGAAAGACGAATGTCGAGTAACTCTAAGCTCTACGGACCCTGTGCCCATTTGAGCAACATTTCTCCCATTCCATTCATCGTCCGATATGACTTAACGTCGGAGGACGTAAACTACAAAAAATAAATAAAATAAATAAAGAGTCGGCCCACACAGGTACAATCTGTTTCGGAATTAGTTACTTAGTATCCCCTTTAATATAAAAAATAAATTGGCTTATATAATCAAAACGTAAGAGGGTTGAAGAACAAAGTAGAGGAGTTTAGTATGCATATTTAAGCTTTAAATTATAGCATCTCAGTAATGTGCATAACAGAGCACCACATTACAGATGTAGAGTTACAGAGTGTAACATTTAGTAAGTACACTTATATTCCACATTTCTGCTGAACTAATGAAATGCTGGAGGAGTGTATATATGTTAATAGTGCAATGACAATTACCAATATAAATGCCGCAACATTTTGTGAGGAAAAAGCAGTTCAGTAAAAATAGAAATTGGCAGAGATTATTCATATATAAGTTTAGCAGAATATAGAGGTCCCACAGGAAATTTCAGAGGATTTTTGAAAAGTGCAATTAAGACTAACTTCACCTCCCTGTGTAACATAAAGAATTTAACTTGGGAATATATAGTTCACTCTCCAACCAGAATTGCTAGAACACGGCAATAAGTACGCACATGTTTATAGACCCATAAGAAGTTCCAAATTATACAGAAACTTCTATTGTAAATGGCATGTCAGATTACGTTGCTCAGGTATACCTAGTTGGTGCCTACCTTGGTAAGCAAGCAGACTGAGAATAGGAAAAGTAAATTTACAACAAGAATAGCCATAAATGAGTATACCACTAAATTTAAACTAGTATCATAAATGAAAAATTGGCTTATGTGTATGCCAAAACTCTAGTAATCCACAAATTCGATGAATTCCTCGGAAGAGTACAATTATAACTTGAAGACATGTTCCCTGAGAAAAACAATAAATTTATCACGGGAAACAAAAATCACACCTTTGATTACTTCAGATATAAGGAAGTCCTGTGCAAATAAAAGAAGTTTGTTCCTACTGGATGGAAAAGTAATGAGTCTAACATTAAAAGCGCACTAAACAAAATCCTGTAAAATACTTGAAAGAGTAACTAATGAAGTGGAAAGAGATATTCCTTACTAGATACTGATGAATCTAAATTTAAAAACAGTGTGGAATATAATGAAGTTTGAAACGTATAATATACATATGTAGTTCCAGAAAACATGAAATACACAGTTGTTAATCCTCGAATCAAAAATAGGAGACAAAAACCTGACTTTCAAACCCATTATGCTTTTGACAGAGTTTCTTAAAGCAATGGAGAAAGTAGTACACAACCATGTTATGAGATACAAAGAGTTAATTAACTTTTTTACGCCATCCCAGTTTGAATATAGAAAAGAAAGGTATGTCAACTGAAAATGTAACATATACACCAACTTCCGAATTAATAGTGGCTTTGGATAGCAAATAATTACCAATATGAAAAACCGTAGCCTATATACGGCTAGTGTGAAGAAATGGTTAATCTCCATTAATTAACTAAAATAATAAGAGTTAAATGATGAAGCCTGGGACTCAAGTAGTTACGATAGTAAGTCGCCACAAACGGCGTATCTCGGATGCAAGAGCTCCTAGTGGTCTACTGGGGAAATATACGAGTCAAATGGAGAATTTGATGTCATGATGACAAGTTGGCCATGGTACCTCATTAGGTTAGAGCGACTGGACGGAAACCAGGAGATCCGTGGTTCAAATCCCGGCCATGGCATTGAATTTTTCATGTTGACTCTATCAAAAAACTTAGCCTATGTACGGGTAGTGTGAAGAAATTATTAATTTCCATCAATTAACTAAACTATTAAGAATATTTTGTGATTTGGCTAAGACATTTGACAAATCCCAATCTCTTGCTCCAAAAGTTAGCATTTTGCGGTTTCAATGAGATCTCTATAAATTGATTTAGATCTTACTTATCAAACAGAATCCAGAAGATCAGCACTCGGAACCGGGTGTTATTACTAAATGTGTCCCCACAAGACAATTGTTATCTTTAATATTTATAAATGACTTGCCATATAATTTCAGCTAGGAGCCAATAACTGTGCTCTTTGCACATGATACTAGTATATTTATATCTGAAAAGCCACATCAGCAGTTAGGAGACACTATAAATAAAACATCGAACAGCTCAACATCTGGTTTGAATAAAACAAGTTATTATTAAACTATAATAAAATAAGTTTTTTTAAAAAAAATTGAAGTAAAAGTGAAATGTAAAGTGTTTAACTCCCGATTTTACTACATGCGGCATTGCAGGTGGTGACACTGATGATACATGAGAAGAGGATGGAGTACCAGTGGAATGAGATGGCGGGGAAAACCGCAGATCGGGAAGAAAACCCGCCCCAGTGCCACCATGAATCTAAATTTGCAGTCGTGTGGATCGAACCTGGTGAGAGTCAAGCTGTCTAAATACTCAGCCACGGCTTTAATTTGAAGCAAAGCATAAACGGGTAGTGGCGTAAAAATTGAGGGTGGTGCTACTAAAGTTTAGCTCTGCTTGCTTTGCAATAAGAGACTTGAACAGTCTACTAACGAAAATGCCTTAAGAGCTTACGTAGAAAATGAAGCTAGCTAAAGCGAAGCAATGAATATTACACAAATATAACTATGAGTAACAAAAACTTCATTTATCTTAAGAAAATGATGTTAATTCTTCTTTCTGATTGAGATCGACTTTACAAACAAATTGCTTGCATCGTCAGTCGTCTTTGATAAAATTTGTTGATGGACTGACGATGCGAGCAATTTGCTTGTGAAATCGATCTCAATTAGAAAGAAGAATTAACATCATTTTTTAAAGATAAGTGAAGTTCTTGTTACAAATAATTAGATTTGTGTAATAGCGTT
Organism: Mantis religiosa; assembly: GCA_030765055.1. Lineage (NCBI taxonomy): Eukaryota > Metazoa > Arthropoda > Insecta > Mantodea > Mantidae > Mantis > Mantis religiosa. The sequence continues at coordinate 85,067,832 of CM060958.1, forward strand.
AAGAGCTCCTTATTTTGCATATTCCCACTCCCTGTTACGATATGGGATTATCTTCTGTGGTAATTCAGCACACAGCAGGTAAGTTTTTGTATTACAATAAAGGACGATGCATACTGTTTGTGGTGATGGCCCTCGTAACTTCTGTAGGCTCTTATTTAAAACCCAAAAATGTCTCATTCTTGCTGGTGAATACACACATTCTTTTAAGCCATCTTACAGAAAATTATAGGTTCACAACAAACCTTGGTGTTCCTGACTGCAATTAGAGGATTGAGGTGATCTACTAGACCGG